>JAVJAQ010000699.1:1123286-1586236 GCA_032362365.1 Zygogramma bicolorata
TATACAGGGCTATTCGAATTCGTTTCTGTACATAGGGATCTCGAAAACCGTGAAAGATAGAGTGTCGGTTAAATTGTGGCAAACTTGCGTATTCATTTCAATGATGTGAATAAATCAAATGTAGTTTTTCTGGGTCTAGAGATAAACAGGAAAAACAAAAAAAACCCAAATTATGTTTCTGCCTAGATCTTCTTAATTCGCGAACATATTGAAAATCTGTCCACATTTTGAAGTGGGCTATCAGAATATGTCCATGAATCTTTTATACAGGGTGTCATCTGACTTGGGCCAACCCCATCTTTGAATTTTTAAATACGGACCTGTGTTTTTTGTTGTAGTTTTTGGATCGTCAACGTTCACTTCATTCTGAGAAATCCAATTGAATTTTGTATTCCGGAATGTTTCAGTAATATCTGCTTATAATTGAGTGAATTATTTCCTTTTGAATTACGGCTTTTGAAATTGGTTGACTGAGGTAAATGAAAACACCAAAGCAGCAACTTCCACGTTTCCTTTGTACCGCAAAGTTTTTCGATAGTTTATTATTTATATTTAGGTATCTATTTATATTTTTTCACATTTCCATTGTCCTGAGCGTTTTCAGAATGAACTTCGCATCCCAATACCTTTCATGATTATCTGAAACACATCCACAACGAAAATAGATTATATGTGTTTTGAATTAGAGTCCATTCATTACGTTTTTTCATATCATTTATTGCCCTTAATGAACTTCTTTGGTGCATTGTTGGGAAAGGATTCAATATCCTGTTTCTCAAGCCTTCCATATTGTATATATCTGCTAGCGTAAATCCTATTTTTCAATGGGCCTCATAGAAAATAATCAAAAATATAAAGATCTGGTGATCTTGCAAACCATCTTATTGATTAATTATTTTCTATCCATCAGTGAACAGGTCGAATGGAAGCAATACCCACGTTCAGTGGCGGATCCACGGGGGGGGGGGGGTTCGGGTCCGCCCCATTGGGAAAGAGAGATTTTTTTTCAATTTTTATCGGCTCCTAATTCCCTCATTTTGTTAGGGAACGAAAAAATATCACACGAGCGAGACCAAAAAATAAACAAGATCTGGATTGAATGTTACCCAAACAAACACACAAATTTCGCTTGAAATTTTTGGACTCACCGATTGTGTAAAGCAAAGTTTCAAACCTACTTTACCTCCTGGCTACACCTTCAAATTTTGCTCATGTCAATCTCTTTCACCTTTTTTCTGGATCTTGACTAGTTGTTGCTATACGGTAGCCCATAATTTTCTGTTATATATATATATATATATATATATATAAATTTTGAGTTATAGACCCCCCCCTTGACATGATTCTGGATCCGCCACTGCCCACGTTTCTCTATTCACCATAAGTGATTTTTGGAGATTCTTAGATCATAACAGCACATTTTCTCTAGTTACTATAATACTTACCTATAAGTTGCTGATGTCTTACCATTGTTGATACCGATGTAGTGGACTGTGAGAACAATTCTCGATAATATTTCTATATTTGTCATATTTGTTGTATATCTTTGAGTTTATTTGTGTAAAATGATGTTTTCGGTTATAATTGCACGAGTGTATGAAAATTACCGATAATTTTGCAAGAAAGCGTGATATCTAATAATTGCAAGGGTTAATTTTCATATTTTGGCGAAAGTGCCCGAGTCCGAAGGACGAGGGCTCTTTTACCGACAATGCAGCAAATAAGTGTATTAAGGGCAATAAATGATATGAAAACACGCGTTCAAAAATTTCTCGAAATGGAAGGACTCCAATTCGAGAATTTATTGCGCCATTAATTTGTTTGTTTAGATAAATTACTTCATTGCAATTTCCATTACAAATATTGTGTTCGTTTGG
The DNA here is from genome assembly GCA_032362365.1 of Zygogramma bicolorata. Classification (NCBI taxonomy): domain Eukaryota; kingdom Metazoa; phylum Arthropoda; class Insecta; order Coleoptera; family Chrysomelidae; genus Zygogramma; species Zygogramma bicolorata. The sequence goes on from JAVJAQ010000699.1 coordinate 1,125,164, forward strand.
AATGTTATTATTACTATCATTTCTTATTCTTCTTGTCAAAACACATATGATCTATTTTTGTTGTAGATATGTTTCAGATAATCATGAAAGGTATTGCTATTCGAAGTTCATTGTAGGAAACGCTCAGGGCAATGAAAATGTGAAAGAATATGAATAGGTACCTGAAAATGAAAAATAACTCTCGAGAAACTCTACGGTACATAGGGAGACGTGAAAGTTGCCATGGTGTTTTTTCAACCCAGTCAACCAATTTCTAGGGCCGTAATTCAAAAGGGAATAATTCACCCAATTATAATCAAATATTACTGAAACATCTCAGAAAATAAAATTCAATTCGATTTCTCAGTATGAAGTGAAAGTTGACGATCCAAAAGCTACAACAGACAACACAGGTCCGTATTTAAAAATTTAAAGATGGGGTGGCCCTAGTCAGATGACACCCTGTATAAAAGATTGATGGATATATTATGATAGCCCACTTCAAGTGCCAATAGCAAAATGTGGACAGATTTTCAATATGTTTGCAAATAAAGAAGATACAGGCAAAAACATGATTGGGGATTTTTTGGTTTTTCCTGTATATCTCTAGAAAAAAAAAGCTACATTGGATTTTTTCACATCATTGAATAGGTCTCTAAAATACGTAACTTGGCCACGATTCAACCGACACTCTATCTCTTATCGTTTACGAGATCTCCATCTACAGAAACGAATTTGAATAGCCCTGTATATTACTAGCTGACCTGTGCCCACTTCGTTGGCCGTTGATTATTTTTGGGATGCAATTATATTGTGTACTTTTTATTGAGTTTTATCAGGTTCATCACAGCTGTGCCTTCTGAACGCACTCGAACAAGTGTTTGATAGAAGTGGAGAATGTTATGAGCCCATTTCCTCACCACGTTACATACAAATGCCTACATCATACAAAAAACACTCCCCCCAAGTTTCAAGTCTCTACAATCAGTGGTTCAGACTGTACGTTGATTCAACCCCAGAATGATTTTCTACCCCTTTATAACCCAATAAGGCGATGAGTTTCAATTAAATACGAACACGTCTTCCATCTATTCTGTTGAAGAATATTTATGCAAAATATAATAGCTAACAAAATAGTTCCATGGACTTTTTGTAGGACAGATAGAGACTAACATTTTTGGTTCACCTATGGCGAAACGTTCAGTCGCGCATACCATTAAAACATCACAACTATCATTTCTCAATGAACTTTTGTTCAATTATAATGAAATATAGCCTATATCACTATTGAATAGTGAAGCTTTCTGTTAATCGAAAGAAACAGTAAAATCACCAAGACAGCCAGAAAAGTTTCTGTCTACTCGCTGGTTTCAAGTCTTCGCTCTTATCATTTTCAGTCCCAAAATTATTGCACATCAGACCTAAATCGGAAAGACGAGTGATTCATTCGAAAATCGAAATTTGAAATATAAAAGATAATATCATCGCACAAGCAGGAGCTCTTTTAATGTTTTGCACTCAGCAAAGTTAGACAAAAGTAGCGTTCTGATCCAGTGAACTGTAACTCATGAAAATGGCGAAATTATAAGTAGTATGATGCTTTCAAGAGAGTTTTTCACGGCACAAAGTTGGGCCGTGAAAGTTCTCAGTTTACTTGGCAGGAAGAGGCGAGTTGACGTATTTCATTTCAAGAATGGCAAATTGAAGATTAAATACCTACTCATGGAGTTTTTGAGATGCTGTCGGGAATAATTATGCATTAACTTTGCTGCTTAAAGACGTGACATTTCATAAAACCAATCACCATAATGTGTTCTACTGGAGTGATTGTAACAATGAATTCATCTTGATGATGTGATTTCAAAATGAGAATTTTTGAAGTGTTTGAATTTTTTTCTGTAAAACGATTGTCGTCCTCCGGAGATTTGATTGACTAATGAGGATAAGGAGTGAATATATTTATATGAATTGCAAATACACTTCGCTGAAAATCAGTAAGACGCTCCAGAGTGGTTTGGCACTTAAGACAATTCGTCGACCCTTGCCTCTAGGCTCGGTCTTCTGGACACACTTGTGTCTGGTGAAGGAAAACAGGGAAAAATGACCAATTTCCTGATCATCTATCAGAATGCCAGCTACGATAGTTGAAATTCAACCAAATCCACTTCTAATAGTAGTCACGGAACCAGTAAATAAAAACCTGATGTCCATTTTTGTCAGAACTAGCTTGAATAGAAAGTTTTCTATCTCAGTGATACTTCCCTTATAACAGTTTTTGAGTTGATCGAGTGTGAATTCAGTGGGTTTTTGGACAAATATACTTTTTATTCTCATCTCATAATATTGTACATGTATAATTATTGAAACAATAATATGCCATCATATAAAGTTAGGATTCTTCTATCAATTGCACCGATTTGCACGACGTACTTGAGAAATAATATTTTTGTCAACTCATCTTGTTGCTGTTTGATGTTTCATTCGGAGTAACTTTTTTTTGTCACATACATCGAAATGACTTGAGCTGTCCGATACTTCATAAAAATATGCATCAAAGACGAGACATGTCACAGTTTTCTGTACGATTCTCCATAGTTGTGAAAACTTCGTGGACACTGGGTAATTTTTCCACACTGGAAAGTTTTTAAAATTGATGCGACACTCGTGATATATTGTAGCTTTTCCTGATAATGACACTAAACACCCTCAATATTGGTATACGTGTTATAAGAGTTTACTTTCCTGAATGCTGTTACCCAACTATTCCTTCAGTTTTGTTTTAAGCTATTCAGCAACGACTGGTTTGCTACATTGCGACTAGAAAAATCAAGTGGGTCGTGAATTTCAAACCGGAGCCATGTCTGGTGAAGAAGGAAATGACTGCAAGGTGGAAAATATGCGAAAATTATCTTCCCATATCTTTTATTCATACCAAATCTTATATTGATACACCTGCTATCCCAGAAGCTATGAATCTAATAGACGGTAGATTTCCGTGATTATCAGCCAACCAATCAGAAGATGATTAGTATCTCTCCATTTCACATTCTTTCTCAGGTCTTGCCAGTGAGTAAATTCAAGTTACGTGACTTAGTCTTCATCCTTACTCTTTCTAGGAATCGCACGTTGAAATGAGAGACCTTCCTTATCCTCGATCCACACAAATTTCAACTTCTGACAGTTGTTTTTGAAAGGACGATAATCGAATAATAAAGAAAAATTTCAAATGACCTAGCGAATTAATTTTTTTAACAGGCTGGCGAAATGCCTTGAATTATATTGGCCGTTGCTCTTGGCTACTCAACTCATCGCATGCATTAACTCTCGGACAGACGAACCGACGAGTATCAAACGGGTCCTACGAGCACAAACTAGCAGTACGTAATTCGGACATGACCTCTACTCTCATCAAACATCACCGCGAAACCGGACACAAAATTGACTTCAACAACGTGAAAACCATTGTGACATCAAAAACACTCCACTCCAGAATAATTCGCAAAGCAATAGAAATTGCAAAGCACCCTCAATGCCTCAACAAACGAGATGACTCACAAAGGTTTCCCAATTCCTGGAAATCATTACTATCCCATCGAACAAATCCATTAATTAATCCTTCTCAAACCAGACCTATATTTGGTCTGACAGTTTCATCAACGTCGCACTCCCAAACAGCTATAAATACCATCCCTCTATACAAAAAACCAAAGTCTTCACTTTGATGGGAGCTGGGGGTTAAGGAGACTAGGCCTCGCCACCAAGTCAGTTGGTTTTCAACATTCTCAATCAATAAATTTGTCAACTCTTCCCGACGACATGCTCCAGCAACACCAACAATCAGTAAGTACAACCTTTTAATTAAATATTACTTTGATACACCTTTATACATTGAAATAATGTCTATAGTATACCTTCATGCACAAAAATTTCGTGTCGTTCGCATCTATCAGATATCTGATTATTTTTTCCTTCGTGAAAACCTTCGACTTCTAAGGTTTGTACCCCTTGGATATTCGTTTCAGGAATGCTATCAAATTAGTATATTTCTTGATATCGACGTTTTGCTTGATTAGAAATCCTGTCCTCAACATTGAGTAATAGCACCAAAGAGATGAAGGCTTCTGTAATTTGCTCTTAAATTTGCTTAAAGCCGCTTCACAAAATTTGACATTTCACCGTGTGAAACTGTCAAATTTTGTGCAGCGGCTACAAGCGCTGTAAGTTGTTAGACGCGGCCATTTTCTAATAGCTGTCAAATACGTAGTGGACGGGTAGAGGAGTACTAAAGATAAACAGAGAACCGAGAGCAGAAGAACAACATTGGCAAATGAGAGGGGCGCCCAAAAATGTGGAGAACACTAAATCCTTTGCTTTTATCGAATGAAAAAACTAACCCGATTACTAATCTTTACTTATACGATATATCACATTTCTGGAGGAGAGTCGTACACTTTTATCCAATGCAAGGATTGTTGTGAATCAGATAGTTTCCTCCATATTTCCTTTCTGTGATGTTGTCTGAGAAGTTGGAATGATATTTATTTGTTTACGAAACTGTGCTCGAACAAAATCCTCGTTATTTTTTCCATAACAGTGGGAACGCTATCAGAGTTTTCTGTACCCCATTCCTAATATTTTATCTACGAGAAGAAGCATAAGCACTCCTTGTAAAAGGCAAATTATGATAGCCGAAGGTTTTCCCAAGCCGAAAGCAATTCGCATAATTTTCACATTTACAAACGGTTCAATCTATGTAGATTGTTCGATTGAACTTCACAAACTCTCATTTTATGGAATAATCTGAAAAAAGGCGGAGACTGAGTGAATCGCAAACATGCTCACAAAGCAGTAAAAGAATCGTTGGAGAAACCCGAGTTCAGGCATATTCTGTGTGTTATGATTTGAATCGATTGGTTTGGAAAAGCAATGGGAAAAGTAGAACATTTCTTGACATTTGAAATCACATTTTTCTTTAAATTTATATGACTTCTAGTATTTTGATCGCCTTACATGTAACATGATTCTTATCCATGTACCAAGGACGAAATATCATCGTGTTGCTAGAGGTCATTAAATCAAACATCGAGCTTTAGCCGTGGAGCATACGAAGGGGTTAGTTGTTCACTTTCAATATGGTATTCTCATCAGATTATGAATGAGCTCTCATCTGAGTTTTTATATTTCTTATGATTTTTGCTAGGATCATTTGAAACTTGATATGCGTTTTGGCACTTCTTTACCATCTATTTGGCTGATTCACCTCATCTTTCGACCACTTGCTGGATATTGAGAAATAAAGTGGAAAACAATATCTAAATATAGCTGATACAATTCAAAAACTATCGCACGTCATCTTGGGCCTAATTGAATTTTGAAGTACACTGTAGCCAGATTGTTATAAAATTATGGAAAGTTAGATATAAATCAAAGTAACTTCTTGAATATGAAAGAGGGAAAATCGAAAATTTTCACAAACCTTCATATTTGATGAGTACGTACGCTCATCCATGAAAAAGTTAATTCTTCCCTAGTTTTGCACTAGGGAACTTAGAGTTATATACCTTCCGAAGGTTTAAATCATATATTTTGAATAGCTACATCCAAACTATTTTGAAAAATATAGATTTTCCCATAAAATTCGTAAACTGCAAATACTGCGTTCCTTCATAGTATGAATATTGTTACGCATATTGTAACGTTACTTACTTAACTTATTCTATAATGAAATAAAAAAATTCTTGTCAAGAAATATGAATCAATGATAAAAATGTTGAAAACAAGTTTCAAGTTCGGTGTACTCATGACCTTTCGATCACTGGTATCCCCGATCGTCTTCGTGGTATGAAAGACGACGTATCTAGATTCGAGATATGGTCGGTTATAAAGAGTCAAACATCCCTTATGGTGGTAGAAGGAACTACTAATGAGCCGCACTGAATGATTTCAACAGAAAATGAATGTAGTTGAAACAATTGTTGATATTTATATTCCACAATGATAGAGATAAGTTCAAAAATTATCATCATAGATATGGAACCCGACTAAATGCTAGTAACCTAGATATACCGAAAATGAACAAAGCTATTGGACAAAGATCAATTACATATATTCGTATAACTATTGGACCCAAATTATTCAATCTTGCTCCAGATCATATAAAAAGGGAATATGTGTTCAAATTATTCAAAATTTCAGTGATCAAATGGCTCAAAAATGAAAATATAACTTTACTATGAACAATTTCTACTAAATTATTTCTCTGAATGTTTACATATATTCTACATTCCCACTTATAATTTGGTATACTTTTTATTCAAAACGATTTAATATTTTATATTGTGACAAAATATTTTTTTACGTTTACACATTTAAAAAAATTTATACTTAATATTTTTTACATAATTCACATGCATGGGAATTTCATACTTTCAGATTTTATATTTGATGTTTTATTGTAGTACACTAAGAATATTATCAACTACTGATTAGGAAGAAATAAAAATTGATATTGTTGATACTACTAGGAATATAGCACTATAATGTCTGGCCGAGTATCTCAAAATACATCTTGACCATCTTCAAAGGAAAAATCTCGATATTGATATTTCACAGACAAGTTTTCCAAAAACTTTAGTGAATCATCAGTACCTATTTTTCCGATGATGAAAATTCAGTAATAAGACTCGGTTTGACAAACCTTTCCTTCTACCTATATTAATCGCCCATTTTTCTGTTGTATGCTTTTATAAACAAATGTAATTTGGTGATTAATAAACTACTACTACTACTACTACTTCTACTACTAAGGGTTACAGTTTACCCCTCCTGAAGATGGTAACTTTGTTAGCGAAACGCGTGTCGAGTGAAAATAATATCAGTTTGGTGTTAGGGCCAAACATCTATATGTTCAACGTTCAACTAACTAACCAGGATTTTTAGGTGATTTCTGAATCCAAATTGTGCTTTGATTCACATATAGACCAGATAGTCAACAAATGCAGCAGGATGTTGGGATTCATCAGCATAGTTTGTAAGCAGTTTTCATCACGAAAAGCAATCAAATCACTAAACTTTGCATTGATCCACAGTAAAATGAGTTTTGCTAACGTAATTTGGAACCCATACTACAATCTCTATATGATTCGAGAGACTTCAAAATGAAATTGTGAGATTTCTCAACCTCAAAGTATATAATGTGTGTAATATACATAGTATACCTGTAGTGAAAAAACAACTCAACATTTTACAAATCGAGAAAAGAAGAATAATCTCCAATTTGATTTTCATGTTTAAACTTTTCTCTAATCTTTATGATACCTCTCCACTCTTGTCTCAAGTAGATATTTTTGTACCAAACGTGAACACAAGGAGCAGAGTCAACGTTGGTTCTTCCTGAGTCTCAATGCTCCAATAACTGGGCTTAGTAGAATTTTCAACAAATATTGGTCGAATGTGGATACCTCTTTTACGTCGCTTATCTTCTTCAAAAAAAGAATGAGAAATATCTTTATTGAATGTGTTTTACATGTCTCTTATCATTTCATCATCTCTATGTAAGATTTATCAGAGATGGTAATAATCAATGGATTAGTATATGATAAGACAGACTATGTGTAATCTACCGGAGGGTACTGTTCTGGGTCTCGTATCTGTTTGTATCCCAAACCGTTAAATGAATAAATGAATGAATGAATGAATATATGAATAAATAAATGAATAGATAAATAAATGAATGAATAAATAAATAAATCTACCATTACTGTCGTAAATGACATAGATTCGAACGATATATGTGATGCCATACTAGGTGGTGCTTGGTCTTTGCCGTAACGATGGATGATAATAATAATATAACATTGGAATACCAGGATGGTCAGGAAATTGAAATGATAAAACTACCCCACATCAAATAAAAATGAGAATTACGACCATCAGTGGTAATAATGCCCCCACCTTTTTTGAACAATACTTCTCAATTGTTTATTCTCAGCACCGTCTGCATATTTTCCGGCAAAGCACTCAATAATAACCGTCATAACCTCTCACATATCTTCGAAACGACTTTGTGAGCCTCGGTTGACACTAAAAATCGCCGTCATTTCTCATGTCATTGTAGTAAAAGTCTCGTAATCCCTTATGCAGAGTGCGAACGTGAACTTTTTTCAGTTTCCGCCGCCTCCTATCATAAAGAGATGATGACTATAATTCGGGCGTAGAGAAACCCGCACGATGGAAAAGAATGGCATTCGGGACCCTAATGAATAGAGCTGAAATTGGAAGGGCCTCCATGAGATAGTCGTTATATCAGGACAAATGGCCGGTCTATTAAATTAAATTGTTTGAATTTACATAATGCCGGATAGGACGGGGAACTATTGACCTGGAAATGATTTTTAATGAGAATTTTTATCGTCTATGAATCTCAGCCTATTAGATGACAACAAGTTGAATCAACGATAGGATCAATAAGTGCAAATATCTCTGGCTCGACAGCTGCTCGGTATTGTTCATCAACTTCAATATCCTCATAATCGGTACTACTACTATATATATATATATATATATATATATATATATATATATATATATATATATATATATATATATATTTAAATATATATATACTTATAGCATTGTTTTTTCGGGTTTCATTCCGTGTTCTGTGGTTTTGATCCTCTGAAGGATAATTCTCACAACGTTTCGGCAAAGTCTCATTTGCCATCTTCTAGGTGATGTCTAGAGTTTCGATCTCCGAACGATATATATATATATATACAAGATGTACGCCGTACATGTTCGTTATATGGATTAAAACGATTAAAACAGTCACTGTTTGGCTCTAGAATATAATAAAAGTGAAAAATTCACTTTCTTCTTGATTTTTTTGGACATAACTATCAGAGAGCACTCGTGGTCTGGGCGCCATGTGACTGATCATGGAACAAACTTAGACAGCAACAGGTTGCCAGTCTGTCAATTGTCTTGTCATAATTTTAGCGGTGTCTACCATACACATCAGTGCTCTGTGACAGCGACCTCTATGAAAAAACATATGAATTACTATTAATGTTATTAAAAAAATTTTTTTTGCATTCGAAAATTAAATTTACATTTGAAAATTGATTTGAATTCTACAAGTTGCTTAAGGCTTTGGTGGAATCGAGTTTAAGAATGTAATTATAAATTACGCTGAGGTTTGAAACATCTGACCTCTTATTCATACTCTTAGGTTCCCTATTGATGTAAACCATCTCCAGGAAGTTTCTTTTAAGGCAACTTAACAACAAATACGGATGTACAAGTACTTACGTTAAGTAAGTAAGTAGATATTGCACAGTCAAGATCATACTCGTTTTATATATATATGTATATATATATATATATATATATATATATATATATATATATATATATATATATATATATCAATTCTTTATGCTGTTTACTCATTGAATTTTCGCTCTCAACATAGATCAGACTTCTACCCATAGTAGTAGTATAGTATAGTTCTCATATTTCCTAAACAATAAAATAACCTCTAAACAGAAATAACAATACACTGCGGGCATATCTGACAGACGACAGCAAATGACAGTTGTCAGTCCAGCCTGCTGGACAAACAAACCTGATTTACCTATGCTAAGTGTGTGTTTATGTCATATTTTAAAATCTTTTTTTTTCCAAGGCTTAATTTTGTGAGATTGTGAAATGTGGAAGTAATAGCGGCAGGCATAATGTTTCATTCCATCGATTGCCTTCTATTTTCGACAATAGAAAAAAAGATTAATCCTCTTGCTGAAAAGAGATGTGAATTGTGGATTCAGGCAACTAGAAGAGCAGATTTAACTTCTTATAAGTTGAAATGGGCAACGGTGTGTTCAAAACATTTTGTAGGAGATATTTTCAAAGAATCTAGGAAACATAGGCAACATAATTTTATTTTTTTTTTATATTTCAGGCAAGCCAAGTGCACTCAAAGATGTCGACAATATGGACTGGGTACCGAATAAATTACTTGGCTACAAAACAAATATCAATGCAGTTCAAAGTATTCACAGATTGTATCGTAGGGAGCAGCATGATAAAAATGAGATCGCAAATATTCCAGTTGATACGGATAAAATTGATGATGATTCTTTTTGTGAATGATCCAGCTGTTCAAAACTTGAATATTATTGATGAGCAAAATCAAACTCTGAATGATATAAATTAACCAGTTGAAGAAGTGGAACGTGCACAAAACTCTGGTGAACACCTACGTCCCGATATTGATTTCGAGTTGCAGAATTGTTATCGTGAAATCCATCATCTCCGGGAAACTTTGCAGACTTAATCATTCACATTGGAAAGTTTAAAGCATAACTCATCTAAATGCCATTTTTATACAGGATTGCCATATGAAAAGATGGTTGTGGTTTATAATTTTGTAGAGCTTTATATAACATACCCTAAATCTGTTCCTTCAAAATTATTATTTATTAAAGTCGTTTTCAGTATTCTTTTCACAAGCTTTCAATCCTTCTAATCTATTAAGATATAAACATATTGTATGAATCCAAACTTTCATAGCCTTTGAAGTCTTCTGTGCATGCACTCTCATATACAAAATAGTTCATAATGTCATACAACATGTCATGAAACTTTAGGAAAGTTTTTGCACAGCATTACTACAATCCCCAAATTTCAGTAAATAAGGATCACATCCATCACTTCCCTTCAGTTTCTCTGAATATCTCTGCTGGATATTCATAGACAAGGTGTTGAAATAATTACTTTTATCAGCCATTTCACATACAATTTCTCTGCAAGCAGGAAGAATAATGAATATGTCAGGTACACTAAGGGTATACCCAAAATTAGGGTAAACCCGTAATTTCTTCATAATCACCATCATAATCTCATTGAATTAGCATTGTTGCTTATGGAAGTACGATTTGTTTGTCCAGCAGGCTGATTGACAGTTGTCTTGTGACGTCTCATGCCCGCCGTCTATAATGTTGGAAATTTTTTCCGTGAATTACACAGATATCGAAACAATACTAGAACTTCTCTCATTGTTTTATATAGAGTGGCATCAATTCCAGTAATCATTGTCTTTATTTTACCTGTTATGCTTTGATTCATACATTCCTAGATCCGCCATTTGCCACAAGAGATTCCAATTCATTACGCCTCGTAATTAGTAACAATCGATAAATTTTCACAATTCTCCTTGCTCTGCCGATCATTATTCCTCCACCCGCTGCGATTTTCCGAGCTGCATTTTCCCCGAACCATTAGAAAGCGGGAAAGATATTTTCCCCGTCGTAACTCATGCTGAATGGAGTGCACCTTCACCTCCTGAACTATTATGAAAAGTAATAAAAACATTCAATGAGCCGTTTCGTTATAAGGCCGCCAGGAAAGGCTTTTCCACCTGCCTGCAAGCGAAGGAGATGTCACAGGTGGCGCTGTGATCGGTGTGATGGGGGAAGGGTCGATTTTATCATTTTTAAATTGGCGACGAAGCTGAAATTGGAGATTACATCGTACGCTGCGAAAAAGTTGATTGGTTTGATCGGGAATCACTTTATGAAGGTGGCGTAGGATGGGATTGAAAGGAAAATTGGCTTTCGACAAGCTAGGGGTCAGGAATCTGTTATTCTAACAGATTAATTGTCACTTTCACAATTGATGACACAAGCTGGGTGTGTTTAATATTCGCGTTATGCGCAGAATATTGTGGGTTTTTTGGGCTATTTGAGTAATGTTTGTTCTCTCATTAGGGCTTTCACACACCTGTTTATTGTTGCGTGGAAATCCTGGTAATGCGAAATCCTAGTCACAAATGTCAGTTGTGGAGTTATAAATCTCAGATAATATTTGTGAATAGAACACATTGTATTGTACTCAATGTGAAAGTAATGGTGCCAAGAAACGTTTAACTTCTAGAACAACTGTTTTCGTCATATCTTCGACTGCAAACTTTATAAAACTGTCGAAAAATAAACTCCTATGACTGAAAAAGATTACGCCATACATGGTACTACTGCGCTACTTAACAGCATGTCTTGGCGGGTCTGGTTGATATAAAACATTGTAACATTGTCGGTATTATGGCTGTTTCTCCCCACTGTATTGAGTATTAATCGATCATCACAATACCATAACTCTTTGCTTAAAATACAAATAATGCTAATGAATTTTGATGCTCATAGCGGGTAATAAAAAGAGATGTTATGGAGGTTGCGTGATCATAAATTGATGACTCTTAGGTGAAGTTAAAATAATGGAACTGTACACAGGCATTGGAAAAATAACCTATTTTCGAAGAATGTTTATATTATATAGATATTATAACTAATATAGTTCATTCCATAGTATGTACATATTCCAGAAAATGAAGCTGAAAAAATTGTAAAACCTTGCAATTTTTTCGTCCAGCACCGATTTGTACAAAAATTTGGGATTAGGCTCATTTCACCCTCTAGTTCATTTTCTTTATTGTGCCGTTGTACGCTATTCGTTTTTTGGGGGTGAAAATTACCCCTTATTGTCAAAAATTATAAAATTACATTAAAACCCCAAATATGGGTGAAAATAGTTGAATAATGATTGTTTCATGCTTTAGGATACAATTTCATAATGTTTCAACCTACCCTCGTTGAAAAGTACCCTTGAAAACATTGAAATTTTTGTAACATCCTCGACTTTTAGAATACACTGGTGAGAAATCAACGAAATATACACTCACAGACGCATACACGTGAGCAGATGTTTCTTCTGCTCTGTCTTCCAATATGAATGGAAAAAGTGGAACATATAACGTATAACGGCCGAATATACCGGTTATGTAGATTACTACGCTCCGAAGCGAGTAATTCAAATTTCGAAACTTGATCGGTTTTTCAAGCATAGCTCTTTCATTGATAGAATTTCTTTTTCAGAAATTCAAGGATTTCTCAAGAGCTATAAGACTATGTGAAATAAATTACTTAAGGTCCCTTAATTTTCAAATGGGGAGAGTTTAAAGCGCTTGAATAGGGTGATGTTCAATCGTAAATATAGGTGTTGAACGAATATATCTCGCCGAATATTCACTGTACCAATAATATGTCATTAAAAAAGCTACAATTCATTATCGTTTTTCTCGTATCTTAAGTATTTTTGTAGATATATTTGAGAAAATGGATGAAAACACAACATTGAAAAAAATCGTTTTCTCTTTAAACTCCAATTTTTCTAAAATTAGTCATTTTAAATTGGTCACACTTCGTGGGTGAATCAATAGTACATATATAAAGAGAATCACAGAAGGGTGGCGATCAATTTTAATTAGGGGGTACTTTGGGGGTTGTTTTCACAGAATTTTCTCGTTCAGATTTTCATTCCGCTTTAAATCTTCCAATTTATACATTTGACGAAAAAAGCAAAGCATTAATTTGCTGTATCTCAGTTCGTATTTGTCGTAGAAAAATTAAAAAAAAGAGTTTTTTTTCTTTTCGATGGAATGCATATTTTCACAGTTATTCGCAAAAAACCATTAAATAAGTCGAGTCAAAAAACTGTTACTTTCAACTTCGAATAACTCAAAAAATATAACTTTTACGAAAAAAAACGTATGAAACATTTTTTTCTTAGAATTAGTTTTTCTGTCGATTCCTACAGTGAAAATGTGATAAAAAATGTCTACCCCCTGGAGATGGGGTGGCAACCACCCCCAAGGCTCTAGCGTACAGCGGCATGATATAGAAAGTGATCCTTGAGCTATTCCCTACTTTCGGTGAACATTTCAAATAAATCCATGGTGGACGAAAAAATTGCGGACCAAAATGCTCATTTTTTAGACTAACATTCAACATTGTGATAATATGTCCGATAATGTCCGGTGGTCAAAGGAGTAGCCACGCCTTGCCATATTCACTCACATAAAGATCCGCAACCATACAGGAATCTCAATTCTATTTCTGGATTCTATTCCCCAACGCTTCTGTACTTTCATCCTTTATCAGGTGATGTGCCTGTGCGTGAAACCAATCATTTTCAAGCCGTCAATTGCGACACTTGAGTTATTACAGGGCACACTGGTGGTATTAATAAAGCGGCCATTCAGACAAGCATCCTTTGATCTATCAACCCCTCAACCCCCTTTTCACCCTGCCGTCGCCCCGTTCACACACACTCACACGAGCTACTTGTTTGATTATTTATACAAAGTCGTGTAAATACGGGATGAAATTTGTTTGGTCGGAAACTCTCCAGTTCAGGCACACTTTAATTTCAGGAAAAGGAAAAACAGAACGGGAGCGCCTTCCTGGCTTGCGGAAGGTAATTGAATATTTTCGTTGAATAATCAGCTCACTTTGATGCGGGATGTATTTGTAATGGAAATAATTGATGTGGTGACTCGGGCGCGTTGTATTTATTCAGGAAATGGAGTTGCGGAAATGAACTTCGGAGAGAATTTTTTTTTCATTGGGAAAATTGCTTTTCCATACGAAGTGACGAATTGGTGCTTTTTGGAGGGTAGGGTTCTGAAAAAGACAGAAGAAAATGGAAAAGTGTTTATGAAAACTTTGATTCTGAGAAGGGTATCGAATTTTCATGGGATGATTTAGGTGTCGATTTATCGATAAAGAATTTTGCCAATGTGGTTTTTCTGGGATATATTAGTGCATTCTTCGAATAGGAGCTTGTTTCTTCTTAGTAAAAAACCTTGGTTTGACATTCATGAGGATTATGAATAATCAGGAATAATCAATGATCGACAATACGGATGTCGCCATTAAAGATCAACCAGTGACTATTGGCTTATGTTTCTCATATTTGGCAGCAATCAATTGAGAAATTCGGAAAAACGATAGCTGTTGCACTCGATATTTCGAAAGCGTTTGATCGAGTTTAGCATCAGGGTCTCCTTTCTAAACTGACGTATTATGGTTCGCCTCCTCAGTTGTGTACTTTGTTGAAGAGTTTCTTGTCTGATAGGTCTCTATATGTGGTTTTTGAAGGAGTATCATCTGATATTCTCCCAATAAAGGCAGGTGTTCCACAGTGTTCAATTCTGGCGCCCACTTTGTTTCTGCTTCATATCAACGATTTGCTCGAGAAAACATCTTGTTCAGTGCTTAGCATTGCGGACAACAATACTCTTCATTCTAGTTTATATTCGAGAGAAACATTCACGTCGATAAAATTAACGATGACTTGGATTCTTGACGTCAATCAGCTGATGTCCCCCTACAAAAGTTAACCCTCACAAGTCCAAACTTGTGTAAGCCCGTCAACGAGGTCTCACCTTTCAACAATTGATTCCTATCATGGAAATGTATTCATGAAAATGAATGATTCTGTGAAAGGTATATAGTTTCAAAAAATTTTTTTCTTTTTCAAAATCATAATGAAAAAGAACACAACTCCTTTGTAATTACTCCCACATGAAAAATATCAACAAATATCTAGTATATGTTTAACATCCCCGAACATTCAATATAAATCTAGACAAAAAATTCTGTAAAATACTATCCACAAAAATATAAGCTAGTAATAATAAGTGGTGGAATATGTATATCATCTTCAGATGGTTAATTCACTGAAAAATGAAGAAAGATTTTGCTTTTGTATTCATTATTATTGTCCAGAGAAAACTCATTAGAAGGTTATTATGAGCTGTTAGTATACAAATTGAGCAATAAAAAGTGATTTCAGACTATAATGAAAGAAAAAAACAGTTACTAGGAATGGATTTCAACGGAGTGAACACATATAATAGGTGTTTTTTATCTAACTATACTTCACATAGATTACGTCATCAGTTCTTTGCCAAAATGGATAGAGTAAGCTGTACCTATCCATCAACAGAGAGTGTTTGGAATTTTTACTTTTCTCATAGAAGTGTTAATTTCAATTTTTCATTCGGAAAAGGCAGAAAAATAATTCATCAAACTGGTTGTGAAACATTCTCGAATGAGTCTTTTTGAGTTAACTTAATATTGATGTATCAAAATTCTTATACAGAGTTGGGTAATTCGCTGTGTTAAGGAACAGTATCGAGGGTTGCAAATGAGTACAGTTAACTTCAAATATTGGACAGAATGTGACCTTATATTAACATCGATAGAAGAAGATTCATAGTCTTACCAACAGTTGAATTAACTAGTGCTTTACTGCACCCTATAATACCTGTCATAACACCCGGCATCATATAGACAGGAAGTGGTTATTTCATTAGGGAGCACTTTTTATACTTTTTTACCCCCCCTCCAACCTCCACCCCATAGACACAGTGAATCACATGTAATGGAGTCCCCATCTTCGTTCAAGGAAATGAGTGCCAATACCCATTCAGTACCTTTCTATCAAACTCACCCACTCCGGTTCCGCCGGGTTGTTGTGGGTTCCCCCTAGCGTTTGCAATGTAAGCGCAAAAAATTTGTTTTTCTACAAACGTCAGTAAAAGTATAATTTTTTACGCATGCTGCCAGTGTCTAAAATGCCATTTCATGACACTGGTGTTGAAAGTTAATCATTTTTAGCACTATTGCTGAAAGTGATTTATTTGTAGAGAAAATATAAAAACATAATTCGAAATGAAGTGTTTATTCAAGTGAAGTAAGTGAAACTACAATTATGATAAGAAACTCCATGGGCGCTTCAGAAAAGCCACAAGCTTGTGATATCTGCTTATGTCATGATTATTTATGTTCATCATCGACTTCAACATAAAGCAATTCGACCAAAGCGTTGACGATTTCCATATTTTGGACTTTTCTTTAGAGTATGCAAGAAGCACTTTTTCACATTTCAAGAAACGATCGTATGGAAATTCTTACTGTCGCTTTGACTTACTAGGCTAATAATTCAAAAGCAGCTTTATTGGCAGCTTCTTCAATTTCCGGCGGTAGAAATTCATTTTCTGGATCACTTTCCATCCAGGAACGAAGAAACGAGAAAGAATAATTCGTGATTTATTGACGTTAGTTGTCAACAAAGACAAATCAACAAATTCTGTTTTTGATTACCTTGCCAACTTGTTTCATGAATAGATTGAATGACATTTGATTCAAAACTGATAATCACGAGGCTATTATTTTATCAATAAATTAATGTGAAATAGGTATGCTTTAACATGGACTTTTGATGGTGTTTGTAGAAAAAATAGTTTATGATATACCTGCTGAAAGTGATTTCATTTTGTTTGAAGAGGTGGAACACTCCGCCTTCGGCGCAGTTTCAGTCTACTGAAAACGTGATGTTTACAAAATAAAACTCCTCTACCATGAATAGAAAAGAGAATCGAAAGATTTTCTCAAGAAGACGACCAACGTCACACGAGCAAAATAATATAAAAAATGATTTTTTCTTATAGCTGTTTTGGATTCTCAACTTACCACAATCTGAAAAAATAAGAATTAATATTGGATTTTGTACAAGTGTAGAAGGGCAGATTTTTCAATCTACCCAGAGAAGTTGCTCTACAAAAATAAAAGAAATTGTTCCTTCTGAATGGAAATCTGCCCTTCTACACTTGTATAGATTCCAATATTATTTCTTATTTTTTCAGATTGAGGTAGGTTAAGAACCCAAAAAAGCTAGAAGAAAGAATGCATCCACCACAAAATAATGACATTCAAACAGTGAATGAAAATGATGTTTTCCATGTGAACTATGTCCGACTCCCCTGTACATAAAATAAAATGCGACGAACGAATCTCAAGAAATATGTTTCGAATACTCACAACGTCATAAGTCTCTCTCCAAGAGAGAACTGTAGTGAAACATTCAC
Organism: Zygogramma bicolorata; assembly: GCA_032362365.1. NCBI lineage: Eukaryota > Metazoa > Arthropoda > Insecta > Coleoptera > Chrysomelidae > Zygogramma > Zygogramma bicolorata. Next base: position 1,142,907 of record JAVJAQ010000699.1, read on the forward strand.
GTTCTCCTAACGATGTAACCTGGCATCGTGTCTGAATGAAATTGGACGCCAGAGAGAACGGCACGAACAACTCTATCCTTGAGTCCCGTTAGCTATATCCATTAGCAGAATAGTAAACAAGACGCAGGCCACTCCTGTCCGTTGCATAATTCCATTTCGCGGTGAATGATTCTCCATCCCTAGAGTACTAATTGTGAATACTCCATGATTAGGTTCACCATTGTCGTTAGAAGTGATTCGATAATAGGGATTGTGAACATCAGTTCGCAGAAGTATGAAATATGAATCTGAGCGTATAGTGACTACAATGTAAAAACTTTTGCACGTCATCGATGACGACATGAAATCAACGCAATAGTACCCAGCCATTGATGGAAATGCATTGTAACGTTTATAATGAATTTCAAATTTGGCGCTTTTTATTCTTTGGCATTTGATTGGCAGCACTCTCGAAGTTGCCGCAATTTGTTTGACGTCTGTTATTTACCAATTGACAATTTTCATTAAAAAGTGACAAGTCTATGTTTAGGTCTTTTTGGTACTTCAAATTAGATAATTGTGATCGAGAACTGTGTATTCCGATGCTTCTTCTGGAAGTATCAATCTCAGGTTCTTCGTGAGAATTCCGGAAGAGTTAAAAACTAGCGCTGCCAGAAGTTGGTGACATGTTCAATTAGTTAATTCGAGAGAGAGGAATAATGATGTTCCTTAACGGCTGTTAGTGAGCCAAATTGAATACAACGTAGTAAATTATATTTATAATCTACAGTCAGATATTCATTTTGAGCGTATTGCAGCAGATTTGAAGTCGAGTATGTATACTGTCAGAGGGATTTCTAAAAAGATAAAAGATAACAAAGCTCATAAGCCAATGAGAGGCTCACAAATACTGCATTACTCAATACAGATGTTGTACGTAACACTTTTTTCACCATGTAGGAACGCAGTATTAGTAGTTTATAAATATGGAAAAATTTCGATTTTTCAAAATAATTTGGATGTAGCTATTCAAAATATATGATTTTAATCTTTGGAAGGGCATATCACTCGAAGTTTCCTATTGGAAAAACCAAGAAAGAACTTTTCCATAGATGAGCTTCCATATCAATGTATGATAAGTATACACGTACCTATTAACAAAGAAAGTTTGTGAAAATTTTCGATTTTTCCTCTTTCATATTCAAGACGTCACTTTGATGAATATCCAAAATTCCATGATTCTATAACAATCTGGACACAGTGTATTTCAAAATTCAACCACGCCCATGATGACGTGCAACCGTTTTTGAATTGTACCATTTTCTACGCTCTTGAAAACTGGAATAAATTCATCATCTAACATATTTTCAGGCAGTTCGATATTGAAATGTAATTCACGGGAATACTGTCGCTAGAAACGTGTAACATTACTTCCCAAACATATATTCACGCCGGTAAACAGGCCGGGGGCTTCGGCAAACAATGTAGAAGAGGTATTCAATAAAACCGACGTTGATGGTAAAAGTGTCTTCTACGTCAGAGACGATTGAAATGAATTGTGATGTAGTTTTCTTGAGATTAGGGATGATGAAAGCATTGAAGATTCAACTATAGGACGTTGGCTTACTACGAGCACGTTAAAAATTAAGGAAATTAACAAAAAAAAAATTTTTGGGTTGCTGAAATGATGAGTCTGCCGTATTGTGATTGTTCCCCCAAACAGGGAAGGTGTAGGATTTTATGGAAATTTTCCAAACAGTGGAAAACACGGCGGCAACAGCGTGTGGAAGTCACCCTCCGCGCAACCAATTTTGTGTTTCAATTTGGTTTTCTCAGCAATCGGCCGGTTTTTTTCGATTTGTATTATTCAAGTACGTCAGCCACTATCACGAACAATAGATTTTACCAAAATCGTTTGCGCGGAGGGCGACTTTCAAACGCTTCTGCCGCCATGATGTCCTTTGTTGGGAAAAGGCAGCACTGCTTTTTTATATAGTCCTACCCCTCCCCTGTTCGAAGGAACAATCACAATACGGGAGACTTATCATTACAGAAACTTAAAAAACAAATTTCATTTTTTTTTGGGGGATTGACCGATCCAAGATATGGCAGCAGGGCCATTTTGTGTTCTCCTATGAATGAAATATCGAATTATATGTATTACTTCTGGGAGCCCTGGTCTCTCAGACTATACATTTCGAGTTCCCGGAGAAAACGTTCTCCAAGTGAATTGACTCCTTTTAAGCAATATATCATCCAATTAATTGATCGTTGTGTGAATATACATTCATAGGTTATGAATTCAATGGTTTATATGGTCGATAAAGTGTCATATTTTCATTATCATTTTTCCTTAAAAGACGTTTCTTCTTTAATAGAGATCAATAACATGTTCTCAGTGCGCATTTTGCGAACCAAGTTAGCATCTGTAGAAAAAAAATTATACTACCTATTGCTATGTCAAATTCAGTTTTTTTACCGTCTCTTCCGTATGTAACATTATGAGGTGGGCCTCTTGTCTGATAGTTTCTCAATTCTATGAGTCTCAGTTTCAGTTCGTCAAGAAGCAGTGAAGTATATACATGAACAACCATCTCTGAGTTCAGAAGTATTGGCAAACATCAAACATTCAGCCTGTATAACCTTTTGAAATGGATCCACATTCCAGCAATTTGTTCATTTCCCCAGAATCGATAATAGAGGAAATATGCATAAAATTTAAATTTGTCTCAATTTTTTTTCCAATCTTTGCTATCGTCACACTATTATCAATTTCGTTTCATTTGAACTAATAAAATATTTTATGATAAGTGAAAAATTAGGGAAGGAGATTCGAACTTACCAAATACGACACTATTGGTCAAAATAAAATGTGACGTCAGACGATACAACATTCGATTTATTAATGTCAATATTTTTGCGCTGTGTTAGTGGTGTAGACGAAAATCCCTCTGACAGTATACATACTTGACTTCAAATCTGCTGCAACACGCTCAAAATGGATATCTGACTGTAGATTATAAATATAATTTACTACGTTGTATTCAATTTAGCTCACTGTTCGGTATTCAGTTATATATTTTAAACTTGATGAATTCTCTTATCAAAAAACATTTATACCGTCCTGATTCTGCGAACGTCATCAAGATACATGCGTTACCTTTGTTCGATTTTGTTATTATAACAACAAGAATGTGACATGAAGTCGAATAAAAATACATGTCAAAAAAGTTCACTTCGATAATTTCATTTAATATACAGTCCAGACAGCTTCCTGTAGACTAACAGGACAATTTTGTACATTAATTTATGGTCCTTCGAGCCGGATGTATATGTGGATCGGCTCGGCAGTTTGAGAATTGACGGCAGTTTTGACAAATTTGGCAGTGTGGACTATTCACAATTATTCATTGGCAGCAATTGGGTTACATCGACGTTTATGTAAGCTAAGAAGAATCAACGACAAAACTGTTATCCAAGTTGGTTTTTGGCAGTATTTCACGTATCCTTTACTGGGCAGCACAGACCGGTGCAGACGTGCAGAGCAGTGATAGACAGTTACGCAAGGGCATCGACGTTGTGTAGAGAACCGACGAGTTCAAGGAGATAAGGTCGTACCAATCTTTACTGATTGATTAGAATTTATCGACAGATCATATATTCTCATTTGTAATTGGGTGTGACAAGTTACAAGTTGTTAAAATGACAGAAGACATAAAAAATCAACTTTCATTTCTGAAATTGAAAAGAGCCCAGATTAGACGAAATCTTACAAATTTCCGAACTTTCATTGAAAGGGTTGACTTTGAAAACTTGTCAGAACTCACTTATAACGATTTGAAGTTTAGATTAGATAAGTTTATGCCAGGATATGATGATTTTTCACTGGTTCAGTTGGATATTTCTTGCGTTTTACAATCTTTGACAGATTTATCGGCCGATGAAAAGGCTCACGAACTAGATGAAAAAAGTTATTTTGACGATTATTTTGATTTAATTGCCCGTGCAAAAACTGGAATTGAGAATTATGAAAAAGCTTGTTGCAATCAGAGTCAGAAACATTCAATTTCCGACAGCTCGCAGAAATCGAATAAAACCAAGTCAAATCAGGCAAATAAATCGAATCAGTCAGTCTCGAGATGGTCCCAGGGCCGTTGTAATGATGATAAGGTTTACTCGAATAAGTTACCGCCTTTGAAATTACCATCATTTTCAGGTAAAATTGACAAGTGGCTAGAATTCAAAGACGCCTTTCTGGCAATGATTGGAAATGCTCCACCAGTACAGAAATTGCAATATTTACGTAGTTGCTTGAGTGATGAGGCATTAGATTTAACCAGTTCACTACTAATTACTGACAAAAATTGGAATGTGGCTTGGTCCCTTTTGACAGAACGTTATGAGAATAACCGACTAGTTGTTGACACATTTATTCAAGGGCTTTTAGATGCTCCAGTATTGTCAAGGGAATCATATAGTGATTTAAGAAAACTTTTTGACACATTCAATCGTAATGTTAGGTCGCTAGAAGCATTAAATCAACCGACTGACAAGTGGGACATGCTATTAATAGCGATTTTGGTAAATAAATTTGACAATCAGACTAGGAAGGAGTGGGAGGCATACAAAATAAAGGACACATTCCCGACGTGGAATGAGTTACACGAATTTCTTAAAAACAAATGTGCTTTACTCGAAAAGTTAGAGTTAACTAGACATCAGAAATTAGCAGTTAAAGGACAGACAGTTCACATGACAGACAAAAAAGACTTCAAACAGACAAATAAACATCACGGTTCTTTCGCGACGACAAACCAACCGAGAACATTTTCCTGTTACTATTGCAAAGCAGACCACTCGATATTCCTATGCGATATTTTCAAAAAACTCTCAATCGATGATAGGAATTCAGAAATAAGAAAATTGAAACTCTGTCTGAATTGTTTCAATCCGAATCATATGGTACAGGATTGTCAAAAATCAGGTTGTAGAATTTGTAGTCGAAAGCATAATTATTTATTACATCGTTACAAACAAACCAACGACGATATCAAACCTCGTGCTTCCACACATGAAGGGAGTACGAACGCGGTGGCAATTCGCGAAGTGGAGACAGAAAATTATGTGGCGTCTACTTCGACGAGCTTACTCACGAGAGGTAGTGACCATCGTGAATCGTATGGCACTGCTAAACTTTCGGAGGTTGTAGATCTCAATTCTGTTCAAATCGCTGATAGTTCGGGAAATGAATTAGACTCATTTTCAGGGCTCACTCGACAAACAACTTATTCCCTCCTTTCTACGGCATTAGTGAATGTAATCGGCGCTGATAATGAATTATATCAGGCTAGAGTTTTGATAGATTCAGGAAGCCAAAGTAACTTTGTTTCCGAAAATTTTTCAAAGAAAATAGGAGCGAAATTTGTTTCGACTAATTTTGACATATCAAGCGTTGGCAATTCTAATAATATTTCAATTAAATACCAAACAAAAGTAACCATTCATTCAAGAACCGATGATTATAGCAGAGAATTGTCGTGCTTGGTTTTAAAACAAGTGACAAGTTCGCTTCCTCTCGTTTCTTTTAGTGCTAAATTAGTTAAAATTCCTAAAGGCATTCCATTGGCAGATCCGACTTTTAATATTTCACAAGATATTGACATTTTATTAGGTGTGGATGCTTTCTACGATATTCTACTCATGGAACAGATCAAAACCAATGGTCGAGTAATTTTTCAAAAGACTCAGTTGGGTTGGGTTATAGGTGGTGAATTGACATTTCCTAAAATTTCTAGACATTTCACTTGTAATTTGGTGACTGATGATGACATGCTCAATCATACATTACTGAAATTTTGGGAGATTGAGGAGCCTGCTGTTCCCAATATTATCGACGATTATTGCGAGAAACATTTTTTGAGTACGTTCGAAAAAGGCATGACAGGAAGATTTGTAGTTCAGATTCCGTTCAAAGATAATTTATCAGCATTAGGTGACTCGAAAAGACATGCTTTACGTAGCTTGAATTACTTGAAGAGAAAATTTGAAAAAAATCCAGACCTGAAACACGAATATTCTGAATTCATTTCAGAATTTGAGAGTCTCGGTCACATGACACAGTTGACAAATGAAGACTGGCGCGACAGTAAGGACAATGAAAGTTATTATCTACCTCATCATGCGATTATTAAAGAGTCGAGTTTGACATGTCGTTTGAGGGTTGTTTTCAATGCCTCTAGTAAGACTTCAAGCGGACTCAGTCTCAATGATGTACAGTTTGTAGGACCGACTATTCAAAATGACTTATTTTCTATTTTGACCAGGTTTCGCAAGCATAAATATGTGCTGAACGCAGACGTTTCGAAAATGTTTCGTCAGATTTGGATACATCCTAAGCATCGAAGTTATCAACGTATATTATGGCCGGCAGATACAGGAGATATTATTTGTTATGAACTAAATACGGTAGTATATGGTATGGCATCTAGTCCATTCTTGGCAGTACGTTGTCTACATCAAGTAGCTAGTGAATTCGAGAATGAGTTTCCATCAGCTGCGAGAATTATTAGAAATGATATGTATATGGATGACCTTCTGACAGGCACAAATGACGAGACTGAATTACTGACACTCCAAAGAGATGTATCAAAGATTTTAGCAAGTGCAGGTTTCGATTTGAGGAAGTGGTTATCCAATAAGAGAGATTTTTCTGACAGTTTTCTAATAAATGATAATTCTCATGCTAATATTTTACCGTTAGGAGAGAGTGAGCAAAGCAAAACGTTAGGTTTATACTGGAACGCGTATACTGATACTGTTCAGTACCGAATACGAGATTTTTCAAAACAGCTTGCTATAACTAAGCGTAAGATATTATCAATCTCGAGTCAGATTTTTGATCCGTTAGGTTTAGTTCAACCAGTTATTATTGTTGCTAAGCTAATCATTCAGAGTTTATGGAAAGAAAAATCTGATTGGGACTCTGAAGTTCCGGAAACTATACTTGACAAATGGAACAAATATTGTTTAGATATGAAATATCTCAATGACCTGAAAATTCCCAGATTCATTCTTTTTGAAAATTCCAATCGTGTGGAGTTACATGCATTTTCTGACGCTTCGGAAAAGGCCTATGGTGTAGCTATTTATATACGTTGTATTAGCAACAGTGACAGTTTTTCCTCTCATTTACTCTGTGCAAAAAGCAAGGTTGCTCCGACGAAACAACCGACTCTTCCTAGATTAGAACTGACAGCTGCATTGACATCTGCTAGACTGACAAAAAAGGTATTGAACTCAATTGACATAAATTTTGTTGGAATTTATTATTGGAGCGATTCCACCATAACTTTATGTTGGATCAAGGGTAGCCCTGACAGTTTTAAAACATTCGTGAAAAATCGAGTTATCGAGATTCAATCCTTGTCAAATCCAAATAATTGGTTCCACGTTCGATCAGAGGACAATCCAGCTGACTTGGTGTCACGTGGTACCACTGCTATGAGCTTACTCTCCAATGATTTGTGGTTCCATGGTCCATATTGGCTGAGAACCGGTGAATTACCATTAACCACTGTAGACGAAGGCTCAGTGATAGCTTTGCCTGAGCAACGAGTTGTAGTCAATTTTGCGATCTTCAGGAATGTTTTAGAATTCGATATGTTTTTACGTTTTTCATCACTATCCAAAGTAACTCGAATTTTGGGCTATTGTTATCGATTTATTAATAATACGAGAACTAAAAGATCAGGGGTGAATAAGATAATCAGTGGTAATTTGACTGCACAGGAATTGAAAGCGTCACTTCAAAACCTGATAAGAATTTCTCAAATTCAATCTTTTAGACAAGATTATCTTAATCTACTCAACAAGCGACCACTGAGTAAAGATAGTTCTATTCTTTCTTTAAATCCATTCATGGATAAATACAATCTCATTAGGGTTGCATGGTGGCAGGATCCAGAATGCTAAAATTGAATATGATAAGAAATTTCCCATTGTCTTACACAATAAACATAAGCTGACTAAATTGATATTCCAGTATCATCATAAAATTTTATTGCATTGTGGACCACAGCAACTATTATATAATGTTAGACAACAGTATTGGGCGATATCAGGTCGTAGCCTTGCACGATCAGTTGTGCATCGATGTCTTGTTTGCTTTAAAGTGAAACCCAAGACACTTGATTATTTGATGGGTAATTTACCTCACTATCGAGTCAACAAGTTTTTTCCATTTGCACATACCGGCTTTGACTATGCAGGCCCATTCTTCCTTAAGGATCGCAAGACTCGAAACCCTAAAATAATTAAAGCTTATGTTGCTCTCTTCATCTGTATGACAGTTAAGGCGATACACCTCGAACTTGTGACAGAGTTAACGAGTGATGCATTTTTAGCCACTTTCAAACGTTTTATTTGCAGGCGAGGTAAACCTACTGATTTTTATAGCGACAATGGGACTACTTTCGTAGGAGCAAGTTCAGAAATTGCAAAATTTCTGCAAACAAACTGTGTGGAAATTGAAAGTAAAATTGTGTCTGAGGGCATTAATTTTCATTTCATACCTCCTAGAGCACCAAATTTTGGTGGGCTTAGGGAAAGTGGGGTAAAAAGTTGCAAATCACATTTAAAGAAAGTCATTGGTAATACCCGATTACACTATGAAGATTTTATGACTGTCTTAGTACAAATCAAAGGCGTACTAAATTCTAGACCTATTTCTCCAATGTCATCGAACGTCGACGATTACACTCCTCTAAGTCCTGGACATTTTCTGATAGGCAGACCTATTACCTCGATACCCGAACCTTGTTTCACTCAAGTACCCGAAAATCGCTTATCACAGTTCAAAAGACTCCAGCAGATTATGCAGCATTTTTGGCAACGATGGCGTAAAGAATATATATCTGAGTTACAATCAAGGCAAAAATGGTTCCAAGATGGTCATACAAAACTTAAGACAGGTGATCTAGTACTGGTCAAGGAGGACAATCTTCCCCCCTTAAAATGGAAGACTGCCAGAGTTTTGGATATTCACCCTGGAACTGATAACATTACGCGGGTAGTGACTATTAAGTTTAGTGATGGTTCAACTACTAAACGTGCACTTTCTAAATTGTGTTTACTTCCCATAGATAATGACAATTGGTGACATTCGTGTGCCGAGTTTCAACACGGATTCAATCAGTTGAAATTATAATTTCAAGGCGGCCGGGATGTTCGGTATTCAGTTATATATTTTAAACTTGATGAATTCTCTTATCAAAAAACATTTATACCGTCCTGATTCTGCGAACGTCATCAAGATACATGCGTTACCTTTGTTCGATTTTGTTATTATAACAACAAGAATGTGACATGAAGTCGAATAAAAATACATGTCAAAAAAGTTCACTTCGATAATTTCATTTAATATACAGTCCAGACAGCTTCCTGTAGACTAACAGGACAATTTTGTACCCTCACTAACAGCCGTTAAGGAACATCATTATTCCTCTCTCTCGAATTAACTAATTGAACATGTCACCAACTTCTGGCAGCGCTAGTTTTTAACTCTTTTGGAATTCTCACGAAGAACCTGAGACTGATACTTCCAGAAGAAGCATCGAAATACACAGTTCTCGATCACAATTATCTAATTTGAAGTACCAAAATGACCTAAACATAGACTTGTCACTTTTTAATGAAAATTGTCAATTGGTAAATAACAGACTTCAAACACATGGCGGCAACTTCGAGAGTGCTGCCAATAAAATGCCAAAGAATAAAAAGCGCCAAATTTGAAATTCATTATAAACGTTACAATGCATTTCCATCAATGGCTGGGTACTATTGCGTTGATTTCATGTCGTCATCGATGACGTGCAAAAGTTTTTAAATTGTAGTCACTATACGCTCAGATTCATATTTCATACTTCTGCGAACTGATGTTCACAATCCCTATTATCGAATCATCTAACGACAATGGTGAACCTAGTCATGGAGTATTCACAATTAGTACTCTAGGGATGGAGAATCATTCACCGCGAAATGGAATTATGCAACGGACAGGAGTGGCCTGCGTCTTGTTTACTATTCTGCTAATGGATATAGCTAACGGGACTCAAGGATAGAGTTGTTCGTGCCCGTTCTCTCTGGCGTCCAATTTCACTCAGACACGATCCCAGGTTACATCGTTAGGAGAACGTGAATGTTTCACTACAGTTCTCTCTTGGAGAGAGACTTATGGAGTTGTGATTATTCGAAACATATTTCTTGAGATTCGTTCTTCGCATTTCATTTTATGTACAGGGTAGTCGGACATAGTTCACATGGAAAACATCATAAGAAGGAGGAATTTCGAACGGAATTGGCTGAGAAACAAACATAGGCGTGAACCCCGATTTCCTGTCTTTGGGGGACCGTATCTCCGAAACGAGTTGAGAGCCCCAAAAATTTCATTTGAATTTTTTGTTTAGTAGGCCGAAATACGTGAGTTCCACCAAAAATTTTTCATTGTCGAGGCGGAGCCCGATTAACGGAATTTTACGAATTTCAACAGAGTAATTCGACCAAAGCGTTGACGATTTCAATATTCTGGACTTTTCTTCAAAGTATGCAAGAAGCACTCTCTCACTGGCCTCCTTGCCACTGACATTTTTCTAATCACACCATATCAAGAAACGATGGTATGAAAACTCGTACTGTCGCTTTTACTTACTAGGCAATAATTCAAAAGCAGCTTTATTGGCAGCTTCTTCAATTTCCGGCGGTAGAAATTCATTTTCTGGATCACTTTCCATCGAGGGAGGAAGAAACGAGAAAGAATGATTCGTGATTTATTGACGTTAGTCGTCAACAACAACAAATTATGTTTTTGATTACCTTGGCAACTTGTTTCATGAATAGATAAGATAAAATTAGATTCAAAATTGATAATCTCGAGGCTATTATTTTATCAATTGATTAATGTAAAATAGGTATGCGTTAATTTGGACTTTTGATGGTGTTCGTAGAAAAAATAGTGTATGATATACCTGCTAAAAGTGATTTTATTTTGTTTGAAGGAATGGAACACTCCGCCTTCGGCGTCGTGTCCCTAACTTCCCTTCTCACAAAATAAAATAGGTATCACTTTTAGCACTTATATCATAAATAACTAATTTTAAAATATTTTTTTCCATTCTTTCATTACATCACTATATAGTATAAAACGAAGTTGCTTCCCGCTGCCTGTCTGTCCCTATGTATCATTGGATTTTGAAAACAACTGATTCTAATGCGTTTTTCAATATACGAAGTAATTCAAGATGAATATTTATATGTACAATACATGCATAATATAGTAAACGAACATTGACAATAATAGAGTTTTCCAATGTGACTTCGTAAATGAATACATTTTTTGTAAACGGTGGCTGAACCCTGAGAAATAATGTACTACAGTATCGTACAATTTGAAGAGTTCTACAAAAAAGTCCGCGATGGTATTATCTTTCAGGGAATATTTTCCTCATATATAAAATGTCCCATAAGAGCAATGCAATTATCGAGAACTTACAGCGGTAATTGCATTGTATCAAGTCACCATAACAACACATTTGAAACCGTATCGCTAGACGTCAGTAAACAACAAATAAATGTCAGATAGACTTCAAAAATATAAAAACATTTCGCTTTTAGGTTAGTCGTCCATACAATCTATAGAGGAAAGTGTAAATGAACAAAAAATAACATTTCAATGAATTACATTCGTGCATAAAAATGACCAGATAATTTTGCATTCAAGCGTGATATTTTATACAAATTGCATTCGGTTATTTTCATATTTTGTAAAAGAGGACGATGACTGAAACTGTTTTAGTTAGTCTGGTTAGTTTCGAACCAAATTTTCCACCGCCAAATATCGTATGCAAAACTTACTTCTAAACGAGGAATAGACTCTATTCCTGATTTACCAGTCACGTGTATGCAGCATTAGCAAATCTCAAACTTACTTCAGACTTATTATAAAAACAGAAAACTCACGTTTAAATTATCGTCACAACAATATCAACACGATTTTGGAGATACAATTTCCCTTCTCATCTCTTCACATAATTGTTTTCGTAGTTTCGAATCGGTTGGAATAAGAAGAAACACTTTAATTGAAGACATAAAAAATCATGCATTTTTCCTATTGAAAAATGATTGACCCTAAATGAACAAGAGCTCATAACTCTCCTCACTGAACGCTTTCTGAGAATTTGCAATTGTTGACAAGACGAATATATCTACTTGAATCAGGGCCCCTTGCATGATACTCGCGTATTCCAACGCCCCTACAGCTTAGAGCTAAGACGCCCTTAATCAAAACGGGACGAAAGAACATTAATGTCTCGACTAACAGCCGGAATGCTCCGTTCCGAATGTCAACATTATTTATTATACGAATAAACAGATTGTGCTTGATAAATACCGCTGCAAGCGTAGGTGAGATAATGGAAGACTGGAAGACGGGAGTTATATATAATAGGCGGCAGCTGAAATGTCACACGATTCACAGTAAGTAGGCGGAAGAACTAATTACAATTGTTCGTATATATGTATGAAGTTTGTTGGAACTGCGTTGTGGTCTCTCAAGAGATATCGCGTTGACGGGTGTTCGAAATTCACGAGCTGCTGCTGGAAATACAACGGTAATTGATGAATGCATTAGTCTTCTTATACAGTGCATTTCTTCAATGTCCCCCTTTTATTTTTTGACCGGGTCAACTCAAAAAATTGAAACCTGGGATAATGAAATTGATGCATGAATACTATATTTTGAAGTGAAATTGACATGTATCAAATATCGAAATGGCGATTGAGCACCACCTGAAAAAAAAGTGGAAAGGGTGTCTTGTGATACATCATTTTGAAGCTCCTGACGAAACTGGGCTGGCCATTCCGTAGTACCTCGATGGCCAATCCAACGACCATGGAAAGTATTATCCAAATAGTCTCTTACTTGTCTGGAGTTATGTGGTGGTTCTCTATCTTGTTGGAATAATAATATCCATATGGAATTCATTAAGATTCACTTCGACGATTTCGGTGATAGAGGATCAACAGAATGGCCAGCATATTCAAATACAATTCTCCTGTTGAATTTTATTTATTTATTCATTTATCCTGCATATATACAGACTTAGTCCAATTACATATACACAGTCCTATCTAAACTTATCAGCTATCATAGACCTAACCTAACACAAAAAATAAAAGAACTAAATATTACGAGACAAAAATCGGTAAAATGATGCAATAGCATGAAATAAAAAGTGAGTGTATTAATGATTCCGATATAGATTCAAATGAGATTTGAGTTTTGATAGTGTACTGTTAAAAATATCGAAATCATTGTTTTTAATAAAATCATCTGTTACTGACAAGCAATGGTTAATTGGAGAGTTTGGATTGGAGTCATGGAACACACGATCTCTGCGTCTCAAACGGATATCGGGCACACTGAAATCGATGGATGCCAGCACTTCCGGAAGGAAAATGTTATTCTTGAGGATGTTAAAAATGAAAGTGATCTGACATTTTTCACGGCGGTGTTTCAGGGACATTATATTAAAGTCTTCTAGTTGTTTTTTATATGATATTAGAAACGGGTATGTTTTATATTTTTTCAAATGTTGTGATCTAACAAAGCGTTTTTGTACCTTTTCCAACATGTCAATGAGAGATAGCGTTTTGAACGAATATAAGAGTTGAACAGTATCCTACATGTATTGTGAGTGAATTCATGGCAAGCTCTGAGTATAAAACCAAGTCTCCGAAAGCATTCCGCCTGTAACTTTTCGATATGAATGTTGAATCTAAAATTCGATGTGAAAAAAACACCCAGATCCTTTATTTCATTGCTTCGTTCTATCGGGGTATTGTTGATACAGTATTCTCTGAATATGATTTTTTTCCTCCTAGAAAACGATATCACTCTGCATTTCGATATATTCAGACTCAACTCGTTGTTCTTGCAGAAAACGGAGATAGAGCAGATGTCACGTTGTAAAAGTTCAGTGTCTTCAAGCAACTTGATAGATCGATATACTTTCAAGTCGTCAGCGTATAAAACAAATTTTGAATTTTGTATGTAGTCAGATATGTCATTGATAAACATGACAAAAAGCAGAGGTCCAAGTATTGAGCCTTGCGGAACTCCTGATGTGGGTATGAAGGTATTTGATTCACTTTCATTGAATTTAACAAACTGTTCTCTGTTGGAAAGATAAGACTGAAGAAAAGATGAGGTATTTGCAGTGAAAGAATACGATAATAACTTTTTGATCAAGACAATGTGACTGACTCTGTCGAACGCCTTGGTTAGATCAGTATAGATTGTATCAACTTGTGACTCTTCAATTTCATTGGCAATGTAGTTACTAAATATGCAAAGGTTTGTTGCAGTGGATTTCTTAGTGATGAAGCCATGTTGTTCATTAATAAGAACTGGAGCAACATGATGATAAATTCTGTTATACAATACTCTCTCAAATATTTTCGAAGGTGATGGAAGTACCGTAATAGGTCTGTAGTTTTCAATGAGGCTGGTATTACCCGACTCATGTATTGGTGTTACTCGACCGACTTTGAATTTGGTGGGAAAGATCCCATTCTCTAGGGATTTATTGAATACGAATTGTAATGGAGCCAGTAAAATATCCGCGTATGCTTTGAAAAAGTAGGTTGGAATACCATCGATCCCGACGGCTGATTTCGGTTTCAATGTGTGAATGGCTTTCATCCTGCGTGATGTTGTAGATGTTGAAACAGTCTAGATCGTAATTCTTATATTGTATATTACCTGTTCTTGAAACACTTTCTGTGTAAACAGACTTGAAATACCTAGCAAAGGCGTTCGCAATGTCATCTTCGTTTTCATAATACTGGCCTTCATGTGAAAATCTATAGGCCACTCCGGAGTTACGTCTTTTTTGTTTTATATAGCCCCAAAACTGTTTTGAATTTTCGGTAATATCATTTTCAATATTTGCCAGATGATTAGAATAACATATTTTAATAGCTACTTTGACTTCTTTTCTTGCTTCTTTATAACTCTGCACGTAAGCAACATTTCTCTTCGATTTTTTCAGATACTTCTGTTTTAATTTAATTTTTTCAATCAACTCTTTTGTGTACCAAATTGGATATTTGTTTTTGTGTTTAGTTTTAGGAGGAATACACTGATCTAAAATTCCATATAAAGTGTCATAGAACTGATCTACGCATTCATCCGGATGGCCTGAGGTAATAGTCTGAGACCATTCACATTGATTTAACAAATAATATAACTTGTGATAATCGCCTTTTTTGAAGTTGTAGGTGCGAATATTTCTACAACTGTAATTAGTGTTGTTAGAGGCTCTGCCAGGAATTCTTGTCATGTTGAAGTCTATTTCTAGGGGAGGGTGATAATTGTCTATGTTCACAAGAGGTATCGCTGATTTTATCACTCTTGCTTCTGTTACGTTTGTGAAAACTAAATCTAATGTATGATTCAAATGATTTGTAATATTATTGAGGGAGTACAGATCGTACTGGCAGACCATGTTATGAACAATCTTTGCTTTGGGCGAACCCTGTTCAAGAAAGTACTGTGTTCCATCGATCTCAGAAATGTTAAAATCGCCCAAAATGAATAAGTTGCTCACCTGCAAGTCATCGCACTGTTCCAGTGACTCCAAAAATGTTTCATAGACTGGTACGCCGGAACCAGATCTGATATATACGCAACACACTGTTAAAACTATTCCGTTTATATTCAGCTTTATACAAATCAATTGGAAATTTATATCTTCGTTCTTAAAAATGAGTATTGGTTTGTGAATTTTTTTGACACAACACATTACACCGCCTCCTCGTTTTACTCCGGCTTCGTCATAATTTTTGTCATTTCTGAATATTACATATCTGTGGTCACATAGTTCGTGGTCATAAATTGAATTATTCAGCCAGGTTTCTGTGATGCACATTACATCAAAACGTTCACTAATACATTTTCATAGAATTCTCTGGTTTTTGTCCTCAAACCTCATACGTTGAAGAAGAGAAAAAGTAAGTACCCTCAGACAGTGGTTTCACTTCTGATTTTGATCAATTGACCATTTTGGAAATAGATTATAAAATCGGAAACTGAATGAGATTATTTTAACTGGACAATGATGTTCGTTGTACTGACATTTTTGTTTCTCAATGAACAAAAAGTAACCTATAAAACCTTATCGGGTTGCTGGGATCGCCATATGACAGAGAAAAACGAATATTTCTAGAAATATCGATATTAACGTGTTTGTTTTCAGGTAATTATTAAATGTTCCGCCCTTATGTAGTAGGTGAAGATATTGACTTCATATCCTAGGGTTGTAAAGTATTCGTCAGGAGCTTCGAAATGATGTATCATAAGACCCCCCTTTCCATTTAATTTTTATTTCGAGATGGCGCCCAGTTAAAGACAGACTGATTGGGATCGGTTATCATATATCTAAACGTAGAAGCGTTTGCCGAGTTTTCTCACCAGATGATAACGAATCTTGGAACAAAATGCGATATGTTCAATACGGACAGAGATAAGTAAGTCGTCTAGGATTATGAAAAGGGTAAATCAAGAAAAAATATATAATAGTGTTTTTCGTGATACAAATTCTAAGAATCCTGATTCGTGAACCATTCCCATGGCAACATGTGTATATTTCCACAAGAAAGCGGAATTTTTCACTTCTCGTGCAATATATCGGAAAATATCAGACATTTAACAAATTCACTGCAGATCAAGAGGAAATACCAGAAATGCCCTCAAGTATCGACCCAAATATGATGAAAATAACTGAAAAACAACTCGTACTTCAATTTTGAAACTTCGGACGAGAAAACAACATTTCAGCTTCTCTGATCCAGACTGTAGTAGAAGGATGTAATACATCATCGGATAACCCCATGATAATTAGTTGTTGAGACAGAGCACGACAAAGTTGACCCCAAAACATAAAAGTTCAACCCTCTTAATCAAGGTAACTAAATGTCGTAGCGTGGTCCGGCCAACATCATACTTTTTTTCTAGTCTTCCTAGTAGTTGCGAATTTTTTTTTTTTTTCGGCCAGAGGCTTTGGAAATGAGCCACAAAACAAAATGGAAAGAGTGGCCCTTCAGCATATTCTTTGGATTTTAATGAATTATTTTTTGACATTCTTCTCCGAATCAAAAACTAGATATCACAACTTCCATGAAAAAAGTCAAATAAAAAAAAAATAACAAACACTTTCTGTTAATAGGTACTTATATATTACTCAAAGACGTTCTTCCTTTTTGAAGAACGTCTTCGAGTGATATACACGCACCTATCAACCAAGAGTCTTTGTATTTCCTTTTTTGCGAGAATATAGTTGTTGCCCTGAAAAATTGTGTCCACAAATCATGATTATTGAAATTCACATCACAATAAACAGTTCAAGTCAATAAAACCATTACTTGGTGTATTTTCCGTGCTCATTCCTCTGAAAACTGGGCTATATACCACGACCTGTGTAATTCAGAACGGTTTCGATCGGGAGAAAGGCCCTCTCTTCCCAGCATATTTATCTGCTTCCCCATTAACGTCAATTCCATGTTAGTCCAGAACCAGAATCAAGGTCAATCTATTTCGTACTTCATTTACTTTCGAAACCCTGAATATTCTGAAAATGTTCATTTTCTGGTGAGCTTCTTCTTAGAATTGTCAAGAAACAGTTTCAACATCTCATGTAATGAACCTTCCTTCCAGTTCTTCATCAATAATAGTTGTCACTATGTTGATCTGAACGTCTTCTGGTTGAATCAATTTTACTCAGTAAATCACAAAGAGTTGGATAACTTCAAAAAACACTGGTAAAGCATAGCCCAGTTCAAAATATCTTTTCAACGAAGTCCTATCTTGGACAATTAATCTTCGAGAAAGCACCACGTACTTATATTCAACTATCGCAAACAAAGTCTCCCGAATTTATGTTCTCGCACCATCTGCATGTTGCGAGTGCAAGAGCCTCAAATAATAACAATTTGAATAGCTCAAGGGCGTTTGAAGTGAACCTAATTCCTAACCAAATCGAACGTCTGCAGTCCCACTGAAAATGCTATTAATAGTCGGTGAAAAGCGCGACTTTCTATAGAAATGGGAACAGTTATTCCTCCGAAATCAACAGGACAAGAAACCCTTTGAATTCGGGAACTGAATGGTCACCGTGCTCGAAAGGGGAAATAAGCTTGATGATTGATGAATGAAATCTGAAGAGTGAACTCAAGTTATATGCACTCAATGGAGATTGCGTCAAGTGATACTGATACTTGAATGGTTGTACTTTGTGATTGATGAGGTGTGAAAGGAGTCCAGATGCATTACTTCAGGAAAAGTTGCCTCATCATTTCGACAGCTTCAGCCTTGTGTTCACCTGGTGAGTACAGAGTGGTTGGTGATATATATCAGGTCCAAAAATTCCTTTTTTGGCGGAGTTCAGATGAATCCTTTCGCTTGTCTCTGTCCTTGTACTATATCTAGTGACAAAACAACTGATCGAGTTGACAGGTTGTGAGTTTTTCCTTGAAGTGGATATTCGAGAGTTCGCAGAAGAGTTTCGATCAAGGAAAAGGCCCTTTTCCTCGCCAGTATATACAATTCATCGTTTCCATCAATTCCATTGTAACCCAGTATTGAAATCAAGGTAAATTGATACCGCAATGCTAGTTTTTGAAGGAAATAGCTGCAGGTCAGATCGGGAAAGCAAGAATCTCTGATGCTGATGAGCTGTCAGTCACTTATTCAACCTCTTTTTATATTTATGGAGAATCAGATTACCGGAATCTTAGACCTGTCACTCATACTCTAATCTATCCCACCCATTATAGAACCGTTTGAACAATAATTACAATACGTTCCCATTAGAATATGGCTAACTTGGTGAGCAAATTGTGCCCAGTTACACTAGCGTCGTAGTTTCTGGGTAGGCCCCGATTTACTATTGATGAATCATAACAATATTCCTGTTACTTTGCGAAGATTGAGTCAAACAAGAAAGAATATGAATAGGACTCATAACAGAACAATCAAGTCAGTCTAGTTCAGAGTGAAGCAAACAGTTCCCGAACCAAGCGAATTTCGGATAAATTATTTGTTTTTTTTTCATTACCAAACCCACAAGAAAGGAGTAATAATACTTTCAATCCATATCCGTGATGAAAGGCGATAGTTTTCAATAAGTTCGTACCATATGTCTACAATCATGGAAAAACACTTCCCTCTTGCACATTCGTTTAGGATCAGAGTCAACTCTCAAATCCAAACTCCGCATTGAGACATGAAGAAGCTCCCCCCCATCATGAACCTCTTTGAACCCAATTTATATCAGATTCTACCGAATGAAATCCAACTCTTTCCAAAATTAAACTTCAATTCTAACGCGGGACTTGTTGAGAGTTTTATGCCGAAAAGGCCTAACACCTGTGCCCTCTCGTTAACTTTTCTGATGGGCAGGTGGAAACCTTCGTTCCCAAGATTTATAAGGGTTTGCAGGAGAGCTTTCATATATAAGAAATATGAGCCGGCTTTATAATTATGATGACGAGCTTTTAAAGTTACGCCTTTTTGATGGAAGTGTTTAAGTTCCGGGTCCGCAGGAAGAGAGGCTGCGAAAGTTATGGCCGGGTAGGAACGTTTGGGGTTTATGCTACCGGTTGCTGCTCCTGGAAGAGTTTATTTTCATTGGTGGAACGGCGTTTTACTTACTTTATTCAGTTTATCGGCTGTGAAATGATATTTCTTAAGTAGAAAAATGTTTCGTGGAATATTGGCAGATCAATACTTCTTGTTCATATAGAAAAAATAATTTCAAATAATTAGTTGTTATTTTCTTTTTTCGATATTGGAATCCATATTGGCAAAGTCCTCGTTTCGAAGACAAATTGTGATAGTGGCCCAGAGGATTTTAAATGAATCGTGCCTTAACGGCAAGCGACACATAAGTGGAACCACCTATGGTATAACATAACACTCTAAGCAAATGCTGTCATAGTTTTCCGTTAGTGGTGACAGTTCGCCACGTCAACTAACAACTGCGTTTGCAGAAATAATGACAAGTACTCTCAAAGTGTTATCGAAAATCGAATCCACAAATGTATCTGCAGCGGGATCCTACTGAATATCTTACTATCGGTTGTTAATGTTTGATAAACTATTATCGTATCAATTTGATAAAAATTTGCGACTCTGCTGAGCGTTTGATAATACATTCGGTAATTTTCGGAATTTAACAATACAATTTTAGGTGCAATGGAAATGCTCTTGTTTGATTAGGGCTTTTTGGCACAGAACGTGAAGAAAACGTAGGTTATGTACCATGTTTTGTAAATTTGCTTAAATAAAAATACTTTGTTTTCATATTCCATCTCTTCGCTAGGATATCGAATTCTTTCCGAAAATGTTGGCTGTTAATATCAGGATTATCAGAATGGAGATTAATCGAAGACAGCGAATATCCCGAAGGATAATGAGGGATGAAAGTGACCCGTTTTCATTACCAGATATACGTTTCAAAGAATTATTCAGGCTCAATAAAGACCTCGCTCATTATTTTATACAAAATATTGTTCCGCATCTAAATGAGAGGAGGAGAAGTGACGGGATTTCCAACTTCCACAAAGTTTTTGGTGCTTTGATATTTTTTGCAACAGGTTCCTACCAGAGGAGAGCAGGACAAGATTATTTGATTTCAATGAGTCAACAAGCTGTTGGCCGATGTATTGCAGAAGTGTGTCATGCAGTGAATAATATCTCAGGGCCTATTTGGATACGTCTTCCGACATCTCTTCAGATGTTCAATAAATAATAACTAAAACTTGATTCTTTGGTATCTACTTGGGAAGACCCACAATATGCAGAGGAAAATGTTTATGCAAAAAACTTGTGTAAACCATTTATATAGACTACCTATATTATCTTCAAATAATCACAAACAGATTTCATGGAATCTGCAATTGCCCCTAAATTAAAATTAATACTTTTCAGTTCCGCCAAGGTTTCTTCGTGCATATCCTCAATAGTCTTGTTTTTTTTTTGGCTGAAATGTCACTTCCTTTCTTTTTCTTTTTTTTTGCCCATCCTCAACAGACAAAATGATTACTTCAGTTTCTGCATCAAGTTGAGATTGAGAAGTATCTTCAATGGTGTAGTTGTGTTCTGTGATTGGCAAACTACCATCCTCAAAGAAATTTGTGGAATAGGTTGGCAAATTAACAACCTCTATGGAGTTCATTGCAGAAATGGTTTGATTGGTATTTGTACACTCTGTAGGTATTCCTGCTAAACCGATTTCAGGCGTCTCACCATCGCCTTCTACACTGGTGAATCCTTTTATTGCCATCAATCTTTCTTCATGGGAGTTGAGATGAATTTCGGTAAGAGGGCCCCCTCCAGTTTTTCTCATATCATTTTTGATCTTCGTGTATTTCGACTTGATTGAGGATACCCAATCAACTAAAACCTAAGGGAATGTACAATTTATATACAGGTCTATATAATTTTCAAGTATCTTACCCTTCGCCATTTGTCTGAAGATTTCTCTCCATATCGCAAAGCATTCAGTCGAGTAGTCAATATTTCCCAACTCTTATTATAATGTGCCCTTGCATTTGGCAAAAAAAAGTCCATTGTAATAATTACTGGATTTCTTTCTGCCTCTTCTAAAATCAATTGTTTATGCTCAAGTCTAACGCGAAATAGTTATTTATGATACAAGTGTTAAAAGTGGCATTTTATTTTGTGAGTGGGGAATATTGCGAAACGAGCGTTAGCGAGTGGAGCAACCCCGCGAAACGAGCGTTAGCGAGTGGAGCAACCCCACGAGCAAAATAAAATCACTTTTAACAAATGTATCATACAAAATTTTTTGTTCAACAGTTACTGCTAGTAAGAAAAAAACAAAAAAAATATAAGATCCGTAAGGATTCGAACACACGATCTTTGGATTACAAGCCAGATGCTCTACGCATCTAGCTACATGGACTTTATAATTGACAACCATATTTTGTATTTCAAATCTAAATTGCAAGCATGACAGGCAGGTAAAAAACAATTGCCTAATAATTGTTGTTTATTAGTTACCACAAATTAGTAAACGATCCTAGCTTCTTTGTGTTCGTAGCTATTACTGTTGCAAATATAAATATAATGGAAGTTGGAATGGATGATTTAGATGATTTTCTTTCACCAGAAATTCAAGAAGCTGCAAACAGAGCAACTTTAAATCTGTTGCCTGAAAAATCACGGCAACAATATGATATTGCTTATAATGGATTCATCTGTCGCTAGACGCATTAGTATCCATCATCTCATCTATCATTTTACTTTTAACACTAGTGTTAAAAGTACTTTTAACACTAGTGTTAAAAGTGATTTTGTGAAAACGTCAGTTTTTAGTTCATGTGTCAATGAATTAAAAACGTCATTTTTAATGTCAGTTGTACAAAAACTTCTTTTATTTTCTTGCATTTTTTTGGCAAGACAACTTTAAAGATGTATTATGGGTAGAAATGACAAACACAAAATCAAAAGACTCCTAATTTTTTTGGAGGTTATAACCGAACACGAATTGTTATCGACATATAAACGAATCGTGACAACTCATCAACCTATTTATCAATTTGAATTGATAATATTTTTAACAGGATACCAATATTTTCATCAAATAACAATTGACAAGATACTATGACAGAGGGGAAGGAAAGGGTACCGAATTTTTTTCCCGAAAAAACCCCCCTTGACCCCACTTTACTCTTGTGATTTTTCGAATAAATTTGCGGAATGGGTAGTAAATGTTGATTTTTTTTCTTCAAATTGCATATTTGAATCGAAAAGAGAACAACAAATATGCCCATAGAATTTTTTTCCCGAAAAAACCCCCCTTGACCCCACTTTACTCTTGTGATTTTTCGAATAAATTTGCGGAATGGGTAGTAAATGTTGAATTTTTCTCCTCAAATTGCATATTTGAATCGAAAAGAGAACAACAAATATGCCCATAGAATTTTTTTCCCGAAAAAACCCCCCTTGACCCCACTTTACTCTTGTGATTTTTCGACTAAATTTGCGGAATGGGTAGTAAATGTTGATTTTTTTTCTTCAAATTGTATATTTGAATCGAAAAGAGAACAAAAAATATGCCCATAGAATTTTTTTCCCGAAAAAACCCCCCTTGACCCCACTTTACTCTTGTGATTTTTCGAATAAATTTGCGGAATGGGTAGTAAATGACAAAATATTTTTCTCAAATTACATATTTGATTCAAATTACGTAGAATGGTCCACGCGAAATTAGCGTGGATCAATATCAAGAGCAAAAGATCCTCGCGAAACTTCAACGTCACATCCTACAAATGCCGCATTTTGCGTGGAGGAATTTTGTAACTTATTCTCACGTTAGCTGTGTAAAGAAACCAAATTTTATGTTCATATAAATTTCCAGTAAAAGTTTCATCATAATAAAACTTATTGTCTCAAGAACTAAAACGAATCAAATAAAAAAATTGCCATAAATGTCCAGTTCCATTATTCATTTGACTATCATTGAAATAAAAATACTAAAAACGATAATTAAATTCCTAAACGATTATGTGATGGTCTCAAAAACTAAATAATATTGAACAAATCTTCCCTTATTTTTATTTTATATTTATTTTCTATATAAAAAACAATAAATAATTTCTTTAGGTGAGCTACAGCTGTAAAATCAGACATGAAAACCATGAAGCATGGGGTACCGCAGGGTTCTGTTCTGGGACCGTTACTATTTATCATTTATATTAATGACCTATGTTTTCATATGATGAGGAATTGTCATGTTGTTCTATTTGCTGATGATACAACCCTTATCAGCTCTGATAACAGCATTTCACGTCTCCTTCATAATGCGGAACACTTGATCAGGGAAGCAGAAGCTTGGTTCTCTGCTAATTACCTTCAACTAAACAAAACTAAAACCCAAAATCTTATAATTTCTAGTAATAATCAGATGACGACAGGTAAACATTGTAAATTACTCGGTTAGTGCAAGCGCTGCGAAACATTCCGTATGCAAAAACCGATGACCTCATTCTGGTTGATGATTTGAGTTAAGAAAGACTCAATTAATGATATTGTGGAGGTTGCCGGACGGAATTATGGTCCAGTTTTTTTTTCGGTCCTATAATAGTTTTCGCTTCCATCGCTGTAGCTGCGAAAAAAAATTGTTATTGACTATTAACACCTGGTTTAGGTAAGGTATGGAGAAAAACGGCATGATCTGATTCAATACAAATTTAATAGAAAAAGTGGTTTACCTTTTAATAAGTAGTGAAAAATTCATTCAGGTAAGTTTTGACAATTATTGCCGATGCATTTGCAAAGGAAAATACAATTGATTTCGCTTTTTCTACAAGTGCAAAACTTTGTCAGGCATTCAGCATTATATTTGCAAAGCCTGATCAAAGAATTTGTCAAAGGTGGTTTTGCCATTTGCACCGGGTACAACTTTCCATCTCGTCTCTCATAACCGAATTGCACTAAGTTCGGTGGCCCATGTATTGCAGCCCTTAAGCAATGTGAATACAAAATATCAAAAGTTCTAATAATTTCAGATACATTTGAATTGAATACCAGCTTAAAAGATTTTTTTGGCTGATCCTTCAAACCAAATCCCTCAAAAACAACTATTCGATAGCTTATGCCAAAAGTGGATGTTGAGTACGAAAACATCGGAATCTGCACAATTTATAAAAACTTGTTCAATTCCTCCACGAACAGCAACAAAAATATGGCTGAAAATGCTTCAATCTGCTTCTAGGTGATTGGACTTCAAATCTAACAATTCAGAAGACCTATTACCTTGGAGCTTGAAGATTTTTTGGAGTCTTCATATCCACCGGTAATGGCCAGCTGGGATTTTGGTTAAAGGGCTTGATATGAATATTTGTAGTCAGTTTCAGTTAGTTTCGGTTTAGCAGTGTCTGAGGTGTTCTTTCTTTTAAATGATTTATTCAACGTCGGCCTGTTTCCCCTACCAAGGCCAATCATCGACTCCGGTGACCACATTTCCCCCAACCGGAAATTTTGCCGAACACTCTTCCAACTTCTTCCAACCAGAGGTAGGAATCCTTTACGAGTCCAACAACCATGGACTCAGGACCGCCGGCTTTACGTCTCCTCCGAAGGACAGCAATTCCTCAATATATTTTGTGTTCATTAATATATTGCCTGCGAGCTATGATATAATACTTTGTTGCAGTTTTATGAGCTTTCGACGAGGTCTTTCCCTGCTGCTTAGCTTCAGATATCGAATGACTAGTCAACATGGAGAGCTAGGCCATACCCGTGAGGTATTCTTTTCATCATTCTTTTGTTGATCAACTATCATGATTGTAACGGTCATAGAATCTTCGCCACTTAATGTCCCCTTGAAAGTCATTGTCACAGTGTCTAAGATTTTTCAACAGTGTAGGATATGTTTCGATTTAGTTAGTCGTTACACTGATATAAATCACTAAACACCGCTAATGCTTCATGGAGTGTATTGCCTGACAATTTTAGATTTTGACTGCTAAATGAGGCTTGTATGAAAGTCTTCCATTTCGGCGTGAATGTGCAATTCTTCGCAGCATCTTCTATAAGAATTTCATCACACAACTTGTCCTTTGGTATAAGTTCAGTAGTGGATAGTTCCTTCCGTAATTTCTTAGCACACATGACGATTTTGCTACAGTCTAGCCGACGTACACGTTCAGCTATTTCCTTAATGAACTTCCTGCCATGAAAACCAAAGAAGATTGCTTCCTCTCAGTAAGATATGAGAATGAAACCTTGTCACCAAATTTATCGATCAGCATCACTTTGAGATCACGATTAGAACTACATCCTCTACTTCAGCGAGTACAGTCATGCGTTGAGCCAAGTATGTCAATTCAAAAGCGGTCGTCGAAACACCGTCTTTTATATCCGCCATTAATTTGTCAAAAGCAGTCAGTAACTGTTTTTGTGATATTTGTTGTTGGTCGACCTCTTTCGTTACTAGAAGATATTGGTAATGAAACGTAATTTCTTTAACACGACGTACGATATTGGAAGTTTCTGCAAACAAATCTTCCGGTGTTTCGTATAACAAATTTTTGTGAAAATTTCATAGTATTATCGACGCATTGAAAAACAGCAAAGCTGATGAAATTTCAGTTAAAAGATGACTTTTTTTTAATTTTGGTTTTCGTCGTATACCACAAATTGAACATCATGAGTCACTCGACGAATCGCTGTTGCTTCTTTTTGATTTGCAGGTCAGTTGATGATCCAGCTGCGCCCTGTGTTGTTGATGAAGCTCTTTCTTCCAGCGCTCTATGTAGTGACGACGACGAATTTTTTCTTCGCTGATATAGCTGGCCATGCAACTTTTATACCACGAGAAGTGTTCTTCATCAGCATTCGGATCAAACAACTTCTCAAATTTGTCTGGAATTTTGGCTTTGCGTCGACCTGCTGCATTTGAATAGTTTCTTTTGGTTCATTCACCAGTTCAGCATGATTTTTCGTTCGCCTTTTTTTCAATTTTTTATTTATAGCGATAGTTATTCACTTTAAAAAAAGTTATCACAAAATTCGAAGCACTGCTATTTTATAATTATGGAAAATGTTTCTGTTATAATAATGGATGAAGTTCAGCTATAACTGAAGTCACAAAAACTGTTGAGAAAAGCGCGGACCGCTCCAAAACTCGAGAGAAGGTATGTGACGCTGGGAAGGAGATTTATAATAAAACTGACAACGGTCTATTCTGGCACATTTCAGTTCCAGGTTTGAAAGGATCTTGCAAAAACATTCCAGTCGAGAAATAGCGGTCAATGGTTTTTGCATTCTATACAACATTTTTTTTCACAACTACAGCGATGGAATCGAAAACTCCTATTATAAGGCCGAAAAAAAAAACTGGACCATAATTCCAACCGGCAACCTCCGAATTATTATTCATCAAGTCTTCCTCAACTCAAATCATCAATCAGAATGAGGTCATCGGTTTTTTCAAACGGAATGTTTCGCAGCGCCCGCTCTAGGTCTTCATATAGACTATAGACGATTGCCTGAATTGGAAGAGCCATGTCGATCAACTCAGCAATAGACTTTCTAGTGTTTTATTTTTGCTAAGAAAACTCAGACGCTGCCTGAACTCAGGAGTGCTGAAAAGCATCTATTTTGGACTTTTTCATTCCTTGATCAGCTATGGTACGGTTTTTTGGGGTAACTCCACAAGCTCTATCAAAATATTCAGGCTCCAAAAACGAGCAATCAGAATAATTGCAGGGGTAGGATATAGGGACCACTGCCAGCCTTTGTTCAAAGCACTCAGGATTTTGCCTCTTCCTTGTATCTACATGCTTCAGAGCTTGACTGAACTGCATTCGAGGAAACAAATCATACCTAAAGTTTCTAGCTTTCATTGTTATAATACTCGACTTGCCACTGCAGACGATTTTTTACTGCCACGATATAGGTTGATTAAATCAGAAAAAAATTCATTGAATATTAAACTTTACAATAGGCTGCCCTATAAACTCAGATCTATGAACGAAAAATGTTTTAAAATCAATGTGAAAAATTTTCTTCTTGAGCATTGTTTTTATTCTATAGATCAATACATGCAAATGTGAAAGTTGATTTCAAGTTCTTTTTTTTTGTAATTGTGTTTCATATTCAAATTTTATGTTATTTTATATTATATTGACTTTTATGTGACTTTATATAATTTTACTACTTTTATATTTCATCGTTACTATATGTATTTTATATTTATATATGTGTATGTATATTTGTTTATGTGTACATATTTTCCATAACAATGCTGGTATGATTTTTATACAAAATGTTTTGACTTGCTATAAACCATATCATGTATGTGTGACATAGTAAGAGTAAAGTGGGGTCAAGGGAGGTTTTTTCGGGAAAAAAATTCTATGGGCATATTTGCTCTTCTCTTTTCGATTCAAATATACAATTTGAGGAAAAAAAATTAACATTTACTACTCATTCCGCAAATTTATTCGAAAAATCACAAGAGTAAAGTGGAGTCAAGGGAGGTTTTTTCGGGAAAAAAATTCTATGGGCATATTTGTTCTTCTCTTTTCGATACAAATATGCAATTTGAGGAAAAAAAATCAACATTTACTGCCCATTCCGCAAATTTATTCGAAAAATCACAATAGTAAAGTGGGGTCAAGGGAGGTTTTTTCGGGAAAAAAATTCTATGGGCATATTTGCTCTTCTCTTTTCGATTCAAATATACAATTTGAGGAAAAAAAATTAACATTTACTACTCATTCCGCAAATTTATTCGAAAAATCACAAGAGTAAAGTGGGGTCAAGGGGGTTTCTTTCGGGAAAAAAATTCTATGGGCATATTTGTTGTTTTCTTTTCGATTCAAATATGCAATTTGAGGAAAAAAAACAACATTTACTGCCCATTCCGCAAATTTATTCGAAAAATCACAAGAGTAAAGTGGGGTCAAGGGAGGTTTTTTCGGGAAAAAAATTCTATGGGCATATTTGCTCTTCTCTTTTCGATTCAAATATACAATTTGAGGAAAAAAAAATAACATTTACTACCCATTCCGCAAATTTATTCGAAAAATCACAAGAGTAAAGTGGGGTCAAGGGGGGTTTTTTAGGAAAAAAATCAAGGGGCATATTTGTTGTTCTCTTTTCGATTCAAATATGCAATTTGCTGAAAAAAAGTTAACATTTACTACCTATTCCGCAGATTTATTCGAAAAATCAGAAGAGTAAAGTGGGGTCAAGGGGGGTTTTTTCGGAAAAAAAAATTATATGGGCATATTTGTTTTTCTCTTTTCGATAAAAATATGCAATTTGAGGAAAAAAAATTAACATTTACTACCCATTCCGCAAATTTATTCGAAAAATCACAAGAGTAAAGTGGGGTCAAGGGGGGTTTTTTCGGAAAAAAAATTATATGGGCATATTTGTTTTTCTCTTTTCGATAAAAATATGCAATTTGAGGAAAAAAAATTAACATTTACTACCCATTCCGCAAATTTATTCGAAAAATCACAAGAGTAAAGTGGGGTCAAGGGGGGTTTTTTCGGGAAAAAAATTCTATGGGCATATTTGTTTTTCTCTTTTCGATTCAAATATGCAATTTGAGAAAAAAAAATTACCATTTACTACCCATTCCGCAAGAAATCCCTCAGTCAGTAAAATAGGCACAACCCCACAAGACAGCTAGCTGTTCCTGGCTTTGGCCTCTGGCCTTTTTCTAAATCGTCTGGGCCTCTATAACAATTTGTCTTCGATACGAGGACTTTGCCAACCCACACCTGGAAACCACATTTCGTGAATTATTCGTCATTTTCAGGGCCAACTATTCTTATTTTCCAAGTCGAAAAATTAAAAAAATTATAAGCGATTTTTTACCAAAAATCCGACTTCATCACTGGATTTGTGACATTTCCAAATGGTTTATGTCAAAGTTACGCAGAAATGCATCCAATAATGAAAAAGTTATAAGTGAATAATATTAATTATAATAATTATAATAAAAAATGTGCTGTTTGATCAACCCATCACTTCAATTTCAGAAGTTTCATCTAAGTTTTGACTACACCAGTGGATTCAGGAGGTCTCGATAACACTGTTGGAGATTTCAACCAAATCAGTTCATCAATAAAAGTTGAAAAATTTGTCGTTCAATGGTATCCAGCAAAATTCTGACAACACCACTGCTCCCTTTCCTCTTTTACTTTTTTGTTCATCGGGTACCCCCCAAAAAAGCGTTATTGTAAATATATGCCAGTGATGCGTTTACGCAACATGTGTGTTTACCCCTAATTGTTTTACTTTATTCCTACAAAATCAAGTATCTCGATGCTAGAAATTACGATCAGTGATAATCTCTCATGGGAAAACCATGTGAGATAGATCGCTAGAATTGCTTCCCAGAAACTTAGATTTCTATTTCGTGCGAAGGAATACTTCACTTCTCGTCAGCTTCTACTGATCTACAAAGCTCAGATACGACCTGTCATGGAATACAGTTCTCATGTGTGGAGTTCGGCCCCAAAACATTCATTGAGGCTTCTCGATTCCATTCAGAGAAAGTCCTTTCGTCTTGTTGGTGATTCTTCGCTCACAGACTCGCTCACTTCATTGGAACATCTTAGAAGTATCGGAGACTTGTCTCTCTTCTATAGATACTTTCACCGTCGATGCTCTTCCGAATTGTTATCAATCGTTCCCCGCTTGGGAATATCTTCACGGATGACTCGACGAGTACAGAATTCCCACCCCTTTGTTGTGAATTCGGAAACCTGTCGAACCTCTCTTGCTCAGGGATCTTTTTTCAATGGAATAGCTGGGATTTGGAACTCCTTGCCAAGAGAGGTTCTCCCTGAGGCTTACAAACTTGTATCTCCTGTCCCTTAGTGTTCTCTGAACATCAAAGGGCTTCCCTTTGGTCTAAATCTACATATAAAAAAAAAACGAAAAATGCTGTTGCTTGTGCGCAATATTGGCCCTAAATGTGTTAATGGAATGAGCAAGTGGGCTGTGACTAGCTCATCATCTATTTGTTGGGGAATTGTCATTTCGTGATTCACCTTTATCAAACTAAGTTTGTAGTTCAAAAATGAAACTAGATAATGGCCCAATTATCAGTTCAAGAATCGTATTCGTATAATACGTATTTCTGGGGAAAATTACCGAAGTGAAAGGAAAGTAACTAGAATATTCAATGAAAGACATCCCAATCTTCCAGCCATAAGTAACAGCACATTACTTAAAATTAACCAAGTGTTCAGTCGGACTGGAGCAGTATTCACGTATATTTTGAAGAATAATATGCGAAAAGAGGAATGGAAATAATCAGACTATATGGGATTATTTCAGAAATAATCCAAATTTAGTTTGAGGGTGACTAGCTTAGATTTAAACTTACCTAGTGAGAATAGTGGGCGATGTCTCGAAAAAACAAATCGAAGGCATTTAAACCAAAATATTCGCATACTTCAGAACCAGGTGATCAAGAAAAACGTTTTGAATTTTGCTTATGGGCCCTGGGCGAGTACCTTAACGACAGACATCTTCTGAAGAATATTTTATTCAGTGACGAAGCTAGTTTCACAACAAATGGAATGGTACTGAATGGAATGATAATTGGGCCATTCTTTTATGAAAGCTACATGAATGCTGTAAATTTTCTACAATTTTCAGGGAGTGAATTGGCGGACGCAAGAAAGAAGAAATTTCTGTTTTCAGTTAGATGGCTGTTTTGTTCATAAAGATGAAAATGATTATTGCGGGTTATTCCCAAGAGATAGACGTATGCTATTGTGGACTTTTGCGAGGGCTTATTAAAGGTGTACAATACTGTGGTACATTACTTTTATCTATCTCGTAGATTTAGCCAGCGTTTGCAATGTTAGTTATTTATGATATGAGTGCTAAAAGTGACAGATTATTTTGTGAGAAGGAAAGTTTAAAGAAAATAAAAACACTTTTAGCAGGTATATCATACACTATTTCTTCTATAGACACCATTAAAAGTCCAAATTAACGCATACCTATTTTACATTAATTAATTGATAAAATAATAGCCCCTAAATTATCAGTTTTGAATCCAATTTCATCTAATCTATTTATGAAACAAGTTGCCAAGGTAATCAAAAACAGAATTTGTTGATTTGTCTTTGTTGACAACTAACGTCCATAAATCATGAATTATTTTTTCTTGTTTTTCGTTCCTCGATGGAAAGTGATCCAGAAAATGAATTTCTACCGCCGGAAATTAAAGAAGCTGCCAATAGAGCTGCTTTTAAATTATTGTCTAGCAAGTCAAAGCGACAGTACGAGTTTTCATACGATCGTTTCTTGAAATGGTGTAATCAGAAAAATGTCTGTGTCAAGGAGGCCAGTGAAAAAGTGCTTCTTGCATACTTTGAAAAAGAGTCCAAAATATGGAAATCGTCAACGCTTTGGTCGAATTACTCTATGTTAAGGTCGATGATGAAC
Source organism: Zygogramma bicolorata (assembly GCA_032362365.1). Lineage (NCBI taxonomy): Eukaryota > Metazoa > Arthropoda > Insecta > Coleoptera > Chrysomelidae > Zygogramma > Zygogramma bicolorata. Next base: position 1,174,951 of record JAVJAQ010000699.1, read on the forward strand.
ATGAAAAAGTCAAAAGTATTGACAAGGGAACTAATCGACAAATTTCTCGCAGAAGCCCCGGATGAAATATATCTAACGCAGAAAGTTGCTGCGATTTTTAGTGTTTTTGGAGCCTGTCGTCGAGAGGAACTGTGCGATTTGACATTAAATAATATCGAGGATTCCGGAACTTCGCTAGTTGTGCATATATTATACCAGACACAAAAACTAATGTGCCACGCACCTTTGTTGTAAGTGGTACATTGTATATGAATTACTATAAAAAGTACATAGCCCTCAATCCAGTGTATATTAATCATTCAAGAGTTTTTATAAATTCTAATACACCTACCAATGAGACAGGCCATGTAGTTTCACTAGTTGTACGTTTAATTGAATAAACACTTCATTTTGAATTATGTTTTTATATTTTCCCAACAAATGTATCCCTTTCAGCACTAGTTCTAAAAATGATTAACTTTCAACACCAGTGTGATGAAATGGCATTTTAGACACTGATAACATGCGTCAAAAATTATATGTTTACTGATTTTTGTAGAAAAATGTGTTTATCTATGACATCACATCAGAAACCTCCACAATTATCAGTGCTTCTCCACTATATAATGAATGTATTTTACATAAACATCTTCCTCTTGAATCACTCTATCAACTGAACAAAAACTCATTAAAATCCGTTGCGTAGTTTTCTAAATCTAACCATATATAGGAACAGACAGGCAGCGGGAAGCGATTTTGTTTTATACTATGTAGTGATAATTGTAAGATAGATTCTACCTATATTTATTTTTATATCGCAAGAACTACTCATTCCAGAGGAAAATATCCTTCTCCATCGTCTTCACAATGTAAGTAGCTGCGCTGGTCCAATTTCAAAAACAAACCAACCATAGTTTTGTACTCTTTCTGAAGTCTACTTTCATGAAAAGTTTAGGATGCGGGCAAACTTAATAAGCAACCTCTCTTTCCAAAATAGTTTCCAAAACAATTTCCAAGCAGTTTCGAACAAAACCCACCGCGTATGATTGTCCTTCAACTGTGTATGTTGAATTTCAAATTCGCTTATAACAAGGAAACTTTTACTGGATGCAATATGGCATTTTGACGGTGGAAAACTTTCGGGTTTATGTGGAATTTGCAATAGTGTTACTGACGAGGCTTCAACCCGCTAAAAGCACTCTGGTTTTTAATGAAAGTCGGGTGGTTTGAAAAGCTCAAATTTGGGACTGGAAGGCTGTTGGGTAATCCAGCAAATGCCGATCCCCTATTTTGTCTGTCACTTGACACGAATAAGAGCAGTGTTCGTACAGAAATGGCAGAATGTTTTGATGTGCACTCAAGAAGTTTCAAAATAATCAGATTCAATTTATGCGGTATCCATCAAGATTACAATCAAATGAACGATGATATCGAAAACTTTGGTGTTGAAGTAAAAGCTTTTTGTAGAGATCAATTACCTTAATACCAAACTCGGAAGTATGGAAGAATAGTCTAGCATTGCACATTGGAAATTGATAATAGAATTATTGAACCATTCTGAATGGGTGTGGGTTATAAAATTCCGCAAAATGTAAAAATAACAATTTTCTACAGCCGCACTACATTAATACACTCCTATATCAGTATCACTACTTTGGTTCGGGTTTGAAAGCCGTCGTTTTTTGGGATTTCTTCCTGACGTATCGCTGTTGCGAGTGAGGTTCACAGCTTCTTCTTTTCTGTTGAAATTATCCGTTTGTTTGTGGGTCTCTATTACCTCCCGTATCAGTCCACTATGGTATCCCTGGCTGGGGCAATGAGTTTCGCGTTTTCAAACAGAATCCTGTGGTTTCCCTCACTGAGTCCGTGTTCCGCCACAGCTGACTTGTCAGTTTGCCGTAGTCTAGCAATAAACCCCCACTGTTGACAGTTTATCGCATACCGTGCACCTGTGGGAAGGTGTACATCGGTACCACCAAAAGATAAAAGATCGATGGGAACCAGGCTAAAAGAGCATGAGAAGAACTGCCGTAGTTCTTACCTGCCCTACCTTAGATTCTGTATTGACCTAAGTCTGTATACGCAAAAATATAGATATAAAATAGTAAAGAAGTATGAATCACAATGAACAAATTATTAATCTATAAGTGATATTTCACTTGTTTCGATATTACAACCAATAACGAAAGTATCACGGTAGTATAGTGGGGGGTTTTCTGTGTTTCCCTACAGTTGAAAAGCTGTACGGTAAGCTAGAAACAACAAAAATATTCATGGAAGATAATAGGGTATACAAAGAAACAATACGGCGCGGCAAGATATTGTTGTTCAAATATAAAAATAACCAACCTTAGTTTTAGATTCTCATATATTAGATCGTGAGATACTGGATAATTTTTTGCATTTCACCCTTACTTTGAAATCTAGAATAATCTAGATCATATATTTATATTCAGCATCAATGAGGAAAATATCAATGAGTGCATTGTTCGCCATACTTTCGGAAAAAAAAACTTGGAAGATGTTAGGAATTTAGGTAGGCTATTACGACTTTTAGCGATAGTTCCTGCACTAGGGAAAAATGTTCCTCCTGCAAAATAAAACCACAGATTGAGGGAACAACGTCGTATTATTCAAAAATGCCTTTCAGAAATTGAAAATACCCCATTTCTGTCGAATCATCATTTCATTCAGGCCAGTCTCAATAATCCCTGCATTGTAGGTTAATGGATTGACGCTTGTCGAAAAAAAAAAAACTATCGTGTATAAAACTATCATTAAGTTGATATATCGTTATCTGGTTTGATTGCAGAGTAAGTGTGAGTATAACTTTTTCTTAAAGGTAGCAGTGGGTAGGCCAACGATATTCAGTACTTCATTAGGATAGTGTGGTGCGACATAAGAGAAACTTTCTTCAAATTTAGAGGTGCATTGAATTGGTACAGTGAATGTGTCATTTCTAATATTTACGTTATGGACATATGATCTTTTGGTAATTAGTTCATATAGATATCTAGGAACTTGAGTGTTGATTAGTTAATTCAGAAATAAAGTTGTCAAATATTGTACACGATTTTCAATATTCAGTTATTCATTAGCAGCAAGGTAAGGGCTGACATGTTCTCTATAGGGAATGTTGTATACAAAACGCATGCATGCATTCTGAATTCGTTGCAATTTATCTTCATCATATTGTGGAAGATTATTATAATAAAAAGTGCAGCAATAATCAATATGAGGATATATCAATGATTTTACCAAAAGTAACTTGTCATTTGTACTCATTTCATACTTCAACGAATAGATGGACTTCAGTCTGTAGACAGATTTACCGAAAATATCACTGACATGCGAGGAGAAAGAAAAATGGTTATCTATGTGAACGCCCAGATTTTTTGCTGATGTCACCCACTTTATGTTTTCGTTACTGATTTTGAGAGTGAAATTTTTTTCAAAGTCAGATATTTGTCTGGTAGAGCCTATGCACAGTGCAAAAGTTTTGTTTGAGTTGATCCGTAGTTCATGATTTTCAGAGTAGTGCACAATCGCATCGATGTCATGTTGAATATTGGCTATGCTTTCTTCAAATGATTTGGTCTTGAGAGGTGAATTTATATCAATGTCATCAGCATATAAGTGAACTTTTGAAAATTTTAGAACACTTGGCAAATCAAATATGAAAATCGTAAAAAGTATGGGGCTCAGAATGCTTTCTTGGAGAACACCACTTGAAACAGTTCCAAAGATAAATCCATAGAGACCATTATCTAGAACAACTCTCTGTAGTCTATTTCTGAAATAACCGTGCATCAGTTGCAAGAAGTTAGGTTGGAATCCAAGAAAATGTAATTTAGCTAAAAGGAGGTCGAAGTTAACGAGGTCAAATGCTTTGCTCTGATCTGGAAGTACCAGAGTTATGGGATTGGACTTGTCCAGTTGACACGTGATATCATAAGTTACTTTCAGTAAAGCCGATTGAGTGCCATGCTCCTTTTGAAACCCATATTGCATGTTGGGTAATAGGCTATTCGATTCCAGGAAGTTTGCAATCTGATTAGATATCACTTCCTCAAATAATTTAGAAAACACTGGCAGGATTACTATAGGTCTCACATGTGCAAGGTAGTTCAAATCAACAATACGTAAGTAGTTGGTTTCCAATGATAAAAAATCTACTTCCGTACTGGTATCTTATTTCGAAATATGATGGGCCTAACAACGTGCAAAATAACCCATCCATCCATAAAGGAGGCAACCGGAAGCAAATGCACTAGCGCTTCTCTTATCAAACAAGGAAAACTGAAAAATGAATGAGGAGATGAATAGTCAGCAGGCATCATATTTTGATGGTGGATACATTGATCCATCCCAACATCATCAAGTTTTCTGTTGGAACCTTCCGAATTGAATCAATCATCCACAGAAGGGTCACGTTGTCTTCTGCCAAACTTTCGAAACTCAATCATCAATTTATAAAAATTCCGAACGCCTGAAAGAACGAAATAAATTATGTTACAAAGTTTCCAAGAGTGGATTTGATATTTCGTTATTTCCAATAAGCTCATACCCTTTCTCTAGAGAGTCACTCAAAACAATAACGAGAGAGATGAAGTCGGGAGATAAATGGATTTTTTTTCAATTTCCTGTTGTACCCCGATAATCCAGCAGAATGCAGATTATGAACGAGCTGTCAGTTCCATTGTTTGGTTGATTGAATTCCATCGTGTAACAAACAGGTCAACTCTTGGCTTGTATCCCTGGATATTGGAGTTTCAAGAAGTATCAACTGATGATGGCTAATCGATAACCATTGTCTACTCTGATAATTGACACCCTTTGAATAAGCCGAGATAAAGTGTTGTTTGATGCCAGATCGTTTGAAGTTGAGATCAGTCGAAAGCATCTGAAACATTAGTCTCAATTAGTCTGAAATAAGTGTCAGATCTCTTTTGCATGAACTCGAAAAAAACTGATGAGATCAATCATAACTTCTTGCAATAAACCCTGTTTGTTTATTGTTCGATTCTGACCCATTATTATAAAATAAAATTTGAAAGAAACAGGAATATAGTCTCGAAAGTGAGGGTGGTGATATCTGGAGTTTTCAATGGGATGTCGCTGAAATACATCAATGTCAAAATCCCTCACACATTTTGCAAGCGGGTGAGATTTGAAGATAGAAAGGTCATCATCTCCAAGTATTGCTTGAGTTAGCTGGACATGAATAAAAATCAATATGTGGGTGTTTCTGGTTAATCTGTATGTACCTATGCGAAACAATGTATTGACGGATATTTTTGTGTTAAACGATTTGAATTCAAGAAACTCGTGAAAACTATCCCCAGATAATAACTCTCAATTTTTGTTTTTTTTTGCTGATATGGGGACACTTGAAGACAAACTCGTATGAAGAGTACTGTCGTCTGTACAAGATGTTTCTTTCAGCAAATCATTGTTAAAAAAAATACTGTATTGGGTGATGACTATTACACAGTTCTGCATGTGTTTCACTATACAATAACTTATTCAGATGTGTTACATACTTGAAGAAAATATTGTGTACTGAAACACGTGAAAATGACCCAAACCTATCAGTAAACGGAAGATTGAAGAGAAATGATGAATTGATAGCGGCTTCGGGTTCTATAAGCCGTGGTCTATATAGTTCATAGGCATGACACAACTGAGGAAGATAATGTCAAAGGTTACGCGGCAATCAACCAAGTGTTTTATGTCGTTCACTGCGAAATATTACACTCTTCGAAATGACATGATCATCCATTTTGAATGGATTCATTTACGAGGTATACATATAAAGACAGGAAGAGATATAAAGAGATTTTCAATGTTCCTCTTGTTTTGAGAGTTCAGCTCATTCGAAAATGAGTTTGACTTGGTCTTCATCATCAATTTCTGTGAGTTATAAGCACTACTCTCGCACTACAGACGAAGAAAATACAGTACTTTTCTTGCTGTATTTTGACCTTTGCTCATCTTTGCTCATGGAGAAGTTACTACAATGTGTATGATGCAAGTTGAGGGACTATTAAAAAAATACATCTAGATGGCACAGGTGTTTGTGCGTTCGGCTCATGACCATTAGTTCCTGAGACAACACCACAATGGAAAAGATATAATCATCTTGAGAATTTTTTTGACATATTGGGAAATGACTTTTCATCATTGGTGGGTCCTTGTTACTCCTAAGAAATGGCTTGAAGAGTTGGTAAGAAAGTCTACTTGCTGAAGGATTCAAGTTGATGGCGTTTGATATAAAAACCATAAATAATATCTTCAACCCCCACTTCAGCGAGTATATCACATTGAAAAATCTCATAGGAAAGATTGGGAAGACTATGCTCATCAATTCCTTTGGAGAAATGAGCAAACTATTTTTGAGGAAAAAAATGTCCTTGTTTGAATGACCCAATTCAACAGCTTTCATTACCAACCTTCAAGAAAAGAATCATAACTATCCCAAAAAATGCACAACTTCCCACTGGTGGATTAAATATAAGCCATTTTTATAAAATCCACACCCTTACCCCATGAACCCAGTCGAAACAATAACGAGGGAGATGAATGGAGTTTTTCAATCTCCTTTCGTACATTGATTATCCAGGAGAATGCAGGTTATGAACGAGCTGTCAGTTTCAGTGTTTGCGGTGTGATTACATCCCATCGTTCAGAATAAACAGCTCAACTCTTGGATTGTGTCTCCGGATATTGGAGTTTCGAAAAGTGTCAACTGTTTATAATGATAGTGATCGATAGCTATTGTGACTTTGATAATAGGTCCCTTTTGGGTAATTCAAGAGTAACTGTTTGATTTTGACTGGATTTATTCCCCATATAGAGTAATAAACACGAGAAGAGATGTTCAATGTTTCTCTTATTTTGAGAGTTCACCTGATTCGGAAATGAGTTCGACTTGGTCTTCATTTTCAATACATATGAGCTATAAACGCTGCTCTCTCACTCTGGACAAAAAAGTATTGTATGATTATTGCTGTATTTCGACCTTTGCTCATGAAATGATAACCACAATGTACAATGCAAGTTGGGAGAACAATTAAAAATTTGATCGAGTTGGTACAGGTGGTTATGCGTTCGACTCATGACCGTTAGGTCCTTGGTAGAATACACCAATGAGTATACTGAGGAATGACTCTGTCACGTTTCATGGATGGTGGATCCTTGTTGCTCCTGAGGAATGGCTTGGAGAGTTAGTAAGATCAAGATTAAAATATGGGGCTTATGTGCTGAACAGCCTACTACACCGCGACCTTTGCAGGTCTATTGTGCCTGCCCTCATGTATGTTAGAGTTCCTTGTCTAGATTCGTCCTTGTTACTAGATTCCATAGGCCAGACCTTAAGTTCTCCATATATTGAGAGGGTTGTGGTTTTTCCTCCCCTAACGTTGCAAACCTTAGCCTTGACAGACCTTCGCAGTAGCACAGTATGTGTGCTGATGTTTCCTCATCCTCTTGGCAGAACCTGCATAAGGTTGTGTCTGCCAGTCCGATGTTGTTCATATGTTTGTTGAGTGTACAGTGTCCTGTCAATAGCCCAACCAGAATTCTAGTTGAATGCCTATTTTGACTTAGTAGGTACTCCGTGAATTTTGGCGATGGTTCTTTAATGAACTCTTTGGCCTGTCTCATGGAGGGTTACTAACAAAGTCTACTTGCAGAAGGATTCAAGTTGATGGTGTCTGATATGAAAATCATGAAAAATATCTTCAACGCCTACTACAAGGTTTATATTCCATTCAAAATGGGATATACAAAATTGGGAAGACTATGCTCATCAATTCCTTTGAAGAAATGAGGAAATGATAGTTTTATAAACAAATTTCAAGGAGAAAAATGTCCTTCTTTGAATAACACAATTCAACAGCTTTCATTTCATAATTTGTTTCGTAGTTTTCTGTGTTTGTAACCTAGCACAATCTGAAAAAATTAAAATTTATAATGAAATCTATACAAGTGTAGAAGGACAGATTTTCAATTTATCCCGAAAAGTTGCTGCGTCTATTGAAAAACAGTTCTTTTTGGCTAGAACAAGTCCACTTAGTTAGCAACTTCTCGAATAACTCAAATCCACCACAAAATGATGACGTTCAAAGAATAATAACTATACCAAAAAATGCAACACTTTCCACTGGTGGATGAAATATAAGCTTTTCTCAAACCCGTAACTTTTCCCTATGAACTCACTCAAAACAATACCGAGATGAAATCGGGAGATAAATGGAGTTTTTCAATTTCCTTTTGTACCTTGATTATCCAGGAGAATGCGAATTATCTACAAGCTGCAAATTCCATTGTTTGTGAAGTGATTAAATTTCATCTTGTTACAAACAACCAAACTCTTGGCTCCCGTTTCTGTATGTCGGAGTTTCAAGGGGTATCAACTGACGATCAGTAATCGATAGCTTAGTGAATTTGATAATTGCGATCCCTTTTGAATGCACTGAGCTGAACTGTAGGTTGATGCCAGTATTGAAATGGATATGCATGTACATTTAATGCTAGAAGTTAGAATAAGTTGATAGTTACCTGATATTACTTTCATTCGACGCGCGTTTCGCTAACAAGGTTATCATCTTCAGGAGGAGAAGGATGAGATAGGGCCCCTTTGTCACCATTCAATTCGAGAGTCTCGTATCATGTACATCTTTGAGGATTCTCAGATTGTTCTTACTGATTCTTTGATGATTGTTCATGGCAACACTGGACTTTTGTTCCCTTCCGTAATGCATGTGTGAATGATTTTCCTCAAAGCAGGTTTTTAAAGCTTCTAGTCTATGACCAATTCATTTAATATTGCAATTCAGACAACTCATTTCATATATCTTTTCTCTTTTATAAACTTATTTCGGATTACCAATGAGTTTCAGTCATTTAAACGAAGTAAAACGTGCAGATCTCCTATTTACTTTTTCGGGAATCTGCTCGAGTTATAGGTGTGTTATTCCCCTCCAGTTTCTGGTAATCAACGAATTGTTTGCTGGGTTTGCAATAAATCTACAATTCCTAACAACACGCTGTTTCTATAACCTCCAATATCCTTTCACTCGAGACGAGTAAAACGCGTTACTTTACTCAAAAATGTTACAGTTATGGTTCAGATTCAGTGATGAAACTACAACGGATAGAGTGCGAAAATGAGACGGACAGTTTGTAAAAGGGTGAGATTTGTTGGTGCTGCATACACGTGACTGATGAATCAGGGATAGAATCGTATTTCGTGTGAATAATTCATTCATAAATTGTAAAGCGCTTTCAGCTTTCAAGCCGAAAGCGCTTTGCAATTCATAAATGAATTATTTACACGAAATACGACTCTATCTCTGATTTTCAAGTTTGTAATATTCTGAATGAGATGCCAACAACATTAATGTTCGAACAAACAAATATCAAGCAGGTGGTACAGTTTTGGGAAGAGGAGTATGAACGTGAGTGCGAATAAGCTGGAAAAATGCCCCTGTGAAAAGCCTATTCGTGGTGAGAATACTAATATTATCTTCAAAATACACGAAGGATATCAAAGAAGCGAATATTGAAGCCTATAGGGGTCAGAATAAATCACTTGGCAAAAAGCTCTTTGGTGGATTCCCAAATGAGCAACAGAATTGTTACGATTCATCCTCGGGTCTTGGGTTATTAGCGGTTATTAGCGAAGCGAAATGAAGATCATCATGTCGATTAGTCAGGTTCTCGTCTGAGTTCTTGGAGCAGTTATCCGTATGAGCTCGCAAGACACGGATATTTGACACCATATACTGGACCCGAGCCTGCAGTGAGAGCAAAACATAGTGCTCATGGGAGAAATTTCATAAAAAGACCGTCGAGGAAAAAAGACTGAAGACCTGCTCCAGTGTAATAGGCATCAGATAGGGGGTAATAACAGGGCTACTGACTAGACACTGTCCATTCAGAGGACACTTTATTTTTTTAATATGCAGATTCACACGAAAGGGAAGCCCTGTAATGTTCAAAGAACACCACGTGAATCAAGGGACAGGAAATATGAATTAACATTTATCTGAATAAGAAAGGGCTATACAACGACAATATTATCTCAAATTTGGATAAAAAAGTTATTTCTTTGGGAGCTATATTTCACTGGAATATTCCAGTGCATGACAGTAAGGCAAATTATTATTCTTCATGGCATAATTTATTCATTATCAGATTCAGAGATTTAACTAAATATTTTTTTATAAAAGAAAATATTGAATATTGGAAATGGATCATGCATTGTGTTTGGGATAAAAATGATATTCCTAATATAATGTTTTTCAATTTTATTGGATAAATTGTAAGGTTTCATGTCGACAAATAGATACTGCTGCAGCCTAACTTGAACGAACCTATCATTAGTTTCGATTTAAGTTTGTCCATGAACACATTCATTTTATTTATATAGAATTCATTGCTTTTATTCCAAATGTGACCTTATGTATTTGTCTTGACTATTTTACTGCCACTATGTTTCATCATTAAAACTATATTCCCAATATTTTAATAATGTGTTTTAGAACACGTAGATAGATAGATTATATTAGGGACTTTCGTGCTACGAGCCTTTACACCGCGACCTTTTCAGATCTATTGTGTTTGTCCTCGAGATCATTTAGAGTTCTTTGTCTAGCCCTGTCTTCTTTACGAGACTCCACAGGCTAGTTCTTAGAACTCCCACGAATTTGGGAGCTCTTGGTTTTTCTTCTCCCAGCGTTAGAAACCTTTGTCTTGACAAGCCCTCGCAGTGGGATAGTATGTGTACTGATGTTTCCTCTTCTTCCTGACAGAACCTGCATAGCATTTCTTCTGCCAGGCCTATTATACCCATATGTTTATTGAGCCTACAGTTTAGAACACGTAGGTTTCAATTGTAATCGTCTGTAGGAAAAATTTATTTCAGAGATACATAAATTAACGATGTTACACGCAGATTAATGTGGTCATCTTTGTTTATTTATCAATGTATCTTTTTTGTTGAAATATTTGTAATAACTAATGTATAATGTATAACGATGAACAAACTCTACTAATTGATAATATAACGCGAAACAAAATATCGAGGATTGACTCAGTTTACACATTAGCAGTAGCTAGGCCACGTTTAAAGCTCATAATTCAGTTGAGTATCTTGGAAGATGTGTCATATCAACCTGCATATTACTACGAAAAAAACAACTCTGCACTCCTTCAAAAAGTGAAAATATAGTGGTGTGTTCATCTTGAATGCGACTTACTGTATATCAGAAATCACAGTGTACGGTAGGCATTATAGACCACATTAAACAAGCATCCCTCTTCAAACACTTCACGATTGTGCACAGGAGACAGAATCTTGTGATAACAAAAAAAGGCCAATGTTTTCGAGTACTTCTACCATCAGACAAAAAAAAAATTTCCCCAAAAGTAAATCACCTACCTACCGAAACACATACCCTGCAAAATCAGTATATTATGTCGACGAATTGTGACCCAGTCACAAGATAAATAGGCTTTTCCAATTTTCTATCGGACCGTGATTTTATCCATTGATTTCGACCCGAACGGTCAGCTTAGTTGTTTTTGAAGTGAATTGATTCCGTCAAAAAACAGAGCAGGCTCTTGACTTGAGTTATCTGGACGACAAACTTCGACATATGTTACAATATATAGGTAAACCATTAGGGTTCGATTACTCTAGCTCTTGTATTATTCTTGAATGCGAATTCATTTTGCGAATGTTCTATTTCATCCGGAATATTGCGCTTGAAAATCGTTCTTGCCATTTGTCGCTTATGAATTCGGGCTGATATGAGTAATTAGGGCTTGCGTAGGGCTTGGGAATGAATTTCTTGAAACGAACTCAAGGCTACAATAATATTCCCAAGGAAAATACTCCGGATATAATCTGATTAATGTCAGTTCACTTCGCAGACTCAGACAAACTGCTAATTCCGAAATTAAATACTCGGTCGTGAAAATTTGATGAAATAACTCAGCTCTAAATGGTTGGAAGTATATGAAGTGATTTCACAAAGCAAAATTAGGGATTTCAGTTGAAAATCTTTGTCGCTTGAACGAGAACACTCTTATGAAATTAATTTTGAACCGATGCAAGTAAGTGTCCATTTATATTCAAAATGGCGTAGGAGTTAAATCCAAAATGGTGGTCCTGTGACTGAATATATTTTTGAAAATTTGATGAAAAAAGGAAGACGGAATGTTAAGTGTTATTCAGAAACTTGAAAAAATTCTAGCTTATCACCAATCTACCTACTTTCAGTGTTGTTTCGTACTGCCACTTTCCAAATCAACCTTCTCGAATATCTAATAATGAAGTGTTATTTCTGAAAGACTACCGCTGAATCACACTCTTTTTCTAGAATAATATACTATAACAGAGGTAGTTATTGAATGCATACTGATTCAATGGATATAACGGGTTTTTTCCGTTAACCAGCTGACGAACGTCAACCCTCAGAAGTCGAAACTTGTGCGAGCAATGGATCAACGAGGCCTTACCTTTCAACGTACGATTACCCAGCACGGTGGCCCGACAGGGAATCGAACCCCGGTCTTCCGCTTGAAAGGCGAATGGGCTCATTCAACATTTTTTTTTAATTTCATAATTCAAAAGTACTGGACTCAAAAAATCTAACTACCAAAAATTTTTTTTTATTCACATGTTTACAACCTTAAATTAATATTTGAAATCCGTGCGCGTATAAACGGGGCGTGGCTTATTGTGACGTCACTATACGTACGGCCGATGGGCGCCAGATAAGAGGTATTCGTTTATTAGTAAACTCAGGTCAGTTTTCGTTGAGTGTGACTGTATGTATCGTGAAGTAACTGTCGTTTGATTTATTATGAGCGATAAAAGGAGTTTTCGCAAAAGTTGTGTGGTACCAGAGTGTAGGAATACATTTATTAATGCACCGGATAAGCAGGACAATCATGGCATTTTGATTCTTGTATAAATTTTTCCTCCATGTTTATTACACATGACACATCATAGTTTTTTCCTTTTATTTTATACTCTGGTGTTATTTTTGCCCTCAACTCACAAAACGTCTGTTGTTGTTTCAATTGTACCTACATAACCGATGGTATTGTCTCCATAATTTTGTCTAGCCGATCTGCGAAAGAAAAAATGTTCCAGAAAGGTGTAACAGTTCATTTCTCAATGAATGAAAATATGGAATTTGTGAATGCTTCAGTCGCTATAAGCACCTTTTTTTATTTTTTGTGTAGAACGTAATTCGGTTTCCTCTACAAAAAATCCTCAACACTTTTCAGCGGTCTCGTATATTCTCGAAGAAACATGTCCATTTTTTTGTGAATCTTCACAATTTTTCAAATCAAATTTCTGTTGTTTGAACACACAAAATTTGTCCTTCTCTTCATCAAAACAGCACACAAGTCCTAATTTACTTGTAACATTTTTAAGCAGACGAAACCATTGTTTTAAATAATTCACCTTTTTTCAAAAGTCAATATAAATATGTTCAGTTTTCAACAATAACACGGCGGTAACGGTAAAAAGGAGCTCATAGCAACCGAAGTATTACCATCAGTTTAACTACAACTATATTGTCTTCTAATGAGTTTTGTTTACTTACCGCTGTAATTTCACTCCTTTCATTTCACTGCTCATAAAGTCGTTATTTTTGTTGAAATAGTCACACTTCTGGTAGATTACCAGAATCAGCTTTCATAAATCCAGTTTTCAACGCGTACATTTCAAAAAGAATAACACACTTCGCTAACAGTATATTTATACTACTAACATAAGCGATGCCGCTTCCTCAACCGTGTGCGTATAGTGACGTCACGCCCTGTTCTCGATACTTTTACACCAGCGAAACTTCAACTTGAATTATTTCAGTACAGGATGAAGCTATTGGTCTGAAATTTTTGTGAGCGTATTAGGGGTCCAGACACTACAATAAAATGCATAAAAATGTTATAATGTTGATTTCACTGAACGACCCTATTCACTACCGAGAACCACCAATGGAGAGACTAATCATTTTCTGATTGATTGATTGATAATCACGGGAATCTACTGTGTATCGACGAATCTATTAGATTCATAACTTCTGGAATAGCAGGTGTATCAATATGAGATTTGGTATGGATTAAATTAGGTGGGGAGAGAATTTTTGCATATTTTTCACCTTCCAGTCACTTCCTACTTCACCAGAAATGGCTCCGGTTTGGAATTCACGACCCCCTCAATTTTCCTAAAGCCGATAGATATAGCAAACCAGTTGTTGCTGAATAGTCAAAAAAAAAACTGAGTATAGTGGGGTAGCAGCATTCAGGAAACTGAACTCTTATAGCATGGAAACCAATATTGAGACAATGTTCAATATCATCATCAGGAGAAGCTACAATATATCACGAGTGACACATCAATTTTAAAAACTTTTTAGTGTGAAAAAACTACCCAGTGTCCACGAAGTTTCCATAAATATAGAGAATCGTGAAGAAAATGTGATTTTTCTTGTGTTTAATATATTAATTTATAATAATCTATATTTATAAAGTATCGGCCAGCTCAATTCGATTTTTGGAGAACATATAGTAATGAAAAAATGAAAAGTAAAAAATGAAAACAATAGATTAACGATGCCTTACCTTTTAACGTGTGAGCTTCAGCACTGTGGCGTGGCGGGGAATTGAACCCTGTCTTCCGTTTGATAGGCGGACGTCCCTACCTCTCCCCACTTATGTGAAAGTCAGTATGACTTCTGCTGTGATGAAAATTTGCCAGTCGTGTCCTTCTTCCAGAGTTCAAACAAGTTCGAAGAGCACGCTGGCGATCTTAATCAATAACCATACTCCACACTAGCGTAGTGATCGATAGGTTCTAGAATCATGTGGTCTGAATGGAATTATTGAGTTCGTTTAACGAGAGAGAGAGAATCGAGAGGATCATTTTTCCAAGGCCTCCTATAATCATTACATCTGGATTAGGTCCGAGGAGTTCAGGGGGAAGATTTCGATATTTTGTCTGTTTTCTCCTCCTTTCAATATATACAAATATCGTCTTACTCTGACAATCTAGGTCTCCACAGTACTAATTTGTTTGTATCTGCCTGGGAGTAAATGATTACGTGTTTCGATAAAATAACCCCTCACAGACAAGTTTGACAGTATAATTGTTCGATTTGAAGTATTTGTTATGTATTTTGAATGCGTTTGAAAGTTTCTATAAACTCAATATTCAATCAGTTTTGTTAGTTTCATCTCACGGTTTTATCGTTGCTATTGAATTTTTCACCTCTAGTTATTTTTAAAATGGGACATTTTGCATTTGTGGTTTTAATAGTGCCGAATCTAATATCCATCTCCATAATATATCACATATAGTTTGGAAAATCCCAGAATCAAAATTGATGTAAAATGATAACGCGAGATTTTTCGAACGATGAAGAAAACAAACTTCACACCTCAAATGACCTTCCTTTCACTTGAGTAGTTATATTCGTGTCATTTCTTTTCCAGAATCTCCCAGTTCAACATATTCTGTCCAGCATTAGTGACAATGGTTGTTACGTGTCTGGTAATAAAGGGTCCAAAACCGATAATTTAAAATCATTGAATGAAATTTCTTTCAAACGAGTGCTCCCAAATGCCTTCAACCTACGAAACTGCTTTCGGACGTGCAGTAAATTTATAACGTTACGTTACCAGATTCATGAAAAGCGCCACCGTTGGGATTTTTTGCATTGAAATTGTTCAAAATCAAGAATGAGAGATATCGAGAATTTGGTTTTACGATTTTTCGGGAATTTTATGCATCTTGCAATGAATATAAGCGCATGGCAGATACTGCATCTAGTTCAAGCAGCCTCTTCATCCACAACGCGACTTCATTATGCCAAGGTGTTGAAGAAACCATTCTATCAAGCCATTAATATGAATCCCTTTGTTTTCTACTCGAACTCACTCAACGTGAGGAATGCAGATGTCAGACTTCATAACAAGCCAAAGTCTTCAATATTGTCAATGAAGATCTCAATCATTTCAACCATTTGTCACCTCGAGAGTATGGAGCTTCCTGCGGCTCTACTGTGGGCCTTTTGCTGATTATTGTCATAATTATTTTATTGTGGTTTGACTTTCCCCGTTTGGGCTTTGATGAAGTGGGTGAGAACGCTGTTGAAATCAGTTTCTTTGCATCGCGAGGTGGGTTATCGCTTGAAGAAGTATCATAACTTGATGTTTTTTGTCAGTGAGTGACTTTTCAATGTTTTCAGGAGATGTCTCGACAGTAACGAGCTGAAAAATATGACTCGATGCACTTGTTCAGACAATGAATATTGACATATTAGTGGTGAATTTTTCGAAACCTCTTTACAAACTATTTCAATTGACCAAATGCATCTATTTTTGGTTTCACATTTATTTGGGAATGATATTCCGTATTCGATATCTCAATTTATTGTCACAACATTATTTTCTTTGATCAATCAAACCTTCAATTTCATTTTTACCAAAAAATCTATTCCAACCTTTCGTTTGAATGTGATTACCTCAATTGATTTGTTGTAATTCTATCCTTTCAGGTTTCAATGGAGTTGAAAATATAGACAATGGAAGTCCGAACCATTACCATTCGAATTTGCTTTAGTTAGGCAACTCATTCTCTAATTCCCTCTCCAAATCTTATTCAGGTATACCTATTCGAATAAAAAATTTATCACAAGGTGAAATATTAGAAGAACATAAATAGCCAGAAAATCTTGAGAGGTTTATCAACTATTCGAATTACCCAAGATGTCAATATGCCAGAAACTTTTGAGAAAGCTCATCTCAAGTGTTCGAATCATTTGAGATGCACCAAAATGTAATGAAAGTACCACCTGATGAAGTATATTTGATTCAGACATCCCTTCAAAAATCTACCAGCACTGCCAAGGGTCAGCTGGTATTGATTCTGATGGATTCATAGGAATTGCATCTCCTTCATATCTGAAGATGAATGATTGGAAGACATACATCAAAAGCAAATTGATAATACAAGATTGATAGCCTATTTTTGTACAGTTAAGTATAATTAAAAAAAATTGAAATTTCTCAAAGGAGAGTCCGCTGCTGTGCCTGTCACTCTATCACTTCATAAGCCACTTCACAACTATGCGACAAGACAAAAAAACGATTATCTGGTACAATTCGCATCGAAATCGATTGGCCAAAAATGTTATACATTTTTGGCACGAAAAGTATTCAACTTCCTTCCGGAGGAATTGAGAAACGAAACGTCACCATTCAGATTCAAAAAGGGTTTGAAACTCTTCACAAAACAATCATCCCGACATGATATACGTTTATTAATTGAAAACTGAAAACAAACTATTTACCTTCCCATGCATTTACGCTGGATAACAGGGTCAGATTTGTGATGTCCTTACCTCCTAGATAGTTCATTTATATATTTTCAATTTATATTTACTCTTAAGTATTGTTTCACTCAATATTATATTATCCAATATTGAATATTTTTAAATGCCAACATTCCCTACCTCTTGTATTTTTAAAAATTTTTGCATTTGTGAACTTCTATTTTTTAAGATATTTACGTTTTGGAAATCTGCAGTATTTAGATTTCTATATCTCCAGTTCTTAATGTGTATTCTTTAATATTATACTGTTATATTCAACTCCAAGTGAATTTGTAAACATGATTCGACATATAAGTGTAGGCATAAGCGTAAATACTAGTCAAAGTTAATACTTGTATTTTATTATATTCATTTTACCCATTTCTTTGTATACACTTTTGATGTATTCGCCCACACACAAGCAGTCCACTGCTTCCGTGGTTTAGCCTTTATTCACAACCATATCATATGTGTAGATCTGAAAATTTGTGTAATCTTTTATGTTGTGAATAAAATTATTATTATTATTATTATAACCTCTAGCAAATTGAGGTTCATTTTCAAATGAAGTTTGGGCACTCCTGGTAGTTTTCGGTAATCTCTGCTCCGATACAATAGCAACTACATTTTCCCTTACGTATTAAGATGAAGTGTCTGCCAATAGGATCAACCTTCGTTTCGTACGTTTTGGTTTTTGAAGTGATTAATTAAAAGATGATTCTTCATTTCCATTTTTTATTACTATTTCAGTGCAATACGTGAGCAATTCAAACTGATACTGATGCGTTTATTGTTTTTTGTTCCATTTTAGTATTCCTTATTCAATATGATATTATTTTGGATGCATCAGAACTATTATATTACATAATAAACAAATATTTTGGGAATCGTTGGACTTCAATACAAAAAAGTATCATCATGTAGTGATGGAAATTTCAGTGATGCCAACAGTCAAATCCTGAATACATGTACAACCGAAAATATACGCATGTGGTCAATTGAGGGGCATTACATTGGGATGAATCAAGTAACAGAAAACCACCTATAGTCACCTATCTCTTTTTTAACGATTATAGCGATTGGCATCAGGACTGGTGACCAAAGACTTGGACACACTACGTTCTCTCGTCTATGCTCGTGCTGGAAGACGGCACCTTGGTAGATAAACCATCGATAGGAAGACAATCCGTCAAAAAAACTCTATTCTTTCCATTTTTCCGAGAGCATGAAGAGTATTCAATAGAACGTATACACAGACCTGACAGCTCCATATTCACGAACTGATAGAATACCACCACATAATGAAGTCACTTCCTCGACGGAGTGAGTCGTCTGCAAGCCGTAGTTGCAGGATTTGTTAAAGTCCCGAATGCCGACAGAAAGTCGATATCTTTTATGAAGTCGATCCTTAACAATGCGACACGTTTGAATGGAGTTTAAATCTATCTGGAATGAATTCGTCGTGTGCGTGGGAATTTGAGGAATGGAAAAACTTCCAGAGTTGGCGGCGTGCAGTGTTGTTGAAGAATGTGAGCGAACAGGTGACGAATTTCTGGAGTATTCAGTGCTTCATTTCTAGGTGGAATTGAGTTCATCAATGGAAAAAAATGCATTACTTGAATAGTGACTATAATAATAATATTGATAAGGTTTATTCAGAATTCTGAATTTCATACATTTCCTTACAATTGGTAGTTCTTCTGAATAAACAGAGATGACCGCAAAAGGCAACCTGTGCGCGGGCTTACAACTGCTCTTTTTGTAGGTCACTGCTAGTGGTTAGTCCTGAACACAAAAATTTAAAATATTGAACATATTTAGACTATTCGTTGAAGGATAATATAATATGAATAATAATAAATGATAACTATGATATATACATGTATCAGAAGACTAGAGCTTGATATATGTGAAGGTGATATTCATGGCAGGAATAAATAATGTGGTTTTATAATGATAACATAAATGATGGTGAAAGGGACGTACGGTCAGATTAAAAAATGAATATTGACACAAGATCACCAAGGAAAAAAAAAACAAAATACAGCCTGCCAGGGTTCGATAAGTCACGGTTATTTGGCCATCAAGGATAAGTATTTCTGGAATCTATTATGGTATGCAAAACGTGCCTAGGTATTTTTTTCAACCAATCTTTCATTCTGTATTCGAATAATCTTTTCATTTTCATTTCTTTCAGGTCATTTGGCAATTCATTGTGTAGTTTTTGCCCAAGATACACGAAACTCTTCTGGTCGATTGTTTTTTTCAAGATGGGAACATGGACAGTGTCATTTCTCTCCTTATCGCATGTTCGAATTCCTTTGGTTTTAGCAAACTATTCGTTTTGTAGAATGATATGATACTTACATCCTAGAGTTCTCTCATATCCAACAAGCCAGATATCTCATATCATTACTTGGATAGGTACGTTTTTTATTAAAAATAATTTTGATTATCCATTTTTGAATTGTTTCTAGGTTCATTAAATAATTATTCATTACACCCCCTCAAGCAAGAATTCCGTAATTCATTAATGATTGTACAAGAGCATAATATACTGTAAGTAGATGCTTTTCATTTGAGAATTTCCTGAAATATTTGAATTTATGAATGAGACCTCTCAGTTTCTTCATTAAACTATCAATATGTTCATTCCTACGTAAATCGCAATCAATCATTATACACAAATATTTTAATGATTTTGATATTTACAGCTAACTCGCCATCCAAAATTCCGATTCTGTCAAAATCTGAGTAGGTTTCTACTATCACACGAGAAGGGAATGAAATGTCTTTTTTCAAAATTGATATGAGAGCTTTGGAGTTGAAAAAGTCTATAACTTTTTTGAAGTCCTCCTCAACTTCATTCTTCGGTAATTCCCAAGATTCACTCTTATAGAAAACCACTGTGTCGTCAGCAAGGCAGAATTTGGCCTGATATGGGTACCCTGAAGAGATCATTGACGTAGACATTGAATAGTAACGGTCCCAACCCAGTACCGTTTTGTACTCACTCCTGATATTGTTTATTTTTCTTCAGAAGTAAATATCTCAGTATTCGCAACTCGGAACAATTTCCAGAAACGATTCGAATTCTAGGGGCATTAAAAGTGAAACGTACATTTGCAGCAGCGAATGAGGTTACCAATTCTGATCTGAGTCATCCGGTATATCCAAAATCTTCCACACATTCAATCGAGCCTTCCTTATCAACCTGGCACACATCCACGTTATTCCATCACTTTGATCAAGTTAATATCATACATAGTGCTGAGGCAGGTCGACGTAGTCGACTTGATCACTTCGGCTGAAACGGCGTTTGATACAAATATGACATGCATTAGCGGATCTCGTCTTCCGAAGGGAAGTTGAGATATCGCACGACGGGAGTCTAGTTCATTAGATGGAGAAGAGGTCACGTCTTGCCTGAAATTGATCCACGGTACCTCAAACGACATTCCAGACGACAGAGTATTGGGGTAGGGAGTATATATACCGAGAGCCCCGACGAAAACAAAGTTCTGGGAACAGTTCGGAACAAAAACGTATACAAAGGGGGTTACCCCAGAACATACATACAATGAATTGTTTGTACTCATCTTGAGAGAATGGAAAAATTTGATTGTGTTCCAATTTTGGTGGAGAGATTTAAAATCCCCAAGATGGAAAATTGTAAACGCCTTTGGTTTGGAAAAGATGCATGGTTCAAATCTCTAGTAGTTACTCAGATGCAATTTTTTTAGGTTACTAAGATGCGTCATAATTTCAAATGGAATGATTGATTTAGCGATCATCGTTAAGCTATTTTGGAAATGTGAATCATAAACTGAGCCGGTAATTGAGCACTATCTTGAACAAAATAGGCGCGGGGTGATCATTCATGAATAATCCTTAATTATGAATCTTTGACCACATTTATCTCACAACTACGATCCACAAAATCGATATTTACAGTTTTCGGACTGGATTGAACCACTCAAGTCAATTCCATGTAATATAGGATCGGACCCAACTTATCGTTTTGAAAATGAGTTACATCACGAGATGAACGGGTTTGAAATTGACCGATGTCAGGTAAAAGTAGCCAACGATTAACTGTTCATTGTTTCAATTGTCTGTCATCTGATGAGTTATTTTTCTCAAGGCGAAGAACAATAGTTATTATACAAGGGAAAAATCTAATATTTTCCCCTGTATAATACACAATTGTTTCCTGTGACGGGAGAAACGACGATTTAATATTGAAAAAAACACAATTTCAACACAAGAAAATTCGACTGTTGTACCGAATAGTTCAAGGAACATATCATTCATGCAATGCACATTTAATACTTTTACTATTGATATGGAAATGTAACTTTTGTATAAGAAAATATTCAGAAAAAAATTAATATATATATATATATATATATAGAGAGAGAGAGAGAGAGAGAGAGAGAGAGAAGGGTAGTCTCGTGACTGGACTAGTTGATTAAATTGAGTAATCTCTGAATACACTCAAAGTGGGAGAGTATGCCATGTGTCACATGGCGCCCAGACCACGAGTGCTCTCTGACAGTTATGACCAAAAAAATTGAAAAGAAAGTGAATTTTCCACTTTTATTATATTCAAGAGCCAAACAGTAACTTTTTTAATCGTTTTTAATCCATTAACGAACATGTACGGCGTGGCATACATCTTCCAAAATTTTATTCTTGTGGAGAATGTTTTTTTGTTGTTTAATGACGACTGTCGGCAACCAGCTATCCTCCATTATAATCTCACGTTAATGTCTTGATAATGGAAATAAATTTTTCGAAAGCTCGATGCCAGTCCCCAAAGCATACTCTCCCACTTTGAGTGTATTCCGAGAATACTCTGTTTTATATATATATATATATATATATATATAATTATATATATATATATATATATATATATATATATATATATATATATATATATATATATTATATATATATATATAGGAAAGTAATTCGTGACTGATTAGTGAATATGTAGTGAATCTTTTGGGATTGCAGTCAGTTGTGTTGGGCTATATCACAAAGAAAACTCTTTGTTATTCGTCAAGCTTTCGGCAATCTTTATTGCCTTCCTCAGGACGTCTATAATACATAACACTTTATCATATGATAATATATCAGGAATGGTTACTTACTAACGTGAGATTGAATAATATGAAAGAGGCAAAAATTGTACATGAAAATATGAAGGTGACGTTTGAATGAATTTAGACATATGATATAATTTCACTTCTAGATTACGGTGGAAAAGTCGAAATAGAGGGTGATTTTTTCTTATCCTTCTCATACTTAATCAAAAAGGTGTAAATTTTGCTAAGACCATTTAAATCTGTTTTTTTGTTCATGGGATGGTCATTATTATTTATATGTATCATTTCTAAAAATACACGCTTAGAAAGATTCATTTCAGTATCCAAAATTTCAGCTTGTCCGTAATTCATACGGTGATCTCTGTTATTGGCATGTTCTGATAAAGCACAAGAATTTACATTTCTTTTACAGAAAGCTTGACGAATAACAAAGAGTTTTCTTTGTGATATAGCCCAACACAACTGACTGCAACCCCAAAAGATTCACTACATATATATATATATATATATATATATATATATATATATATATATATATATATATATATATATATATATACTTATATATATATGATGAGTTGTTTTTTCGGGTTCCATTCCGTGTTCTGTGGTTTTGATCCTCTGAAGGATAATTGTCACAACGTTTCGGCAAAGTCTCATTTGCCATCTTCTAGGTGATGATTGAGTCGTTTCGTCGAACTCGAGTTCGAAGGACGAAACTCCCGGGTTTTTTTCAATCGGATTGAAGCGTAGGATTCTAAGGTGGATTAACTTCACTAGTCTTTGGTGGTTTACCTATGAGTTGAACAGAAAAAGATACAGAGTGGTAGAGTCACAGAAATATTACAAAATTTGAACTGAACTTTCCGATACTTGATGAAAATCCATATTCAATAGATAACGTTTCCTGTATGTTCTCACTAACAACGTGTTTGCAAAGTGGCAGCCCATGTTTGGCTACACAATAGCCTCAACAAGTAGAATCCCATTATTAGCAGTAAAACGTACAGGGAACTGAAGGATTTTCTGTTGAACAGTCCTGGAAAAAAAGAATAGCATATGGGTACAGCGATCGCTGGGAATTATAGTCCATAACAAAAGAATCTGTTAAATGTTTTCTACTTCTACTATTGATAGTTATTTTTGGTTTTTCGTGCTCTGTGCTACCACTGCGCGACTAGAAAAGAAACTGAGTTACTACCAAGATGAATTTTAAAAGCTGGTTCTCTTCATACTCAACCTGGAACACCTACCATTGACAAAGGAGCTAGTAAGAAAGGCAATTTTTGAAAATTAACTGTGCATCTGTTTTTCCGAATCAAAACCTTGAGTATGTAGGCTCTATTAAGTAAAATAGATGATTTGATTTACCGCCAGTTTCACGCTCACCGACTATGTGGAAGTTTTTCTATCGTTTTCTTTCAAAGGAGCGCACTTGGTTTGTATTTGTTCATCTCGTCTATGGATAGATGTCGCGATGATGGCTCATTTGCTCGTTGTCATCTTCAGCTTCTTTCAAGATTTGATATGGGTGCTGGATTCATTATCGATCATGAAAGTGAACGATCCTCCAATCATTGGTGGGAACTATCTTGCACTGACCAGAGGCCAATACCCCCGAAACCTGTATGCAAGTGTGTTCTTCCCATAATTGAAGATTTGTCTTGGCATTTGTATCACTGGAAGAATATACTATAGTTTTTTTGTGGAGGACTCTCTACAGGCTCCAGTCAATTATAATTCAACGCACTTGCTGGAATTAGGACAGCATTCATATTCTGGCAGGTGTCAGACCATCAACCCACCGTGTAAGTATCCCAGACTGGCCATGCAGACTAGATTGTTCAAATGATGATTGATTTCTGAAGCTGAATCTACTGTTTTCCACTATGAAATTTTCATCTGTATAGGTTCTTATCATACCACATTTCTTGTGTGAAGGATAGATAGTGGATTTTGTATATATATATATATATATATATATATATATATATATATATATATATATATATATATATATATATATACTGCTCAAGAGACAAGATTGCACGAATCGAACAACAATCCTAGAAAGTAATTCAGTCAAATATTTCCGTAACAATCGTTGGTTTCTGGAAAATAAATCATATGGTCCAAAGAAAAGCATGTATTGAGCATAAGCAATCTAATACAATATGTCAGGTGGATTCCCAACTCTACATTTCGACTATTCTCGGATAATTCCTTATTCCCATTTTCGACCTTACCAAAATTCTCCCTCTTCGTTCTGTCGATTGAAGAACTTCCTTCGTCGGTTCTGGAAGCTTTGGGAGTAATTACCAAATATTCCACTGGTGGGCCTTTTTTGATCCATGTTATTATCATTATTTCAATCAGGGGGTCATATTATATTTGCCTGAAAGCGAAGAATGTTTATATCCAGGAGTTTCAGTGAACCTGCTCTGAAAACAAATTTCAGATTGAAACTTGTAAAAACATCTTCAATTAATATGAGATATTATGAGTATTAGTTGGCCAACAAATCATTTGAGTATATGCATACCGTTGAGTCGATGCATTAGTTCTGGTTCGCCATCAATTGGAGCATACGAAATAGAAGATGTACTCATAATGAGGTAGAAAGACGTTCTTGCATAGAATGAGTATGGACTGCCAGCATCAGTTATGAAAATAACTGTTGGTGTTTTATACAGGCTTTTATACCGGAGAAACTTTATAATGAAGTCACTAATACTTCAGTGAGATGACAAACAAAGGTAAAATGTCATTGAGTTCAGATGGCACTTTATAATTTGATTTTGACTGGCGGTTCAATAGCTATCTCTCTTCGCAATAGTTTGTGTGAGTTTTCACCCAAACGAGAAGCGAAATCTACTTCAGCAAGTGATGATTATCATATTCGTATTTGTTCAATTTCTCAAGAAGCCTAATGGATATGTCTGTTGGTAAAAATTCAGTTCGTGGTGTGTGAAATAGAGTCCCTCAAGAGTCTTTACAGAACAGCACATTTCTATATTATTTCAGATAACTCAATCAATGTACTTATTTCTTTTTAAATAATCCGAGCCACACCTCGGAACAGCTAGTTATACAGTGAAAACATTTTGAATTCAATGCAAATCATGAGAGCTCATTCCATTTGATAATTCATCCACCCAATAGTCTACTAAAGATGCCGACTTTATTGACGAAACGACTTCTGAGAACAAGTGCCTCTAATATGATATGAGAGTAAATGTGGAAAAGATGTTCAGTTTTTTAATTCAATGTTTCATACCCATGAAATATATCTCTCTTTGAAAATAGATACTTTGTATTGAAATGATTTCAGCCAATATTTCAACACAATTTGCGCTCGTGTAGAATTTTCATGAAATAATTCTGTTGCGTTTCATGTACCTGATTTCGTATTGGAAAAAGGATTTATGTCCACAAATCAAATATATTTCATACTCATTGAAATAAAACTGATCACAAATTGGCACGAATTGATGGAAAACGAATTCGAAATCATTCTTTTGGAAAAAAATATTAAATGAATACCTTCCATTACGAATAAATAATTCACAATGTAAATGAACCGAACGAATATATATGAAAATATATTTTGCTTTGGAAAGCGTATTCAAACATTTAATTTCCAGTGCTTTTAATAATAATAAAAGTATTTTTACAATTGATGCTGCTGCCCAAATCTATTGCCCAATTAATACAGGAAACTCCACTTGTCAATTCAGCAATATTTCGTCAATACTTTTCGTTATGAAATTCAGATACAGATTTTTCTTCAGAACTGTTTTGATTATTCATTCAATTTTTTTCAAATAACCAACCGACATGCATCTGATACATGATAGAAGGGGTTGCCAAGAAAATGCCCATCAATCTGGGCAGAAATTTCCACTGAATTAATACATATGTTGTCAGAAATTATTTCCTGGTTTGATATACAGTATGACCCATTTGAAATAGGAGTACCTTCATAAAACAAATATTTTTAATCCGATTGAAACGACTTTTTTCTCATTACACAGACATTCCGTTTCAGGGCCAACTTTTATTATTTTGTTAACTTCTTCTTTCTAAAAAAGACCACTATGTGTTGAAATAAAGTCGAATTGCGTTTGCCATTGAAAAAGTTACATGAAATCATCATTTGAAAAATATGCAATTCAATTATACCACCAATTCAAGTTCACAACTGAACATATTTTAATGAAATCCTGCATGGTGACGGAACAAATCATAATCTAGTGGAGGAATCAGAATTCTGATGGAAGTTCTGGAATCGTATTAGTAGGATAATTAAATATTATATATATAATTTTTCGAATTCTGTCAACCTAATACTTTATTATTAACGAAAGAATTTTGACGCTTCAGGACATAAAGTATTTCAACTCTCCGTGAATCAAGTAGTGTGATTAGATTTTTCTTGAAAAAAGAAAACGATATTGATTTTTCTCTATTATTGATATTAGAAAATAAATGAAGTAGGCCCTGGAAATGGAGATTCATTCATGAAATTTGGTGCTGCTGGTACATATTTTTCCTCAAAACTTTTTATTCGTCCATCCCATTCATTTAAATAAATTAAGTCTTTGACCCAGTGCAAGAAATTATTTTTCAGGAGGGGTGGGCTCCCCATATTACAAGGCAGTGGTGATTGTTTAAAAACACAAGATTTGTCGTAGGTATCAATTTTTTTAGAATTTGGAATATATTATTTTTTTTTTAATTTGTATGCCCTCATCACTATACATTATCAAAAAACATACAATTAAAAAATATTACTGTATCTTGACTGAAATCTTCTGCATTAAATATATTATATTTATCAAATGTAATGCAGAATTCATATCCTCACTTGTTTTTTCCAAGTTATGTAATACACTCATACTCTCAGGTCTTGTATAAAGTTTTCCTCATTTAAAACTTCTCCGATAACTATATATCTATCAATATTGGAGAGTTCCAAGGGTACATCTTCATAACTGCTCCTATGTCTCATAAAACTCCGCACTGAATTTATTGGAATCTTCCAAATTCACTTCTTTTCCTTCTGCAGGGGAATATACAAACCCAATTACACACATATCGAACAAGATGCTCGATAGTAAACACGGCAGCACCCCAGGAGATGGTTGTAATGAAGTTACTTTAATGTAATATATCCTGGAAAAACTTTTCTTGTTGACATTGTAGGGTATCTACAGGAGCGAGAATAATACCTACCCTAGGAGTTTTTTCATCCATTTCAATTATAAGTTTCAGAATGTGAGCGTGGAAATTTCTGATGCATTCGCCATTCGTGTTTTTGTTCGAAGATAACATTTTGAATGGTTATCCCGTTCTCATCTCAATCAGGTTTCGGTTATGGTCCTGCTGTGGAAGTATCAACTCAAAATATAATAATCTCACGGGGGGCATGGTCCAGCTCTTCAGGTTGACTGACAGTCATTCGATATCTGAAGTAAAGCAACGCCGAGCGCGGTTAGTACTTGGATGGGTGATCATACGGGGAAATACCGTGTCAAAAGCCCGTACAGCTGCAGCGAAATAGCATATCATAGCTCGCAGACAATATATCAATGAGCACAAGATATATTGAGGATATGCCGTCCTTCGGAGGGGACGTAAAGCCGTCGGTCCCGAGATGTTGGGCTCGTTAAAGATCTCTACCTCTGGTTGGAATACCAGACGGTTAGGCAAAATTTCCGTTTGGGGGAAGTGTGCTCACCGGCGTCGGTGATTGGCCTTGGTAGCGGAAATAGGCCGACGTTAAATAAAGAATAAAAAAAAATAATCTCACGGATTGCAACTACTCAGAGTGAAAAACCTCAAACAGACTAACGGAGATGGATCGCTAAATGTGCTTTCCAGAAGTTTGGATTCCCATTTTGTGCATACAATTACTTGACTTCTAGTCAGCTTCATGATCTACAAGACACAGATACAGCCTGTCTCCTATATGGGGCTCTTCACCGAAACATTCATTGAAACTTCTTAATTCTATTCATAGAGGCAATATCTTGTCGGTCATTGTTCACTCACGAACTTGCTCAAATGTTCATGGATAATCTTTGAAGGGTCGGAGAATTCCCACCCCTTCGTTGTGAGCTTGGAGACCTGTCAAACCTCTCTTGCTCAGGGATCTCTTTTCAATAGAACAACTGAACTATGGAACTCCGTACCGGAGAAAGTTTTTCTTGAGGCTTATCAACTCCAGAAATTTTTATTCGATGTTAGTTCTTATCTCCTTTCCCTTGATTCACGCAGTGTTCTTTGAACACTTCAGGGCTCAACTTTCGTGTGAATCTGTATATAAAAATAACTAGAACGCATTGTTTAACTGTCCTATTTCTGTATATAGAATATATATATATATATATATATATATATATATATATATATATATTTATAAATTGCTTCAAACAACATGCATCTGGGATAATTCTTCTAGCCTCCAGAGATAACAAATTCATCTCATCTCTAATGTTGTTGTATGCATATTCTCCCCTTCTCAGACCCAACCTGTTGCACAAATCCTATGGAAAGTATTCTGTAATTCTACAATTTGATTTTTCTCTTTCTCATAATATGGACACCAAATAATTGTAGCGTACTTCGAAAATGTTCTAACTAATGAACAATATAATAACTCGTTATGAGTATTTCAATTCACGATCAAACATAATTCCTCAGTTCTTTATCACTGATTTCCTATTAGTTGATATATTGTTGATACTGCAATTATGTAAAAGAGGTGATTAATTCTAGATAATTTTAGGCAGTAACATTTGGTTATATTCAACTCCATGTGATTCATAGTATTCATACCACATAGACATAAAATTGTGACAAATCTTCTTGTAAGATATAATTTCACGACATCAAAAATGATTACCCCACTATGTTTTATAAGTGTAACTAGATCATTAATGAATGGGCTGAACAGCAAAGGTAAACAGTGGGAACCCTGGAGAATCCTCGAAGGTACAGGAATTATGAATGATATACAGCCTCAGCTATCTCAGAATGCTATTTGGAACTTGAATAATCAACTCATGACCGTGTTTCTCTATCAGAAATCGAACAATCGTAATAAACTCAGTGATTGCAATTTCATGTTCCTATTCAGAATAAATCTCTTAATGAAAGCTCAGTGAAGCGCAATTCTAAGAATAACTAACTTATCAAGAATTGAATGCGATAAGAAAGAAGAAAATTAGCGACGAGGAATAGTTACAATTTGGATTAGACCGAGCTCTTGGGAAATTTAATGGCCGGAAAATAATTTTCTCCGTAGTGAAAAGCCCTGAATCAGGAAATAGTTCGGGAAACATTGAACTGGGAAATTAGTCCTGAATGAAACTGTAATACTGAGAAGCAGGTGGACATTGTCAAATGCGAATTGTTTTTTTGAGTATGATCGGTATATTATAAAATTATGTTACTCAAACCTATAAATCGTCAAACTCAATTTATGTCGTGGAAATATATAGTTCAAATACGATAGATTTGGGACACTCTTATGTTTATGGAATTTTCAAAAGTCGATATATTGTAATTTCAAGTCTTGTTGTTCACACTACTTATATAATATATAAACTGAAAAGAAGATATGATACAAAATATAATTTATTCAGGTACCTCTTTAAGACTGTATATTCATATATACATAATAATGATGGAAAGAAAAATGTTAAGATTTTAGGCGTCATGTAAATGAATATGTTTCATATATTCACACAATGAGAAACCGGAATTAAAAAAATGTTCCCTTTTTTTTTATTTCATCTGATAGAGCATGAAAATCTGTTCACAAAAATACCCTTCTGACCTCGATCCTTCCACTATTTTTTTTAAAAACCTCTACTATGTAACGAAAAATATCAAATGATGACGTCAGCATTTACTCATTCATAAATGCTCTCCATCTCCTTCTAGTTACGATAAAATACTACGAAATACTATAAAATATTTAGATTTACTACAGTGAGTTGGCAATACGAGATTAATTTGACAGCAGCTAAATTCACATCATTCAAAGTTACAATGGCGTCTGAGCAGTTTTGCTGTTGACAAAGGCACTCTTTTGGGCCAGTTACGTGGTTAAACGTTACTGTTCCCGCGATTTAGTGATTTGCATTAGCTAAGTTCGTTAATTCATGGATCGAGTAGAGAGACTGAGCCAGATCAGCTGATCACTGAGCGCATGGAGCTTAAGAAATAAAAACGAACGGGTTTTGAACTTTTGGAGCGTGTAACATAACTAGACGACGAGGTGGGAACATGGGATTTCCCAGACGTGCCTAGGAGGGCACATTCCTTATTCCTTCCTGTGATAGCAAGAAATCAACTTGATGCTGGGTATATGTCCACGGACGATCCCCACAAATGCAGTAACCAACCATAACCTCATAATAGCAATTTGTGCTTGAACGTTCACGAATTTTCCTTTGATTATCCAAATTCGCCATGCAGATTGTTCATATGAAGATCATGTTGAATGAGAATGTAGGTAGGTACCTAGGTTGAATTTTGATGTTTTCTTCACAATGATGTGTTTACAGGTATAAGATGAAGTTGATTCAAGATATGGGTACTTTCATCTTCAGACTTGGCCTGGCATTCCATTCTCCAATGATGAGCATATCAACATTGATACGCTGCATTGTTGCTAGTCCGTTGTACCTACTTGGGCAGATGCTAGAGAAGTTGGAATAGTTGCTATTCATGTTATAACCAGTTAGGAAAAATTTCATTTTATATAATGAACATGATTCCAGCGGTATGAGAAGAAAAACTATGGAAGTGTTTGAAAGGAGTCCACACAGAAAAGATTGAACACGCTCTACATTATATCCTTGGAGTATTCAAAAATGTATTATGAATGCCTGTGGATAAGGTAATACAAGATAATGAGATATGTTGTTTTAATAAGGGATAAAGAACTGAAAATTGTCAACACCAATGTATCACCATTTTAGTGTTTAGAATGGAAGTCAACAGGGACTGCACATATCCTTACTTTAGAACAAGTTTTAAAGGATCTGAAGGCGTTTCGAATGATAAGCAAGTGAGTTTTTTTTTAAACGTTATCAGGATGCAATGGTTGCTAGAGTGTAACAGCTTGTAAAACGGCAGAAAGAAATCTTCACATCAAGATATTATGGACAGAAGAAAATAAATTTGCTGAATACTAAATGGAGATGACAATGTGTGTATTCATAACGTGAGGAATAAAGCATATTCAGTTGTAATGGAGTTCAATGAAGAAGAGAACGAGATTAACTTTGTCAAATGTGAAGACTGTGCTGCCCATTCAGGTAAGTTGAAGATAAACTGTGGTATGCAGTATCCTTTGGGCTAGAAATAGAACTTGTATTTTTGATCTGTGTGTGATCAGTTGATGGTGGCACATGGCACACCTGATCTCGTACTAAACACCCTCAGTACTATGTCTTTTCAAAGAATCTGCCTTCAGGAAATTCTTATCAGTTTGAGTTATCTGCTTTTCAGCTACATGTTCTGTTGGTCATTTTTGTTGATGAAGTGTGAATAATGTAATATTTCGAAATACTATAGTTGATGAATATTCTCTTAACTGGATTTGTTCCAGTCATTTATAATTTATATGGATCAAATACATATCAGAGAAGTAAACAATACTTCTCAATAGGTTTTATATTAATAAAGATAAGTGAGATCTTTCACTCTTATTCGAACCACCAACAGAATAAAACGGTTTAAAGAATGTGAGAGCAAAAACATTTGTTCCTGTATTAATAATATTACTATTAATTCAAATTGGCCAGTGTGTTAGTAAGGAAATATTAATTTTCGAAAACAAAACTAAAAAAATAGTTTCGTTTTCATACGGTCAATAACTATTTCAAAACAATATTGAAATTGTTAGTTTTTCATCACTATACAGTTCAAAAATAAAAAGTGAGATCCTGGGCTAAACAAAATCAACTGCTTATCCAATCCATCTGGGCACAAACTCGGTTACTTTTCCAGTTGCACCCTGGTAGTTTAGACTGTGACGAAAGAAAAGACACCGTATAGGAATAAATTTCAACACAGTGAACACATATAATAGGTGGTTTTTTTCCCTAGTATATTTCACAGAGAATACTGGGCATATACTTTATCAGTTCTGTGCCAAGATGGATTGGATAAGCTGTAAATATTTATGTATCCATTATTTTTCTTAGTTGGTTATACCATAACTGTCTCAATAGATATTACTATCTTTTCTTTGTCATTTATTGTGGTATTATGATCTGATGACATTATTTTAAATATTTAATTTTTTTTGTATTTACATCGCTATATAAGAATTCATTTCTTAGGATCAGCAACTCAATAAACTTTAAAATAAAAAGATGTCTAATAAGTCAAACTTTTATCTTTCCAATGCTGGATTTTTGAACTCAACTAAACTAACATCAATCAACTACTAATAACCAAGAAAGATGAATGAATACAGGAAAACCCCATTGGGGGTTTATTAACTTTCGTCTGTCAATAAAACTAACAACTAAGAAGATGGCCATCTTTTCAACTAAGAATTAATAACTATGAACTTAACGTATGTGCATAAAACACAATATTTTCTGACATTACCAGTAATTCAAAAACAAATTAAAGATTGTGAAGAGAGGAAGTTTGTGTCATACAAATCAATTGGTGTAACCAAGACAGTATTACCTACTTGAAATTAGTCGGAATCAATATGGATCGTGAAGAAGTTATTGAAATGATTAGTATTATACTTTTATAAGTCACAACTTTTGTTGCCACTGGAGTGATCAAGAAACAAAAAAGACGGAATGATGATATCTATACATAGTGAGAAACATATTTACAAGTGGGGTATTATTCAAGGCGTTTCATGGTGGTATCCGTTAAAATACCTTTAGAGTTCTGAAAACGACTCCTGGTAGATGTGGAATCTGGAATAACCATATCTCTTTTTATTGTATTTATTTTCAATATGAGACATTTCACCTACAAACACATCTGTTTTAATATCATCAGAGCTTTCCCAGTATGAAACCAAAAGTAGTTGGGAGGATTAAACCAATCCTTCCCATTATTTGACATGCATGTTTTGGTTACATTTCACTGACAGCCAGTGGGATTCACAGGTGGCTGTTGTGTGAGAATAACATTCCTCATAATAATTTGTTTATACAACACATAATCCACTTTGACTATTTTTCAGGGGGATGCAAACATGCTATTGCATTCTTAACTGGGATTCATCGACATAGTGAAGAACCTTCTCCTACTGCAGTCACTTGCTACTGGAAGAAGTCTGAGTTGGCATCAATAGCTTCGTCAAAGAAATTCATTCTTGCCAAAGAAATAGGAACTTTAGATTTGGAGCCTATGGTAGCTGGAGACAGAACTTTCTCGAAAAATGTTGTTGACAATAGTATATCTAGTGAAAGAATGAATACCCAACTCACTAAATACTATAGGGAATTTGATGATACTGAGCACCTCTCTTTCCACTATCTACTTAGTGCATACTTTGATGAAGTTATAATGATCATTGAAATGTTTATACAATTTGTGAATAATTTTTTCTCCTACTCTGATTTTTTAGTTCAACCAGTCCATATCATTTCTGAATTGATTTTTTGTGAAATAAAGCATAATACTGAATGGTTTTTTTGATACTTTCCAAAAAGTATACTGAATGAAAAAAAAACTGTTTTGGATTTCATAATTTATTGAAATAATAATGAAAATTAATTTTGTACCAAAAATTATCAGTGGGAAAATAAGAGGTGATGCATTTGCTGTATTTTGAGAAGTTGAAAATTTGCCTACATTTGAAGCAAAACAATTATTTCTAGGAAAGACATAAAAGTGAATGCTTTTAATTTCTCAAAATACCACCATGAGAAAAACCCACCAAAAACTCATGATATCACCTACAAAGCAATAATTACAATTTTGTCCTATATGCATAATCTAAAAACACATTGTTTTGTTTTACTGGGTTCGTTAACCGTGGCCTGCAACTTTTAGTGCATTTGAGGGTGATAAGGTAAAGGACGCAGTACCAACTTGTCAAGCGCTATAACAGTAACCAGATCACTACGTCATTACCTTACCTCCTTTGAAGGTGTTCAAGGCAGTTGTAGATGAAACGTCAGTTATTCTAACTTGAAGGCCACGGCCAACAAACCATTATGGCTTTATATTTTTATTCAAATTTATGAATTGATATCACTTGGAGGTAAATTTTCAAACATTCACTTAAAAAATATGTTAGTGATGAGATCGAGGATTTTACAGAAAATTCAAAAAATCATTTTGTCATACATAAAAATCTGAAAGAAATTGTGACGTTCTAGTTAAAGTAAACTTTAATCTTGAAAAAACAAAATGTTCAGGTGGTGACGTGAGACACTAATGATAAATAGGATTCCTTCAGAAACAAAGGACCAAGTAATAAAATAATAACTTTTCAGGATTCAATGGCAAGATTTAGGAATAGGAATCTAGAATTGTAGTTATTTTATTATATGTTTGTATTCGTGAAATGTTTTACTGTCTCATTCAATTTACATTGTGGACAGAATAAAAAAAACAAAGAGATTATTTGATACTCGATTCAAAGTCCAAATTTAAAAAAAAACTTTTGAGCAGAAATTCAACATTTTGATTTTTCAACACTTCACAATGGAAATTAATCTTCATAGAGTAAGTAAGTGAACATTTCACTCAATAATCCTAAACAATTCCAAACATTTATACAACATATTTTAGTGATGTGTCCATGAATATTTGAGAGGCTGATTTTCATTTCATATAATGATTTATACTTTTATTACATTTCGAGAAAAGGAAAAGATGTGTGATGCATTTTTCAGTTAAATCAATTTGCCAAAAATTCTGTTTGGAATAATTCTATTATATTTTTGATTTCAGTTAAGGGTATAAATCAGTCATTGAAACTAAGTACATTACCAGTAAAAGCCTATCTCCTATTTTATTACAAGATTGATAATTTCAGACAAGTATACACACCACAGTGAGCAGCAAAATTGAACGAATTATATATATACATATAAAATTTTGGTATTCTTGAATCATGGATGTTTTTTTCATTGTGGGTTCTTGGATTTCGGATTTTATTGAGAAAACGACTTCATCTCTGGCCATGAAGACCATCAGTTTATTGTTGAAGTATCATTCTATGATGTCATGAAGTTATTGTTACTTGAATCGCGTTCAGATATTATTTGTGGTAACATTTTATATTATACTCAAATCAGTGCCACAAATATATATATATATATATATATATATATATATATATATATATATATATATATATATATATAAACATATATATTAGAGTGAACTCGTGACGATACCTGGGGAGTAGGTAGATTGAGGCCCTGGCATTATATATATATATATATATATATATATATATATATATATATATATATATATATATATATATATATACATATATATATATATATATATATTAATAATTGAATTAGTTTCTATGAATATTAATACAGTATTTTAACTATGTTTATATTGAAAGCAATTTTTTTTTCAAAAGGATAGTTCATTTAGAGCATAAAAAATAATTACCAATAAAATGAAATGCATGAGTGAATAAGTAGTAAAAAAATATACCAAAAGTAATGATGCAAAATTTTTAAAAGATATACAAATAAGCATTCAAAAAATTATATTAAACAATCAATCAATTTTCAAATCAGTTTTATATTTCAGTTTACCATGAGATGATATTTCAAATGATTGAAAATGAATAGAATTTTATGTGGGCATGTTATATAAATTGGGGTTTGAGAAAAAATATGAATATAAAATCTATTTATTTGTACACAGTTTTCAAATTTCAAAATAGGTGATAATATTTCTGATACATGGTACCCTGATCATTTCATGAACATAGTTTTGGATTACATTTGTGTATAAAACTAGTATAATAATACAATTTTTTTATATATAAGGTAAGTGGTTAGCAGAACGTATGACTAATGAACAATTCGACAGTGAATAAATTAAATTGGACAGTTAAAATACAATCACTATAAAATTATTTCATAAGAGATAAAACGTTTTCCATGCTAGAGCAATATTTCCCACAAATTGTCCTGTTTAGAGATATAAACATTGAAATGCCAAAAAAAAGACCTTTGAATTATTCAAAAACTCAATCACAATACATACAACTCATCAAAGTATTCAAGATGGGGATTTCTTTAAATATTCAAGGAAAAACAATTTTGAAATAAATCGGTTTACAAGCCATAGTGCTAAACAACTGACATTCCCAAAAAAAACACACCTTTCACACAAATAACTGCTTTGAAAATTACACATCTAAAAGTGTGTAATCAATTTCTGAACAAAGGGTCCTGAAAATTAATAATTCCACAAGCAATGACAACAATATAATCCAATAACTGTATGTGATTATGATCTATACAAGAATGGGGTTCTAACATTTTAAAATTTCTCAGCTTTCCGATAACTTCTCGACATGTATTCTCAAAGCATCTATTCTCTTGGATTCCTTCACTTCTGCAGGTGATATTGGAGTTGAACTTGAAACTGAAGGAGGTCTTATCAAAGCACATCTCCTTTCTGTCAGCAGAGATGACAAGTTCTTGAACCCTCTGTCTGCCATAATTTCCATACCAGGTGTTAATTTTTCCAGATATCCACAATTTTCAACAATATCAACATCGGTTGCTCTCCCACCAAATCCATTTGAAATGAAACTGACCAATCCATCAGGAGTACATGAAATAAGATATTTTATTGTATTGCAATGCTTATATTTGGACCAGGTAAGTGCCTGATGGACTGGATTAGAAGGCTTCTCAATTTCGATTTCTAAACAATCAATAATTGAAACAACTTTTCCATATCTAGCTCTGAAAGAAAATGGTAAATTAATGAAGTTTAATTTTTTTGGAATCTGGCCAAACAATTAGTTCCTGAAGTACTTGAGCTAGTTTAATTACTGTCTTCCTAAATATTTTCCCATTATCTGTCAACCCAAAATGTATACCTAATAATTTGAATGCATAATCAAGTCTAATCTTTTTCAAAGTTATTAAAATATTGACGGTACTCGTAGATACTGAATTGGAGAGCATTTTTATCAGAAAGTAACTTTCCAAAGTCAAACCTAAAAATATTTTGGGATTTGTTTCTATCATTATTAGAGTATGTTGTAGAAAATTGTGGATATCACCACAAGCAGAATCGGAAGAATCAGGGTCATAGTCAGAATCTTTATATGTTGCTGATCTTGTATCAATACTGCTTGCAGAGTAGGTGGAACTGGATAGTTTTTGACTATGCACATCATTGCTCTTTGGACCTCTTTCACATTTAGCTGGCACAGGTTGCTCAAGATGGTCCTTGTTCACCTGAAATGTTTGTTGATCTTAATTGAGTGTTCTCCAATAATGTACCGATATAAAGAATCCGGCGAGTCATGAGTATATTTCCAAAAGAGAAGAGAAAATGAGTCAGCCACCCTTGCTTTGAGAGAAAGAAACAACATTAAATGCAATTAATCTGAATTATATGCAACAACGAATAAACGGTAACACATACACCTCCAATAACCACAAGCTGGTGGTAATCTTTTGTCTGTATTTATTCTACTCTTACAATATATGTTTTTATTTGTAGTTATTCCAATGGCTCTGTTAGATTACATCCAAATGATGATACATTTCATCGATAAAAACTCCATTGAGTCATGAGTATGTGAAATTAAACTTGAATTTCATTAGAAAAGGAATAAACGAGCCACTATAATGAATATAATACATAAAAATACTTCTAAACAGAAAAGCTAGGAAATAGCATAAGCAGCACTATTATTGGAATTTGTTGGGTACTTACAAATACATATTACTCAGTCATTGTTTTTTTCGAAACAGATCAATGGGCCAGAATATGAATTCAAGCTGAATTTTTTCACTCACCTCAGCTGGTTGTTTTCGTTTCATTTCAACTCCATTCTCACCCGGACCAGACACAGATATACTTGGCACAACATCCTTCTTCAATCTAGGTGTATCATTCATCAATTCCACTTTCAAAAAATTCTCTGCATCTTCTTCCAACTAAAAAAAGGTATGTGATTTCGAGTGTGATCCTGCTACAATACCTTAAAGCCAAGCCTAGCCAAATTCTATAATAAATATCAATTCAATGAACACTTTCTTGGAGTCAATATTCATTATTATTTCTTATAGTAGGTAGTAGTTACAACTACACGAAAGTGTTTGTGGATGGCTAGTTTTGAACTCTAGTTATAATTTGGATTAATTTTTAGGTATTGTTACAGAAACAAGCAATCATTTCAAGAGTATTTTATACGATCAATCCCTAAACCGAATCACAATTTTCAGTTACTTACGTTGAAATGATCCTCGCAAACGTAGGCCCTAACTTTTTTAGAAACCCTATCACACCCATTCGAAGCAGTTAACCAGGCATTCCTCCTCGATGAATCGAACGGCAACAAAAAAAAGTACTTATTTGCGGAAACTTTAGAGTTGTTCTTGCACTCAGTTACCAAACAAAACTTCACAAAATCACTCTTCGATGCCATAATTTCGGGAAATTTTCCGTTGAAGCGCGAAATAAAATAACATGAAAAGTTGCGAAAGAATGTCAACACTGTCAAGTCAACAGTAATAAGTTCCTGCAACTTGTAAAAATGAAATTCCTCTAAGATATTCATTCATTAAATAGGAGGGGTGTGGCTTACCAAAACCCAACTTCATATGGTTGTATTTATGAATGAAAGTGTTGACGTCAGCATTTGATATTTTTCGTTACATAGTGGAGGTTTTAAAAAAAAATAGTGGAAGGATCGAGGTCAGAAGGGCATTTTTGTGAACAGATTTTCATGCTCTATCAGATAAAATAAAAAAAAGGGAACATTTTTTTAATTCCGGTTCCTCATTGTGTACTACACCCTAAACAGAACTTATCTTCAATAATAAATTTCAGTGGTTCACCAACACTTCCTGAAACTACCCATCTGATTCAGGCACCCTTTCAAGCATTGTGCACCGTGCCTGTTGAATGCAGGGCTATCATACTCAATGCTATTGAGTGATTATGATTTCCGTGTGTCCTTCAGAAGTATCAACTCCACAGTTGAGAGCTGTAGTTAAATCTGTACAGTTGTGCCAGTAAAGTAATTAAACTCCTACAATGAAGGATGACATCAGAATCTCAAAAAGAAGCAGAATGTGAAATATCTACCCTTAGGTACCTTTCATTTCCACAGAATGATTTTTTTCATCAATGTTGATATTTGCCGAAGTGAGTTTTGTTTCTAACTAATTATTGTTGGATACACCTGCCTATCGGCAGTTGCACTATTAGATAATCCAATGGATTATTTTGATTTCATAGCGATCAGACGGCGTGACCTATGAAATGAAACAATAACGTTGATGAAATCAAATATCGATTCACCAAATCTTCAGGAAATACCATTTCAGTTTCGAACCTTATGAAAGGTGTAACAGAAAATCCGTCGTAGTAAATGACTACCTGAGATAACTACATCTCTTCTTGGTGAAATATCTGTTGAGTAAAGTTATGGCAACCTAATCACTATGAATTATTGGATTATATTCATTGAAACAGTAGGAAGCGAAAAATGCTAATGTTACACTCTGGAGATGAACCATTCATGGAACAATTCTCAGCACTTCATTTAGATATGGCTTGTAACTTTATTATTTGTCTTCTCAGCTCGAACTTCCTGACGCGACTCCAAAATCTTCAACTGGTTCGTTTATACAGCCTGGATGTGTTGAATTTCAAGAAAGACAGTTTCCTATTTTCTCATAAGTGCTTTCCTGTCGAGTTCAGTATTCAAATTGAGTATGATAAATCTCAATTATCATTTTTAATTTACGCTGAAACATGTCGGGGTAGATAGAAATACAATTGAATAGATTCTAATATTAACACTTATATCATCAAAATGTGGTGTTTTAGAAACCCAGAAAACTATGAAGAAAAAAAATAGAGAAGTGGGAGTAAGATGTCTAGAAACCCTGGTGTATCGACTCATACCTGTATAATTTTGGGATAAATTTGGCGAAAACTGATTGCTTGATTTCTGAGATCATAAAAACTTCAGATTGTAATTGTAGGTGGCGTTCCGTTATGTATAATATGAAGCTTAATTTCCACTAGACAGGAATGTGCAAGCGAATTTTGCAGCACCGTTCATTATTTAGCTAGTGAGATTTTGACAGCCGTGACAGCCAATCGAATGCATTACAGAAAATGCGTGTGTAATGTGGAAATGTACTGTTAACAATCTGTCACTGTCAACTGCTACCTTTTAATGTTTTTATTTCCGTTTGTAACACTAGACTTCAATCCGGAGAAAATATACTTTATCTGTTCACTTGAGGATGTACGACAAAGTTTCCTTTTTTTGAAAAAAATGTGCTAGTATAACTGGAAGTAATAGACACACTGGCTTGGTTCAATGGTTCAAAATACAGATCACTTCGTTTTCAATCTTTCACTAATAAGATTCAAAGTATATGTCTCATCTTCGATGTAACTTTGGACTTTTGCTCAAGTTGAAAACAATTTATGAATGTATACAAATGATACCACTTTTCTATAACTTTCAATGAATGTTATATGAAGGCTATATTGTTTCATTGATGGCAAATACAAAAATTTAAATATGTATGGATTCTCTGTGAGGAAGAGAAGAATTGTGTGAATCGTCTGGCCCCATTGTCAGTGAAGACACAATAATTTACCACATGAAAGGTGGGTAGAAATTGAATGTTTTTCTCATATTATCCTAAATAATCTTTCAACGTTGAAATCCATATACATCTTATTCAGTAGCATCTCATCGTGAGCTGAATCAATTCACTGGAGTACTTAG
Source organism: Zygogramma bicolorata (assembly GCA_032362365.1). Lineage (NCBI taxonomy): Eukaryota > Metazoa > Arthropoda > Insecta > Coleoptera > Chrysomelidae > Zygogramma > Zygogramma bicolorata. The sequence continues at coordinate 1,216,425 of JAVJAQ010000699.1, forward strand.
TTTCTAGACGATTTCACACAATGTATAATGCTTCAGAAGCACCCAGTCTTTCATTTTCAATCTCAATATCTTAGAGGAAATAACAATCTCAGAAATTCTTGAATGAAGTTATATAAAAAAAATCGAACAAAGATTGACAAAAATAACATCAAACTTACGTCAGTCTGTAACCAACACTTAACAGATTTCCGGAAATGCTAATACAACACCCCCTATAAAAAAATTGGAAAGCTATCATAATCGTCGATTGTTTTTCGCCAAGAAATTCTGAACAATATCGAATCAGTAGATGCACCAGGGTTTTTAAGCATCTAAGTGGGATGTTCTGATATCTTTGACAATTTTGAAAAGTGACACTTCATGATGTCAAAATCAGAAAAAAAAAACACAAAAGAATTTCGTTGGTACATCCACGCGGAAGGCTGAGAATATACTCAGCCACCATAACGCTGCAGTAATTCCAGTTCAACAGCAAAGGATCGGGCAACCCGAGCGATGATTTACGATACTCGGCCCGAATTCCAGGCTGGAACACGAACTCAGAATAACGCGGCGTGTAATACAAAAATGTAGTCCCTAATTCTCCGTCGCAAAAACGGATACGAGCCAGCATTCCCTAATAAATAACTAGTAACGAATGTGACACCCGCGTCGCATAACGCCCTATAATCATACTTTTGCCCTTTTTATCTTCGCGAGCGTGCAGCGATTTCACGCTGTCCCTCGGGCGTAACAGGTTGCTGCATTGAATTGATTTCGGCGGGTGCTGGGCGGGGGGAGAGGAATGCAGGAAAGAAGATATATGTCGTTGATTCGTGTTCTGGGACGTATCAGAGGTCAGGCGACGTTTGGACGAATGTTCATTCGGCATCTTTGACACTTACTGGAATCGCATGTCAACAAGTAAGACCTCGTTAGTTTTCAGTTCGCGCATATATCGACTCCTGTGGGTTGTTCATTCGGGAAATGAGGAAAGAACATTTCGAAAAACAGGTTCGACTTAGTATTGGTTCGAACGTCATTATATTGTGGTAGATAAATATTTGTTCCGTAGTCTTCTGGGTTTCTTACCTACCTCAATCTGAAAAAATAAGAATTGATATTGGAATCTATACAAGTGTAGAAGGACAGATTTTAAATTTACCCCGAAAAGTAGCTGCGTCTACTGAATATATATACATATATATATATATATATATATATATATATATATATATATATATATATATATATATATATATATATATATATTTGAAGAGGATTATTATAGCGACCGGAGAAATGTACAGTGAAATGGATAGCGGGGTCTCTCATTCAGTCCAAATGAAAAGTCTCTGTTTTACTTCGCCAAGCTTTCGCTTCTATCGTGAAGCTTTTTCTATATTTTCACACCATTTTTACTGCCCTGAAGAAGCTTCACAATGGAAGCGAAAGCTTGGCGAAGTAAAACAGAGACTTTTCATTTGGACTGACTGAGAGACCCCGTTATACATTTCACTATATATATATATATATATATATATATCAAAACAGGTAAACGACTCTATTCAAGAATCAAATATTCAATTGATATCAATCACGAATCCAATGTGATTTACAAAATTCCTTGTAATGATTGCGATAAAGTATATATTGGTCAGACTTCTAGACTTCTGAAAGGAAGAATAATATCCCACAAAAGTGACAGTAGACGTAATCTAAATTCATGTGCATTATCACGACATGTTAATGATTTAGACCACATAATGAATTTTAGCGAATCGAGTATTTCAGATTACGAAACTAATGAAATCAAACGAAAATTCTTAGAAATGATTCATATCAACAAAAACATCAATAGTATGAACAAAAGAACAGACCTCGATAACCTTAGTGTGATTTACAGTTATATTCTCACTTTTGATCAAAACAAATCTAGAGATCAATCGTATAGTAGTACTGATTCACCCGGTATGAAAACATGACATAACTTCATCGAAAAAGAAGAATATCGTTCCCATTGTAAAATATTTTCAGATAGCAGTAACTCAAAGTGACTTTTCATGATTCCCTCACAAAATTTTCATTACTTGTACATCCGTATTTGTTAGTTTATAATCATAATGTATCATATTGTAGTTGTCCTGAAGAAGAAAAAAACAAAGAGTTAAGAGTTTTCTTTGAAAGAAAATCTACTGACTGCATCTCCAAAACTACCAATACAATATATATATATATATATATATATATATATATATATATATATATATATATATATATATATATGAATACTTATCGTTAACGTTTCGGAAACTAAATCCGTTTCCGTTCTCAAAACTTATACGTGTGAAATCCTGTTTGAATGCAAATATTTCTTGCTAACAATGATCGTAATTGACATCTGTCAAATATGAAATATTCGTAGTTCTAGACAGAAACAATTGTCAAAATGTTCAGCTTTGAACATATGGTTCTCAATACTTTTTTGAATGATCAAAAGTTAATTTATCCTACAATAGTTGCCATAGCAAACTATTCAATAATAGTAATCCATTAATATATTGATTTATCATTCATGCTCCATTGAATCTTTCATAATAGATGAAAATTCATTGTGATAAAAATCAACGATGGAATTTATTGCTGCAATTCAAAATCATATGAATTTCGAGTAACGACATAAAATATAATCTTTTCTATAGCGACAATATTCAGTGACTTAGATATTTCTGTGGTGAATTTGTTGCCAGGAACAAGAAATATGTGTTGGCATCATTGGAAAACTGAAAGAATTCAGAAAAAATGCACGATGAGTTCATTGCAACTGCAGAAATGTTTTTTTTTGGTGGCATTCGAGCTTTTGAATTTATTTTGAAAACGAAAACAGATTCGCAAACCTGAAAATTTCAATTGAAGCTATTTATCTCTAGGAAGCTATTCTTGAAAAAACATGTGTAAATTTTTTTTGTGGCAATTTTAACGCTCTATAAATTTGTTTCAACCATAGACATTATAACTAATGGACTGGCCTTTATGACAGTTTTCCATATAACACGATGCGAAATACAATAGAGAGAGGAGGGATATGCACAGTGAAGTGATATGTTGAAGCACAAAGTGATAAATCTATACTTGAATCACTCTTTCCCTCTGAACCTCTCTTCATCTGCTTCACATTGAAGAAAGAATTCGCTTAAAGTTTATACTTTAAGTATTCTATCTTGCTCACTCTGCATTCCTCACTCCCTCTTGGGGCCAGAGCATTAATTATAATGTCTATGGTTCCAACACATTATATCGAAATTTTCAACCCCTTCCCTGTTATTGATGCAATACCAATTTTTCGAAAATTCCAGGGAGTTTTCACCAGTTTCCATAGGTGTTCGCGTGCAGAACAATTTTTTCGAGTACTCAAAGACTGCCCAAGTACTAAAAATCATTCCTATTGGATTTGGTGTCGGTATATTGGACTAATATAAGAGATTCTATGTGTGAGTTAATGCTTTTGTTTTACTTTTCGTAACTGAGCAATGGAAAGTTATCCATTATATGACTAACTGCAACCATAAAAACGAATACTGTTTGTGATTTCTCCAGTTCAAGTCACATGAAATGGTAGGAGGCTCATAGCAAAAACTGTCTCTCCACCTCCAGGACCCCCATTATCCCAATTAATTTCCTGACTCCTCCATTGAATGATTGTCTGGTCCCACGTCTTATCAACTTGCCATTAATCATCCCCAAAATCCTTTCAATTATGCCGTCTTCTAATTGAATTCAAGTATACGGCTAGGAATTGGGGATTCCTCAGCCTTTCTCCGATTTCGACAAGGCTCCAGGCCAGGACTAATGACTTATTAAAAGGGCATTAGCAATTGTGGGGGCCTTTCGAGAAATAATGGTCACCCGCCTGATGTTCCGAGCAATTGGGCTATATGAATAGGATTTCGTTGATTTTAATGGTGGATGAGGGGAGGATCATCATCAATATCTCAATTTCATTATGATGGGATGTGTTCGGATGCGATGCCATCCGTTTTATGGCGGTTATCTTTCGAAATTACCTAACAACGGGGACCCATCTTTGCAGGCTCAATTATCACATACTATTGCCCTTAGAATCTCAAAATTATCATCAATCCTCTTGAAATGTGGCGTTTTTATCTAACAGAAGAGATTGGAGTAGTAGTTTGTATAAAAAGAGTCAATATGGTGGCCATATCACATTAGGACGAAATTTGGGCACGATGCCGTAGGCGAATGCTCAAACGTCATAAAGCGATGTGGCAAATATCCATTAGAGTTATAGAATTAATTCTTTCTCCGACCAAATGAACATTTCAGAACTCTCTTTTGAGTATCATATTGATAATCAATTTCAGATATATTGTATTTTTCCGATATTTATGAAAATCTAAAGGAGAGAAACTTCATTAAATTCAATATTGAACTATACAAATTAAAAACGGTTTCGGTGAGAGTGCACAAGCCTCAACAAACTAGGCCATTTGGACAGACTGTACAATGTCTGTTGATTATTGATGTATTATTGATGGAAGTCCTTCAATTCCAATAAATATGAATTGTGACAATTACAACTTGACTCAATGAACTACAAAATATTTCAGATATAAGTATATTTATTTATGCTCAAATGAAACAACTTGGATTTCGTATTTGTAGGTGGACAGATCAGATTTGTAACGTTTCTACATGGTTTTTCCTGGTAACAAGTATTTTGTTCTCTGTGATTGGTGGAATTCATATCCCACTTTGTATTCATATAAAATCATAACGATTCAGTTGACTACAATAGCCTACTTCCCAGCCAACACATCTGTGACATGACATCCCTGCGATGTCACTATCAAGTAACACTGAGACATTACTTTTGTTAGGTCGCTGCGATGTACACATTTGGCATGTAAAACTATTGCGATATCGAGTTGATGTGATATTTGTGACATCCAGTATATATCGCTCTTATGATGTCCAGTAGATGTCGCTCTTATGATGTCCAGTGTATATAATTGGTAATATTCATGAAATATCAATGATACAGAATACAGGCCTGCCAATATTTCTGGATAGATTTCAGAATATATCCCACATATTGAAGGCAGAAAGTACGTCGCAGATTGATAGCTAAATAAATCGCAGAGTCATCGCACTTCTTGTCGCAATTACGTCGCAAAATTGATCTCAATTTTTTCACAAAATTTGTCGCAATTTTGTCACAAAACTTGTCACAATTTCGTCACAAAACTTGTTGCAATTTTGTCACAAAACTTGTCGCAATTTCGTCCCAAAACTTGTCGCAGTTGTGTCACAGGCGATGTCGCCTGAGTGTGACATCGCGACATGTGAGCGACGTAAATGCAAGTTCTCTGCGACAAGTTTTGGGACGTCACACGCCTCGTCGTGATATCGCAGGGACGTCTCTGCGATGTAACTGTGTTGGCAGGGATTATCCGTTTAGTAAACTATAAAGGAATCAGCATATTTGCGGGTGAGAGTAAAGAAATATCATTTCCTTCCAATAACCTCTCGACCTCTCTCTAGTCATTTATTTGAAGCTTCAGTGTGCTCATCGAAATTTAGTAAATGATCAAGTTTCCGGTATCGGATACACACAGTATAAGTTTCTTCAACAAAAGTTGAAAATATGATTCATTTGTTTCCATGTAATATCATAGATTTTGTAAGAAAGCATTTCTAGAAATTTACATTACAGAAAAATCAGGTATCGACAAACTTCTAACTAACTTGGCAGCATACGAATTATTTCATCGGAATGAATGTTCTCAAACAAGCTAGCAGTGAGTCTATCAAAACTATTCGTTTTGGAATGGAAGCTAACAATTTCAACTCCTTCTGGAATGGAGGAAACCATATTTTATGGTGAAGTTGAATGATTTTCACAGAAACCAAACTGAATGAAGGATAAGAGCCAGGTGCATACTTTTCGTTGTACCACTCTGTATATGTACCTTCAATAAACTCTTATATATGATCAAGATAGAGCTTGTGCTTGAAAGAAATATATTCGATCATAACTAATAATGCGCAGATGTCTATAATTTCACCGAAGTAAAAACTATTTCTTTTTCAAAATAAATCAAATATGCTCCCAACTCTAGACAGCGCCCATTTCAATTACTTTGGCATTTTTCGGGCAGGACCTACACAGTTGCTCTTCATAGCGAAACAAAATCTGAAATGTCTTTCAGAACACAAAGCTGTCGTAATTGTAAATCGATTAGGTCAGAATATATTGCAGTAATATCAATTATGGAGCCAACAGTATAGGGAAAAATGATAGGCGCAAAATAAATTCAATATATACATTCAAATATTTTAACATCAGTAGATATGTCTTGTAAACATGGAAGCTCACCAATGAAATATGAATTCAGCTCCAAACCAGAAAATGAAATAAAAGAGATCGTTACTGTAACATATTGGGTGGATGACCGGACTTACACAGTCAGCAAAGAGATAAAGGAAATTTGTGGAATGTGTGCTAACCCCAATCTTGAGAAAGTTTTCAGGAGGCAGAGGAGGTCGAATTGGATTGCCAATAGAGGAACATCTTCATCTGGAAGTTTTGGAATGAAAAAAGCATGCTCGAGATTGACAAAGTTTAGAATTATCAAACCGAAAACTTGTTCAATTCTTTTGGAGACTTTGCAACGTATTTTTCTTGCAATTCAGTTTCGGACGGAATACGGTTTTGCACGTTGCATAAATGCTCGGTGCACAGTCGGAGAGTAGGGTGGGTTTAACAACAAAAATATTTATAAATTCAATAAACGAATAATTCCGTGTAAATGGGCGCCACCAGCTCGCTGCCGCAGATTCAAGCCGGAAAAATCCCCAGATATTGTGGAATCCGCCCGGTATACCTGAATCGCCTGATAAATATTTCAAACTGAAAAAAAAACAAAGAAAACTCCCCGTTGGTACGATGAAAGGAGAAAGAGAGAGATAGCGAGGAACACTTTATTCAGCTGGTCGTAGTAACAAAAAAAACACTTGAAAAAAAAATGTGAAAGATAAACTACTATTTGCTCAATATGAATGCGGTGAAATATATATATCATATGTTTATATGCGAGTTGAAAATTCCTATATTTTCGCATGTACCTCTTTAAACAAAAGAATGTATATTCATATATTCATCTGCTGGAAACTAGGTTATGTAATGGGACCAAACGTGCGCACGTAAAGTTTACATTTGGTTCAAACTCACTATCTATATATACATATATATCAGTAGTGAAGGATACTCAATTCTTCATATGATATTATGAAAACAACCCCAACAAATATATCAGAAAACAAATGAATTTAGCAACTATATCGATTATCATATATATCACAGGCACAACATGTAGCTTATCTGATATTCCTGAAGGCTTCTGTGTAGCTCAAGTTGATGTTACGTGATTTCTCTGCTATCCTCTCAAAATGACACCAATTCCCTGCCAAGGAGTCCTCCAATATTACTCCATACGCTTTTTACCTTGCTGCTTAAACCAGAAAATAGACTATGAACCAGCGGGGGGGGGGGTGAAATCGTGAGTAGGAATCCCAATAGAACTAACAGAAGATTCCCTATATGAGCTCAAGTGAAGTTTGAACCCCCTTAGTAGAACCCTAAAATAGTATTTCCCTTCAAATATCATACCAGAACGTAAAAACTAATATCATACCTCTTTGAGGGAGGGTCTTACACCGATGCTAACGTGATCGATGACACAATCCCGTTGAAAGTCGATTGTAGATAGATATAGGAATGAAGCTTGCGAATGAAAATCCCCTAAGGTACCAGTATTTCCACTCAAATACCACAATATTCAAGAACGTAATGTCTTCACCAAAAAGGAAAACTAGTATATCAATAGTTTCAATGGAAAAATCCCACAATATGGAAGAGAAAACACTCAAAATTCCTTGAAACACTTCGCTTCGTTCATTCCAATTCGAATCTATCCAAAATTTCGATTTCGCGAATGTGAAATTCCATCCCAAAAAACAGCGGTCGACAAGCGGTTTTTGCCCAGTCGGCCGGCTGGCCGATGTTCAATTTATCTAGTTGAATGATATACAGGGTAAAATAGAACTCTCACGGTCTGAGTGTTGTAACGCGGAAACGAATCGTTACAAATTCCACCTCAACCTCCTCAAAAAAAAAAAAAAAAAAAAAAAAGACACTAACTTATCAAAAGTACCAAGGATTCACTCCAAACATTCTATTACTGAGCATGTGCCGATTTCAGATCTTTCACATGCCAAGTACCTCGATATCTTCCATCCGGATCTTTTAATTCAAACGTCCATGGCGAAACCTTTTTAAAAATCGTAAATGGCCCGACAAATTTGGGAGCTAATTTGGACGAGAAGTTCTTCGAGGCATCTGATAAACAATAGTTTTTACGGTACACCTGATCACCACATTTATAATTAACATGACGTCGGCGAAGGTCATAGTATTTTTTATTTTTCACTCCAGCTCTCTCAAGCCTTCGCTTCACATCATTATGAAGTTGCCGAAAAGCTTCGCTCCTATCCCGGAAAGTGAGTTTTCCATCTTCATGAGGACTTGAAATGCACTTTTCAGCTTCCTGTGAAAACATATTTGAGGGCATTTCCCTACCAAATACTATAAAGTATGGGGTGCGTCTGGTAGACTCGTGAACTTGAGTACGTATAGCGCAAGCTAACTTCGGGAGATGCTCATCCCACTTTTTATGATTATCTTTGATATAACAACGAATCATAGTCTCGAGTGTCTTGTTCATACGCTCTGTAGGATGATAATGAGCAGTTAACTTATGTTCAACGTTGTAGGAATCTAAAAGCTTTTTGAATTCTTTCGAGGTGAGTTGGGAGCCATTGTCGCTTATCAGGGTTTCAGGTTGTCCGAATAATAAGAACAGTTGTTCTTCTAGAGCAGTACATATTAACTTGGCTGTAGCATTCCGAAGAGGAATCACAAGAGTAAATTTACTCAAACTATCCACTATAACTAAAATAAACCGATATCCTTTATTTGACCTAGGAAGTGGACCTATCAAATCACACGAAACTATCTGAAATGGTTTATCAGCTACTTTACGAGGTACTAGTAAACCTGCAGTCTTTTTCTGCTCGGGTTTATTCTGACAACAGACAACACACTGACGCACATATTTCGAAATGTCTGACTTCATCTTCGGCCAATAAAAACGCTGCGAGACTCTTTTGAACGTTTTGAAAATTCCAGGATGGCCGGAAGTTGGGTCATCGTGACATTTCTTCAACACAATATCCCTACAGGATTTTGGCAATACTCGCTTCCACTTGTCCTCATCATCGGAAAGTTCGAAATCATCCCCTTTATCGACATGCTTGTATAGAGTCGAACCCACAACACGCCAACATGGGTATCTTAATGGATTTTCAGAAACATTGTCCAGCATCCTTGAATACCACCTATCAAGTTTGGTATCTAATGAATCCTCACTGCTCTCGGCACAGATGGGGGGTTTGCTGATAACGTTCAGAACCGGAACAGAACGGGACAACAAATCAGGGACGACATGCTCCTTTCCTTTACGGTGTATCAGAGTGAAGTTATATTGCTGGAGCTTCAGAGCCCACCTCCCTAGGCGGCCCGAAGGATCCTTCAAGTTATTTAGCCAGCATAATGACCAATGATCCGTTACGACCCGGAAATGAGAACCTTCTATGTAGGGGCGTAACTTCTCGATACTCCATAGAACCGCCAAGCACTCACGCTCTGTTGTAGAGTACTTCTGCTCCTGTTTTGTTAAAGATCTTGAGAGGTAGCATACGACCTTCTCACCAACACCAGGATGATTTTGAGTTAATACGGCACCAATGCCGTATCCACTAGCGTCAGTCTGGATAGTAAACTCCAGATCAAAATTAGGGCATGATAAAACAGGGGCTGATATCAAATGTTCCTTGATACTTTTGAGGGCTTCCTCTTGGCGCGAAGTCCAACAAAATTTCACATTTTTCTTCAAAAGTTCAGTAAGAGGTCGGATGAGGGACGAAAAATTAGGAATGAACCGGCGATACCACGAGGCTGTACCGATTATGCTGCGAACTTCAGATACCTTCGAAGGTGACGGAATGTTCAAGATAGCCTGAACCTTTTCGGGGTCCACGTGGAGGCCATTCACATCTACAACATATCCCAAATAATGCAGTTCGGGTCTACAGAATTTGCATTTCTCTCTACTGAGCGTCAGACCAGCCGACATTAGACGAGAGAATATTTTGGATAAGATTTCCATATGTTTATCAAAAGTCTGAGACACCACGACAATGTCGTCTAGGTAGACGAAAGCGAAAGGCTCCAGATCAGCCCCAAGGACTCCATCAATAAGTCTCTGCCAAGTAGCAGGCGCAGTATGAAGGCCAAACGGAAGACGCTTGAAATGAAAGAGTCCTCGTCCCGGTACTGTGAAAGCTGTATATTGACGAGAGCCTTCGGCAACGGGTATCTGCCAGTAGGCAGACTTTATATCTAAACTTGACAAGAACCGAGCATCCCTCAGTCGGTCCAAGATATTTGTAACAAAAGGGAGGGGATAAGCATCTCGTTTGGTTACCTTATTTAATTTCCGAAAGTCTACGCAAAAGCGATAGGAGTTATCTTTCTTGCGCACCATCACAACAGGACTGCTCCACGGGCTGTTGGAAGGTTCTATAACATCCAGTTTCAGCATTTTCTGCAGCTCATCATCCATATATTTCATCAAGGTGGGAGAAACTGGGTAGAAACGCTGTTTGATAGGTTGTACATCATTGACAATCTCTATAGTGTGTTCTACAGCATCAGTACATCCTAAACCATCACCCATTTTTTCGAATGTTTCTGCAATAAGTTTCTCCAGAGCATTAGTCTGGTCAGGTGTTAACGAACTGAGAGGCCGTAAAGCTTCTCCAGAAGAAACAGTATCAACGTTCGCAAGCAAAGAAAATGTCCATTCGTCAGACCTTAGATCTGGAACAATGCCCATTCTTATCCAGAAGTCAATGCCTAGGATTAACGTGTGATTTAAGTCTGGAACAACTAGAATATCAATTATTTTTTCCCTTTCGCGGAGTTTAACTGGAGCTCTAAGTGCCCCTAAACAAGAACAATTACTTCCGTTTGCCACAGTTACTGTCGGTATATCGGAACGTTCCAATTTAACGAGTCCAATACTCTTCAAAATATCCCAGCCTTTATTCCCTATGATAGTTCTGCTTGCACCTGAATCCAATAGACCAAGTAATTCCTTACCAAAAATAGAAACACTGACGTAAGGTCTCTCATCGCCGTTGGCGTGAGATAATACATAATCTAACACATACTTAAGAGGACTAGACACATTTTCGACCATATTTACAACTCGAGACGAAAGTTGGTCATTATCTAACGCCTCGACTGACCGTTTCCCTGAAATTTATTACAACGAGGACAACTACGTATCGTAACATCCTGATGTCCACATCTATAACAATAACGTTTCTGTGGTTGGTTGCAGCTACTTGATAGATGATCTGAACTACCACAGTTCCAGCATTTCCTTCCATTCATATTCGATTCCCTATTGGATTCAACAGAATTCACGGAAGAATCGTTGAATCTCTGATTGGGCCTGCGAATATTACCTGAGTTTCTTTGGGAGATATCAGAACTTGTGGAAGCGTAGGCTAGTTCTGGGATTAAACTTCTATTTCTATGGGGGGGAGGAACATAAGAATTTGCCAACTGCCTCTTAGAATCAAGTTTTCTACAAGAATCCAAGAGTTGTGTTATGGAAGTTATGTTTCCAAAGGCAAGAAAAGGCTGATAATATGGATCAATTCTCTCTAGAATTATTTCCACTTGAGTTTCTTCAGGAACCAGGTTTCTCATTTTTTTGAAAAGTCCCTTCATACTGGCAATATAAAGGCCAATATTTTCATTGGGTCCTTGAGTGCGTCGTTTAATTTCTTCGAAAAGATCGCGATCAAAATTTTCAGGAAGAAACTGCTCACGCATCAAGTTAACCAACGAGTCCCAATCTGTCGCCCAATCTTTCACCATATTGAACCACGTATAGGCATCTCCCTCAAACAGATCTACAGCATCTCGAAATAAAATAGCTTTCGAGATACCTCTTGAACGTCTACGTTCCTCCACTTTTTCTAAAAACGTACTCAATGACATATCACCTTTTCTACCATTAAATTCCAAACCTCGCGGAAACATCCTCTTCCTCACTCGAAACATCGAAATCAACAATGGAACTTTGAGCCTCAGGGTTTCCTACAGTATTACGCAAAATCGACAAGTCGAAAACAGCTGATTCTCCTTTTCGGACTATTTTTATTTTCTCTTGGAGTTTATCGAAAGCCAAAAGTAATTTTATTCGTATTTCTGATTTAACTTTTTTCTGATTTTCATTTTGTGGTGATGATCTATTCACACGACCAAGAGAGTGAGCTATTTTCGAAGTAATACTTTTATATTTTCCGTCTTTTTCCGTTCCCTCAAATGTATCAATAGCGGAGCCAATCGAATCCAAATTTTCATTGAGAGCTATCAAATCTTCATCAAAGTTATATGGGTAGGCCGGACTTTTTATAGCGAGAGATGTTTTCTCCAATTGCATCGCATTTCGGAAAGCACTCCTCAATGCCTCAACACTAAGGTCAGCACCGTCCATGCCACGAATTTTCAACTCATAGATCAACTCGTCTTTCGACAGACGATTCGGATCAATTTTCAATTTAGAACTTGACATGGTGAACGATGAAAACTTTGCAGGAAAAAGAAATATTATAAGGATTAAATTGAAAATGAGACCGCAAGCTTATGTTTATTAACAGAAGTATTATTGACCCTTAAAATCCAATTAGTCGATGTTCAAAATTATTCCAAAAGAGTATCAAAAATTTTACTATAAAAAAAACCGAATCAGCCAAATTACGCTTGGTATAGGAAAAAAAAATACCTGTTCTGTACTTGAAACGTATTCCTAACTATCAATAACACGAAGAAAAAAATATTGAATAAAAAAAAAAATAAATTGATCGATTTGGCCAGAAGAAGTATTGCAAATTAAACGCAGCTATCGAAAATACCAAAAATTCGAATACTTCGGCAAAATGACGCTACTCAAACGATTGTAGTCCTCGAACTAAACACAAATAATGGATTTTTAGCAAAACGACGCCAGGCGTCGGAGGCGTCGTGGCTCAAGAAAAAAAAAGTGTACTCGAATGAATTAAGTTTTCAAAATAATCATGAATAAGAATACTTTAGCAAAACGACGTTAAGTGTCGAAGGCGTCGTGACGTTCAAAAATGTACTCAAATGAATGTAGTCCTTGAAATAATCACGAATAATGATATTTTAGCAAAACGACGCTAGGCGTCGGAGGCGTCGTGACTCAAGAAAAAAAAGTCGAATGCATGAATTTCTCAAAATAATCACGAATGAGGATACTTCATTGAAACGACGCTAGGCGTCGGAGGCGTCGTGACTCAAAAAAAAATTATTCAAATGAACGAAGTTCTCAAAATAATCACGAGTATGGATACTTTAGCAAAACGACGTTAAGTGTCGGAGGCGTCGTGACGTTCAAAAATGTACTCAAATGAATGTAGTCCTCGAAATAATCACGAATAATGATATTTCAGCAAAACGACGCTAGGCGTCGGAGGCGTCGTGACTCAAGAAAAAAAAAATCGAATGCATAAATTTCTCAAAATAATCACGAATAAGTATACCTTAGCAAAACGACTAAAGGCTTCGTGACGATAATATATTCACCCACATATGTTTTTAGATAAATCTAGGATATAGAAAAACTAAGTCCAAAATAACCAAATACCTTAATAATATCGGCCCTCAGTGAGAGACAGGCGTCAAGACCTCAGACACTCTGACAAATTACCTATTCAGTTCACAAAAATCAGTACAAAAATATCAAACAAAGTATTGCTGGCTTCGTAGTGCTGTAAATTGACGAATAAAAATTCAAAACACCTGAAATAAAAAATGACATGCGTCTGAAAACTGCAAAAAAAAAAAAATATAGAAAACTGGTTTGGTAGGTCCACTACAAAGGAGCCCCACACGTAGGGTGCCAAATTATGCAACGTATTTTTCTTGCAATTCAGTTTCGGACGGAATACGGTTTTGCACGTTGCATAAATGCTCGGTGCACAGTCGGAGAGTAGGGTGGGTTTAACAACAAAAATATTTATAAATTCAATAAACGAATAATTCCGTGTAAATGGGCGCCACCAGCTCGCTGCCGCAGATTCAAGCCGGAAAAATCCCCAGATATTGTGGAATCCGCCCGGTATACCTGAATCGCCTGATAAATATTTCAAACTGAAAAAAAAACAAAGAAAACTCCCCGTTGGTACGATGAAAGGAGAAAGAGAGAGATAGCGAGGAACACTTTATTCAGCTGGTCGTAGTAACAAAAAAAACACTTGAAAAAAAAATGTGAAAGATAAACTACTATTTGCTCAATATGAATGCGGTGAAATATATATATCATATGTTTATATGCGAGTTGAAAATTCCTATATTTTCGCATGTACCTCTTTAAACAAAAGAATGTATATTCATATATTCATCTGCTGGAAACTAGGTTATGTAATGGGACCAAACGTGCGCACGTAAAGTTTACATTTGGTTCAAACTCACTATCTATATATACATATATATCAGTAGTGAAGGATACTCAATTCTTCATATGATATTATGAAAACAACCCCAACAAATATATCAGAAAACAAATGAATTTAGCAACTATATCGATTATCATATATATCACAGGCACAACATGTAGCTTATCTGATATTCCTGAAGGCTTCTGTGTAGCTCAAGTTGATGTTACGTGATTTCTCTGCTATCCTCTCAAAATGACACCAATTCCCTGCCAAGGAGTCCTCCAATATTACTCCATACGCTTTTTACCTTGCTGCTTAAACCAGAAAATAGACTATGAACCAGCGGGGGGGGGGTGAAATCGTGAGTAGGAATCCCAATAGAACTAACAGAAGATTCCCTATATGAGCTCAAGTGAAGTTTGAACCCCCTTAGTAGAACCCTAAAATAGTATTTCCCTTCAAATATCATACCAGAACGTAAAAACTAATATCATACCTCTTTGAGGGAGGGTCTTACACCGATGCTAACGTGATCGATGACACAATCCCGTTGAAAGTCGATTGTAGATAGATATAGGAATGAAGCTTGCGAATGAAAATCCCCTAAGGTACCAGTATTTCCACTCAAATACCACAATATTCAAGAACGTAATGTCTTCACCAAAAAGGAAAACTAGTATATCAATAGTTTCAATGGAAAAATCCCACAATATGGAAGAGAAAACACTCAAAATTCCTTGAAACACTTCGCTTCGTTCATTCCAATTCGAATCTATCCAAAATTTCGATTTCGCGAATGTGAAATTCCATCCCAAAAAACAGCGGTCGACAAGCGGTTTTTGCCCAGTCGGCCGGCTGGCCGATGTTCAATTTATCTAGTTGAATGATATACAGGGTAAAATAGAACTCTCACGGTCTGAGTGTTGTAACGCGGAAACGAATCGTTACAACTTTCACTCTTCCTCCTGGAATATCAAGGTCAAAGTATAACTCTCATTCTTGGATTATCGAAGGCATGTTTGTCGCTATTTACTAAAAATATCTCACGATATTCCCCCAAAATTATATCGTTTTTTTTTCTTCGGAACCTTTACATGAAAATAAATATAAACTTTCGTAATTAATTTTTTTCAGGGCTCCAGAGACCTTATATAGTTTTGCTTCAATATCCATTATTTTCATAAATTGATGACTGTAGCCTCAAATATGTGGTGAAGAGGTCGAAAAATTCAAAAATATCAAAAAAAATCTTCTTACTTCGTCTTCTTCTGACTGAACCATTGCTCACTTTTCAACTAGAAAGTAGGTTAGGAAGAGGCACATTTTCGCATTGAAACTTTCGTAGAGATTAAATACCCTGACACTAAACTGATATGATGTGCACTCGACGCTAAAGAGGTTAGCAACTCCAAGAGAAGAGAATTGATACTAAATATGAAATCAAGGCTAAGCTGTTTATAAACTTAACACTTTGCAGGCAGTGCAGTCACTACCTACCAAGTTTTTTGTCCGATTTGTACTTCGTCTGTCACTACTGATTATTCAAGGAGGTTCGATACTTACACACATATGCACAGAACCGAATGAAACTTGGTATACAAGTTACCCAATGAATATAGATTAATGTACGATTTTTTTTATATATCTTACCGAATGATTTTTTGAGTAGATGGTTGTTGGAATCCGGTATTTCAACATGGGCCTAAGGATGTTTTATGGGAGAAGTCCAATTTCTCATACATTTTTCGTGACTGCAGATTGAAAAGTGCAGGGAACAAAATGAATTTAGCATAAGTGGATAGCCCAACAATCAACGATCATTTTCCACCCAATTTGATTTCACCTTACCGATCATTTTAAAGAATAATTAATGAAATTGTGAGAAAAGTGTAGGTGATTCGAAAGTGTTGGCAACAGCGCTACGCTCAAACCGAACAGCTGCTCGTCCGCGCGAATAACCAGGGCCGGCGCTAGGGGTCAGAAAGGGGTCAGAAAGGTGAGTCGGTCGCCTCAGGGGCGGCATTTCAAGCCCAAAGCAAAAGAGAAGAGAAAAATGCAGAAACACCAATATGTAAAATAAATTATTATACTTCATATGATGGTGGGAATAATAATGATGAATTTGGACATCCGAAATATTTTTCAGTTTTCATTGAATTACAAAGCGAGCCGCCTCTATTAGAACATTATTTCTCTCATTATCGGTCAGGCGCTGGACCTATTGCAGCTACACCCTGCACCTGTTTCATTGCATCACTGCCGATTTTTGTTATCATCAAACATTACGTTCGAGTTCAAGATGCGCTGTAGTCTTTCAAAATTCAGAAACCACACATAGAGCACAAAGAGTTTGGATTAATCCAAATGCGCGATCACCTTCACAATAGGATTATGGCAAATATTCAATGGAGAACCACTACTTCCAGAGATAATACCCCGACGGTCACTTAAATACAACTGATGAATATTCAGAATATCTGTTTCCAAGAAGTTTCTACAGACCTCAATTTGCAAATGCTTTGACGTTGACATTTGAGACCGAGAAATTACCTGTATACTGGTTTTGGAGTCTTTGACCATCGTCAGTACAGGGTAGATTCTCACAGACGATGATAATCGTCTGTGTTCTACCGAAAATAATAATAATAATAAAACCAACCAGAGAAAATGGGCACGCACTGGGCGAAGCCCCATTACACAGTGCCATCTTATAACCAGATGCACACTCATCAGTTGTATTTCAATAGCCGTCGGGGTATCATCTCGGACAGTAGTTGTTTTCTGTTGAATATTTGCTAATTTGCCACAATCATATTAAATTGTTGTTCTTTCGGAATCCTTTCGGTTCATTTTGTATTTTCAAGGTCCACAACCATTTATTTTTTGTCAATCATTTTTTTTTGTAGCGTTATGCAAATTTTTTTTTCTGCGAATAACATAACCTTTCTGTGAGTTCTCTTCTGACTTGAGACGTAGCGTTGTGAATAGAAATTGTCGACAAATCAATCCACATTAATGAGATGTGAATATTTTTTAGAAAGAAGAAAATGCAATTAAAACAAGTGATAGGTTCAAACTTTTTATTGATTAATACTTCGCAACAGATTTTTTTATTCTTCTCCACTTTTCACTGTTGTCACTTTCAGGCATTTTTGACAACGTATGCAGAAAATAGATGCCAGACCATGATGAGTTTTTCCTTCGATAATTTGTAATAATAAAAATTCTTTGCAATGTAGGCATCGCATTTGCTGGGCCATGTATTCCAGCGAGACAATCCTGTTACCTCTTACATTTGACATGGGAACATCTGTCATTTTTCTACATCTACTTTTACCATTCATGACACGTTGTTGCATTGCGCGGTGCACTTTTTCTTTGAAAAATTTGCCTTTCCAGCGAAAACTTTTTTTAGTATTCTCAGACATATTCATTTACTACGCGATACGCGAATAAACGTTTTTTGTATTGTAACACTGACGCTACAAAAAAAGCCGCATCTGCTCTCAGACCGGGCGCAGGACAGCGTTGCCAGATATTTTCTCGCCAGCTCGCGCTCTGTTACTCTGCCCTTCATTTTCACCCCCACCAAGTCCCGACTATCGAACCTCCTCAACTATTTTGCTATATTTTGCCTTACTAACATTGCTATTTCTAAACTTTCACATACATCGATTTTGTAAATTTCCGACTTCTCAGAGATTATTAATTTACATTTCGGACTACCAAGGACCTGTTGTAATTTATGAAAAAATTCATATGCAACTTTCATATCTACTTCATCAAATATAACTTCAAGTCCTCTAGTGTTGACGTTCATATTGAATTACTATAAACTCTTTACCACTCTCATTTTTTCGAAAGGACTCGCCAGTTTCTAATGTCTTATTTCTTTCGAAAAATACTTTCAATACGAGCACCACTGATATTCGTTTACAATATATCATAAATTCCGAATATTTTTATTCATTTCTTCACAGTAAATTTAGTTGTTTATTGAGAAAAGTACATTAAGTAACTAACAATGCTATACGTTTGCTTGTGTAGTTAATTTTAAGTAACCTCCATTCATACCGTATTATCATATTATTATATCATATATCATATAGTTATTGCCCTTTGAATGGATTTATCTGTTGGGCAATGATTTTCTTCTTTTTTTTTCTTTTTATTCGAGAGTCGGGGTGTTTCCCTATTTAATCTTCGTAATTATCTTATCAACTACTTCTGGGTTAAAACCGTTCACTTCAGCTACATAACTAATTACTCTTTTTTCATTGTCGTACTTATCTTTTTTCAAAGGAAAAGTAATCAACCTTCGAACGAGAAATTGAAGCCATTTATCTCGTGGACAATGATTGGAGTCGTTAGGAATGTGTGTTCGTGTCTTTCCTACAGATATCAAATTATTTGTCACTCTGCTCGTTTCTTAAGACCATCTTTGAGAATACAATAAATTTCTTTATTCTTGCTCAATCTATAAAAAACGTCGAAGTGCAATCGGAGTAGAGTTATAGAGATCTGGATGCCTATTTTCCCAAAAATATCTGGATTTCTCGCGTTTGAATGGGCCGTATTCCAAAATCTCATTTTCCACTAGTAACTCTTTTCACGTCACAGCCATATTTGATGGTTTCGAACTGACCGTTTAGGGTAGAGCGTTAATGGAGAAATTTCCGAAACAAAAACGCAATCAGAAAATTTAATTAAAAACAAACGGAACGTCATACCTCTGGAGATAACCTCGTTAGTGAAGGCAGTTTCCTCGACTCTTTTTCAGTTTAAATGTGAACACAAAATACAACTTTTTATGATGGTTCGTGTAGTTGAAAAGCTGGAGTGATGACAGAAACAGAAATTTGCAACGGTATGCTTGGAACTTTTATTCCGTTGTGATATAATTTTTGATGTTGCGGTGATGTGTTAATTCCGCCAAAGTTATTGTTTTCATGAAGAGAAACTTTCTTCGATGTTGCAGTAATGAGGGAAAAACGCTAATGAGTTTTTGAAAACTCGGAGCAGGGAAGGCAAGGAAATTACATCTGGAATCAGAAAGCTTAATTGCAGGGTGTCCTAGAATGAGCCTTTTTTCAACTTCTGAAATATAAATGATATTCAAATATAAAAGATTCAGTGATCAACGAGAAGAAGGGTAGTGATATAGAAACTGCGTTTTCATGAAGTTCACCTGAAATGAATTCAAATGAAGAGATTTGGAGACTTGAGACCATCTGAGTATTTGATTGTTTCAAGAATCATAAAAAGGTATTGAAAAAATTTCTAGGATTTGTTGTCCACTCTCAAACCTAGATATTCACAAATATCCGCACGATTCCGTGTCCACACAGATGCTCACGAAACACATTCAAAACAGTTCAAATTTCATTGGAATGAGTATTACCGAAAAAAGTTTTCGTAATCGAATATACAATAGGTTGAAAACTACTTCTAGTAGACACTATTAAAAAAGATCTCATGAGATAATAATATTAATTGATGGAAGTAGACGTTACAATGTGGTGGGAGATCATCACGGAATTTGAGATGTAAAATTCCCTTTGTTTTTATACCACTTATATTGGTATCTGCAGTTCCGTCCTGTACAGACATTATCAAACGAGTACTAAAATTCAACAAATCTGTTGATTTTCAACTAATAATAAGTTTATTAAAAAAATTATTTTCAAAGAGATATTGCACATAAGTCTATTACAATTGTGGATCAAAATCACATCATAAGTAACGACAGTTGATTATAATAATTGATTTACTACCACAATAACCTAGAAATCAGGAAAATTCAGACGGGTAAATAATGGAAACCAGTTCCCCGAAAGAGTCCTCGACGGGCTAGTCTAAGGGTAGAACTGATCACGCATTAATTACAATAACAATTCGTTTGACACAAGTGTACTCGTGATTTTGGTAAATGTAGTTTTAATATTTCATTTCAAAAACAAATAGTGAGGGAAGAGAAATCAATTATAAACGCAATCCGTAATAATATTGAGTGCAATATGGTAGGGAGATTAAGCAACTAAACACAAAAGATTGAGTATGGTTAAAGAATGAAGAGGAAAGAAAATTATATTTACTGATAACTTTGATACATTTTGTAACGAATCCCGAAGATACAACAGGCTTTTTCCAGATCATAAGCATAAAATATGAAGGTTTCCCATCAGATATCGATGAGTTGGTGAAAGATATCCCTACCCATAGATAGAATCCAAGCCTTCATTTTCTCCATGAATAGGTTTTTGGAGTTGATTCTTCTCAGTGAAAGAGGCGGGACATTTTTCAGCCTGGGAGCAATAAATATATATGACTCTGACCTATCGATTTCATTTGCAGCTATCCTTCCTCTGGTATGGTATTGGTGTTCTAATACAGAAGTTACTGGCTTATCGTACACTTGCATCAGGATAGATTTGCAGTATAGTTGTCATAAATCTAGTATCTGTAATCCATTGAAAAGAAGTTCTGAAAAGTATCGAGGAAGTTGAACTCAAGAAAGAAAATAATCCATCTGGTAGCCTGGAGAATTTTTCATTCAATCAACAAATTTAATTTAAGTTGACGCTATCGAAATGCAGCTTTCATCATATGCTATTTTCCAAAATAGTAGTGAATTACTTGTTATTCATATTTCACGAGAGAGTTCTGATTATTGGGGTGAAGAATGAGATAACAACTTCTATGTAGGATTTGTGGATGATTCTAGCTACTTCTTTCCACTCGTATATGTGCTATCAAACACTGAGTTGGAGAAACAGTTGGAATTCAAAATTGCAAATATGTATATGTGTACAATATAAAGAACGTGTTCCATCCAGAAAAAACTGTTCACCAATCAACGCTGAATCTTATTTGGGTAGATTAAAAATTTGCCCTTCTTTTGGTATAGATTCCATTATCAATTTTAATTACTGAACGTTATACTGAACATGATATACCATGAATTGATGAACATGGTAAGAATACTCTTTCAAATATCGACTTGATAGTATATTGAATATCAAGAAAGATAAATTGCAATCTACTGATCGAACACAAGGAGAAGGAACTACCTTCCTTCTCCAAATATCGTCTGAGGTCGGTAATGTTTGAAAGTTCATAATAATCATTGCGGTTTTTGCACGATCCTACCATTCCTTCCTTGATTCAAATTATTTAATTTACACCAAATGAGTTAAAAGTGCCACTTTTTCTGCTGAAAAATCGATTTTATTATAAAAAATGAAGGTGACACTCAGATATGTTTCCATAACATCATTAAGCTTTATTGAAAAACATGGTCCTTTGTTGAATTCAACATATTGAATTACGAAAACGTCGCTGACTTATTTGAATTATTTACTGGTGACTAGCAGTCGATAAACAACACCGTTTGCAGATACCGTGAGTCCATGACCATCGCGGCCAGCACAACATTTCATAGAAAAAAAATATTGTTAAACAAATTCAACGGAAATAACAAAGGTATACTTTCACATATTGATGAGAAAAATGTCATTTTTTGTTGGGAACTATCTGTCTGGAGTTTGGAGTAGAATGTGTACAAGCTATTGACTTTGAATCCTGGAGATATTCTTGATGAAATACATCTTCGATAATACAGCTCCACAAATTTATCCCAAACAAACTTAGGAATGTCAAAGAAAATTTTTGTAGTTCTGGATATTCACTACCACACATAAATTTTATCCAGAACTCTCCACTGGAAACTTCCACATGTTTGTATTTTGAAACTCTATTATCTTGGGAATCTAATACTACTATCTGCAGAGTTTATCACTCCCTAAAACAATTGCAGCACCGTTGCTCCACTCACAATCAGGCGGTAAATGCTACTGAGGATTTCTACAACATGAAATTTCCGAACCTGTGTTTGAATTCCGATTCAAGATACGTGATGAACGTCTTGTACTGACCGACGTCAATGATAATGATAATATTGACAATATTTATTTTCCCACAAGACATATAAAATGTATAGGAATGGTCAATATTTAATGCAAGAGCACTAAAACAAATTACAGTCATCTCAGTCAATCTCGTTACCTCTGCTGAATATTAAATTTTAATGGGAGAAGTGAGCGCATTCATTACAAACACCATCGATAAAGAGGTCGAGTTTTTGCGAAAAACTTCTCACTTCTAACAGGAGCTCCCTTACACGCTTTCCCTTGCCTTGAAGTTCAAGGTTCAGATCTTTGATATGTTTGAAAATATCCATCAAGAAAGCGATGACAGCTACTTTTTTTTCTCGTTCAGAAACTCGAGTAGGCGGGGGATGCATTTTCAGTAAACCACGTACTCTGTACAGCTCATCCAATCCATCTTGGCACAGAACTAATAACGTATATGCCCAGCAATCTCTGTGAAATATACTAAGATGAAAAAACACCTATTATATGTGTTCACTGTGTTGAAATTTATTCCTAGAAGGTGTTTTTTTTTTCAACATGGTCTACACCACCAGTGTGCAACTGGAAAAGTATCTGAGTTTGTGCCAAGATGGATTGGACAAGCTGTACGTCTGTAATCAGGGAAGATGGATCGTACAAAAAACTGTTCAATCCGGTCTGTATTATACTGAACGGTATCCAACAAAAAATTCCACTTCATCTGAAGACTCATCGACAGCAAGGTCTAGTAGTATCGCTGAGTTCACCGAAAAGCCCTCTGAAAACCCTTCACAGATCACGTATCGCCCTGACAACAGCCCCCGTCACGTCCCTGTCCGTCATGCGGCCCGAAGAAAAAAACTAATCAGTGCCGTTGGAAAAAACTCCGTGTATGTATTGATTCCGCGCGAAAATGGAGCAATTAACGGCAGTGTGCACCGCAGGACGGTCTGGTAATTCCATTAGCTCCGAACGTGGGAGGCTGTTGCTTTTCCATTTTCCATTTACTAACGAATGTCCCCCCTCCCATCGATGTGCAGTCGATATTATTGTGATTTTTGATACTTTTTTGTGTCCGGGGGGTAGGGTAGGTCGACTTTGATGAGTTTTTTGGGGTTGAGCGGAATGGAGATAAACCGTGCCGTAAGGTGTGGAAATTGTAAAATTTTGGAAGGCTAGTCGATGAATCTTTATGAAAACTTCAGAACTGCATTATGGAAAGCTCAAATGAGAAAAGTTTCATAACGAAAAGTGCCAGATCTTGATTACAACAGTTTACAACCACAATTCACTGGGGACGAGGGAAAAAGTTCAGAGTGAAGATTTATACCCAATAATAGTTATTTATTATATAAATGAAAAAAGTATTAGATTTTAGCTCGAGGTTGTGTTGACAAAACACCGAGAGCTAAAATCTAATACTTTTCCCGTGTATAATACATAATTTTTTTCTGTGACGGGAAATATTGGATTTAATATTGGAAAAAACACAATTTTAACACAAGAAAATTCAACTGTTGTACCGAATAGTTTAAGGTACATATCATTTCATGCAATGCACATTTAATAATTTTAATATATTGTTACGAATCCGCTAGCGCTCTCCTAGCGCTCTCCTAACGCCGGCCCTGACGAGATCGTAAACGCAGATGAGGAATCGCGTCGTAGCGAACGTCATTTCCCAAGAACCCGTAAATGCCGCCTGGAGAATTCGAGACACGTCAACGGGGCTTCTCTCGAGGATTCTCGATAGGTACGCAGGTGTATTCAGAGCTAAGTGGAGCGAGTTTAGTAGAGCTAAGTGGAGAGAGTTTTGTTATTGCTAAGTGCAAGTAGTCGACGTGTAGAATTTTTAGTACAGAGAGTTTCAGTACCGAGCATTGGAAAGTTATCGGAGCGATTTGAGTGATTGTGTTGTATTGTATTACGAAAGAGAGTTATAATAAAAGGAGTTTAGTGTTGTTTGGTGTTTTAATAGACGAACCCAAGGATATATCGTAACAGTGGTGTCAGAAGTTGGATTCTGCAAGGATTATCGTAACAATATATATATATATATATATATATATATATATATATATATATATATATATATATATATATATATATATATATATATATATATATATATATATATATATATATATGTTAGGATAGGTTTCCGCAGTCAGTTGTATGTTGTTGAGTTCGGGTTGGTTGAACCGCGTCTGGAGTTTTGTTCTCGACGTTTCGGCTCCGATTTTGGAGCCATTTGCTAAATGTAAATGTGACTTCACGCTGAGGTCTCAATCTGCCTACTCTCCAGGTGTTGTCACAAGGGGCAAGGGTTTGTGACTTGACGCCGGGGCCTTAATCTGCCTACTCCTCAGGTCGATTTGAGCTTTCAACAATGCAGTCCAACAATTTTTATGAAGATTTTGAGGTATAAATCCTACGGCGCTACACGAAGTGGGAAAATTAACGCATCGATAACTTTATTAATTTTTACTGGTTGTAGTGTTGCATGTTTATGTTTCTGCTGATGTTGAATAAAGGGGAAGATTTTTGAACCATGCAGAAAACAATTAATCATGATATGAATGGATAATAAAATTAGTTGAAAAGTGTTTTTGATAATAGAGTTTTATCTTTCATGTACTGAAATTACTGAAATGAGAACAATGTAGTGAACTGAGAAATGAATATTTCGTTGATGACTGAATGAACTGAACTCCAAACTTATATTATTTGCACTCATCACGCGTTTCACTAACAAGTTCAGCATCTTCAGGTGAGAACTGATATTACTATTTCTGTAATGTCGAGGTCATTATTTTCATCAGATACATTATTATTGAGACGTTGTCACGTTACAGAGATACCAATAATGATTACCCTCAATCCCAAATCCTCAGTGGATTTCTAATTATTCTTGAATACCTAGAAATTATTATTCACATGGGTAGGTACTCCAGCCAAACTGAAAACAAAAAAAGGCAGTAACGGTATTACGAATGCAGTAAATCCACAAATACCGTAGAAAGAGTTTTTTCAAGCAAAAACAAAATTTAAATTAGGATATCTATTAGACTTTCCAGGATTACCGTCTCTAGCTCAGTTTTTAGTTGAAGCTACTCATATCCTGGATAAATTGCAAACTGAATAACCGGAGAAACGTTTGCAAGACAAATTGCTGCATGTTAAAGCAAATTGCATATTAAATGAACATTCGTAAATCCTACCTCGCAAAAAATTCAGCGCCATTTCATAGAAATAAAGTTCTGCTCCGGACCAGTGTGGTGGGTTCAAAGGATGGGGAGTTGGGAGCGGTGAAATGTATGCGGCAAAATGTAATTCACACCGACAGAAAGTTGGACAAGTTTTTTATATATGTATATATATATATATATATATATATATATATATATATATATATATATATATATATATAGGAGGTAAACTTATCAGTTTTGCAGATGATATGGCCATACTTACGAAGGAGAAAATGGGATGGATCTTAAAGAACTAGCCGAACAAAACATGAAACATGTCTGTGATTGGTTTAAATATAATAAAGTCACACTAAATAGTCAAAAGACACATTACTTACCTTTTGCATCCTACTCAAACCACCTACCAAACTTTGGACCTCTGAAAGTTGATAACAACATAATCATAAATGAAAAAACTGAGTCGAAATATCTAGGTATAATTATTGATAGGAATTTCAAATGGAACTTACATATCGAGCACGTGAAAAACAAACTGAGAGGCTTACTTAGCAAATTTAGATATCTGATCGACTTCCTTAGTGTACATAACTTGAAAACATTATATTTTGCGCTGGTGAAATCTCAATTGTCTTATGGAATATTGGGTTGGGGTGGTGTAGCGGAAAGCAACTTATACAGTTTAAATATAATTCAAAAATGGATACTCCGGATAATATTTAGAAAAAACATCCAATATTCTAGCGATTTACTTTTTTCTGTAAATAAAATCTTCGATATCAGACAAATTTTCTGTGAACGAATATTGACGAACATCTTCAAAAATAAAATAATATTGCAACCCATCGAACACCGCTACGAAACACGAACAAAAGACAATGACAATACACCAATACGTGATAAAACTATAGGTCAACGTTGCGTAGAATTTCTGGCTCCTAAATTATATAATATTCTACCTACTGAGTTGAAAAATATGAAAACATTCCCATTATTTAAACGAAATATCAAAAAATGGATGTTTAGTAGGAAAAGAAGCATATTCAACGACATAATAAACTTAAAATTCATGAACTGACGAGAAAAAAAAAATTTGATCACTATGTTACCTGATTATGACAATCATCCCCATATCTTATAAAGACTATGAACCTGAAATGACGACAAAACACCCAGATTATGATATTTTACTCATCGCGAAGAATGCTGAAACGTATCAAGCGTTTATACAGGGTTTTATTGTATAGACATGTATATTTTTTTTTGTGATTGTATTTAATACCTTATTGATTGTATTTCATGCCTTATTTATATTTATATTACATTACATTGCTGTTTTATACTAGTATAGGATGATCACGTACAAGCTTTCAAGCTTCTGTGATTTTTTCATGTTTATTTCATTATATTCTCTATTTTCTTTTCTTGATTCTGAAATAAACATTATTATTATTATTATTATTATTATTATTTATTATTATTATATATATACATATATATACAAACTAGTGAATATTGGGGAGTGCAGCACGTCAAAAGAAAACTCTTTCAAGTATGTCCAAGCTTTCGGAAATATATTTTATTCCATCATCCGGGAAACTACAATGAACAATACATGTGAACTCTATTAAATTCATAACTCTAACTTCTTTCCCAATTATCGCCCAATTTATTTCAACTGCTCATAAAATTTTCAACACAGTGCAAACGAACCTTAATAATTATTCTTACATATCAACAGTGGCACCAACAATCAGTTGGCACCATTGAATTTTTGACCTGACACATGACAATATGACATTGTCATCTGTCAATTCACTTTTGACGTTAACCGACCATTCTAAGTCCGACCACATGTTCGACTAGATTTTAATTATATTTCAACTAAGATTTTAATGTGTACGTTTTATAATTACGATTATTTTACATACTCATTGCTTATCATCATTACCATGAATGTCATCATGCTGAATTGTATCAACAAGGCATACATCCTCACATAAGTGTAAGTAATCATGCACCTAACTATTATAGAGTTCACATGTAATGTTCATTGTAGTTTCCCTGATGATGGAATGAAATATATTTCCGAAAGCTTGGACATGCTCAAAAGAGTTTTCTTTTGACGTGCTGCACTCCCCAATATTCACTAGTTTGTACCTAACTAGTCAGCAAAGACTATATATATATATATATATATATATATATATATATATATATATATATATATATATATATATATATATATATATATGTCCAGATAGGTTTCCGCGGTCAGTTGTATGTTGTTGTTGAGTTCGGGTTGAGCCGCGTCTGGAGATTTGTTCTCCACGTTTCGGCTCCGATTTTGGAGCCATTTTCAAGAGTAAATGGGACTTCACGCTGAGGTCTCAATCTGCCTACTCCTCAGGTGTTGTCACAGGGGGCAAGGGTTTGTGACTTGACGCCGGGGCCTCAATCTACCTACTCCCCAGGTCTCGTCACGAGCTCTTTCTGAGGTCTCAATCTGCCTACTCCTTAGATCGAACTGAGGTATCGAGGGATGTTGGGTGTTATTTATAGCAGCGGGTGCTGCTGAAGCACCGTCGGATGTCTTGGTGGGGACTAGGCATCTGGAAATTAGGGGTTGCCATGCAGTTGGAAGTCTCTAACCGTCGTCACTCCAGACGCGGCTCAACCCGAACTCAACAACAACATATATATATATATATATATATATATATATATATATATATATATATATATATATATATATATATATGGAACATACAACTAGATGTTCCATACTTCATGTCAACGCTGTCATTTCAAACTTCATTGTCAATGTCATTCATAATTCATATTCAACCGTTAAAGTTCGACTTTTATGTGTATTCACCTGTTGAATATGCAACTATATTTTTTGAATCTTGTTAATATTTTAATGGCGTTTTAAACAATTCACTTGGTGTAAAATTTTAATATTGGACTGTGAACATATTTTTCGTCTGTGACATGTTATTTCACTTTACCAACGTTTTTAATACGACTAACCTCAAATACAGTAAGGTTCTTGTTACTGTTTATTTGATGTGATAACTTAAAATGATAATTTTGTAGCTTTTCCCTGAAGATGGTAATAAACATTATCGAAATATTGGAAAAACTGGTGTTATAAGAGTACACTTCCGTTCTGCTGTTCACCCAAAAATACTACAGTTTTGTATATATATATATATATATATATATATATATATATATATATATATATATATTGTGAATTGTTTTCTCGGGTTTCATTCCGTGTTCTGTGGTTTTGATCCACTGAAGGATAATTGTCATAACGTCTCATTTGTCATCTTCTAGGTGATGTCTGAAGTTTCGACCTCCGAACTCGACTAATTAATTCGGGTTCTGCTTCTCAATATATAGGGGTGTTCATTGATGGTATCTTTGATCTGGGACCCTCCCCAGATCTTATTTTTCAATTGATTTCATACCATGAGATGATGGTATGATTAAATAAAATTGCTCATGCCATCAATCAAAAGTGTCTATAAGACTCTCATTCGTAACTAGATCATTCAAAAAGTAAAGGTACTGATTTGTAAATCAAATCATCAGGAAACAGTTCGTTCAGACAAGTCTCAACCTCCCCACACAATAGCTCAATGGAAACAACCACTCATATGTCTTATACCACGATGGGCGTCGAGATGAGTATAGTTGCAGATCGATTGCAAGTCCCAATAAATGGATAGTACCTATTGTTACGATCTTTCCTTAGGTTCGCTCATTGAAACTCCAAACAACACTGAAACACTTTTATTTCAACTCTTTGTCACAATGCAACACAACTCTTGAATTGTTCCGGTAAGTTTCCAACGGTGAAACATTTCCAATATCCCAATGAAACAATGATAGGAATCACCAATTCGACAACCCAGTTCGTATCGTGAATCGAAACCAGGATAGGAAATGAAAACTTTGACATTAAAGGAATCTGGTATCATCGGAACTTGATTCTCTTGGTTCAAAGCATCCGAATCTCGAACAAAGGATATCTGAGTGATCTCTAAATAATCAATGGTCTTTTCGTTGCGAATACCAATTGCAGTTGTACTGTTGGGAAACGAAATATCCACTTTCTAGTCTCGAAATAAAGCATTGGATAGGTCTGAAATTACTTTGATCATCGACATCTAGAAATAGAATCAGGATATTGTTTGAATTTCATAACGGAATAGGTGGTTAGGAGTTGTGTGATTTAACCAAAGCAGCAACATATTCAAAGAGATATGGTTCGAATATATCGAAGACAACATTAATCAACGAAGTTCCACGAATCCAGTGATATAAATACTGAAACGTTCTTTTGGAATTTTAATTTTCGCACTTGTTATTCTTTGGTACAATATTGGCAACATATCCGATGACGCCGCGATTGATTTAATGTTTATTATTTGAAAACTCTAATTTCAAAGTAACAGCTTTGTGTTTTGGTGTACACACCAAATTCAACTCCATTGTTCGTGAAAATCATTTCATAGCTAGTAATTATCGAACCTGAATATTCTAACGAGTCTTTTCCAGAGTTGATGGCATTATTGATGGAATATTTTTAATGAGAAGGAATCTTTATCATAAGTACACTTAAGAACAGGTATGCATGAGTTTTGATCAAGAATATAGCTTCGAGGCACATAATACTTGATTCTGGTAATGAATAAGAGTTCATCGAAGATTTAATACTCCCCAGCATTATGACTACCCTGGCAAAATAACTTATAATATCAATAAAGACGATTGTTTGTATTGGTTTAAATAACACAGAGCATGCTCCATATCGAAGCCTGTTGTTATATTGTTCATAATGATTTGTGATATGATTGATATAACTCGAATAGATATACCAATCTAGTGAGTTTTGCCTATGAATACAGATACAATT
Organism: Zygogramma bicolorata; assembly: GCA_032362365.1. Taxonomy (NCBI): domain Eukaryota; kingdom Metazoa; phylum Arthropoda; class Insecta; order Coleoptera; family Chrysomelidae; genus Zygogramma; species Zygogramma bicolorata. The sequence continues at coordinate 1,247,129 of JAVJAQ010000699.1, forward strand.
TCAGTGTACGTCTTTTTCACTATACTTAATCAATCCATCAATACTATTGACGACATTTCAGGAATTTTCAACAAGTTAGGCCAGTTCTTGTATTAAACTAATGACACCTGTAGGTGGACATAGTTTGTCGTCTCATATTATTTTTTTGTCGAGAAAGTTTTATATTCATATTTCTCTCGTGTACGAAAATTGCCATGAGAGTAGTAATATTGATTTATCTGAAACTTTTTTCAGGTCGATTACCATTTTAGAGTCAGTTTTTCATATTTTCAAATCCGCTAGTGATCAAGAAAATATGTAAAACTGAGATTTTCAGTATTTGCACTTTCTATGTTATCCAATTGGCTCTATTCGTTTGCTCTTTCTCGGGAATTGACATCGATTCAATTGAAAGAGGATTATATTTCAAACAGCATTCTATCACAAAATTCAAATCATCTTTACCACTTCAATTACATTTTTCGCTAAAGCAATGAACTTGACTTTGATTTTATACTCCGAGAATTCAACTGTTTGAAAAAATGGCTGTGTGATTCAAAGAAAAAGTTAGTTATGTGCCTCGCGTGGTTCTCTTCTCTCACGATACAAAGCACAACTTTTAATAACATTGTATTACTTACGTGTATTACCAGAAGTAAGTACTAGTAATCGCATAACTTATATTGGTATTTTCGAGAAAAGAATCAACTTAAAAGGAGAAGAGCACTTGAATAAATTCCTATCAGGACAATATCTATGCAGGAGTGTTATTTTCAAGAATGTTTCCTGAACATAAACATATGTAAAAAATATTCAATTATGATTAGGAAAAAATTTGTCACGTCAGAATACCCTTTCCAAGTCGAAACATCCCACGATACAATTCGTCACTGCAACTCGAAAAATCTGCATTCATTCATGCAAATCTTTTTGAGTTGCACGAAATAGAGCATGCTTCAAGTTGGTGCGATAAATAACAACAATTCAGTAAATTTTATGGTACAATTTGTGCCGCCGTGAACTCCCATTGTGGCACCATTGTGAAAAATGGTAATTTTTTTATATTTCATCTATTTTTTGAAACTGAAGGTATTCAGAAAAGTTCAATGTATTGCAATTACAAAAGTAGAATATGAATCAAATAATATATACTAGTTATATAAGCGATAATTTATACATTTATCTGGGTAACATTCAGTGCTTTTCTTTTCAATGATATGCCGTTTTCATACTTATACCGTTAAACTTTTTCTGGTATTTACTGGGCCATTATCACTTATAATCTTCCAAAGACTTGGAATATTTTCGAGAATATTCTTGACTTTCGATTATTATTTTTTAGTCCGCAACTAAGAAAAATTTCAGAAATTTTCAATTCCAGAAATTACTTTTCATGTCCAGCTGAAGCAAAACCCTGGACGTCTATAATCACCAACCAACTGGAATAATTTAAAATCATTCATTTCTCAAAATATTTTGTTTTGAATTTCAACAACTATGTTGACATATCACTACAGGAAAGTGATATGTCAGATTTGGGTAACTTATTACTCTAGTGGTTATCTCAGCAACATATTGGAATGCAAGCATCAGAGAGAGTGAAATTGACAGAGATCTAGTTATTTGCTTTCTCCGGTAGTGATTATTCAAAACAGAATTTGACAGAAATCGCAATTGTTGAATTGTTAAAATGTTGTTGCTATGGAAATGGATATGTCCATAGTAATTGAAGTTTGATGATATTATGGACAGTGATAGCGACGGAGAAAACAAATGTCTCTGTAAGTTTCTGGAAATTGCACTTCTTGGAAAATTTGAAATGCGTACAAAGAACGCCATTTTGTAAAATCCTGTTTTATTGGGCTACGGTTTTTGAAATTCAAATTTGCACCATCGTTCAAATTTTCAATATCTTCCAGTAAATACTACGTCATCTTCATTGCTGAATTCAACAAATATTTATTTTGGAAGAAAGAACCACACCCGATATGCGTTTCTGTAGGTAGTTGCTACGTTTATTCAATTGTGGAAAACACCACTACGCTCCAGGTACACTTGTGATGAATGTTTATTATTGGGAATATGAACTAGGTTCGTTCCTTATCCGAAAACATAAATTTTTGGATTGTAGCTCATGGTTACTTCTTAATATGACTTAGTTCCTCTTTAAAAACCAAACTTTCAACTAGTCTATCTTTCTGATTGTTATGTATGATCCTCTTGAAATGGAACCAAGTGACTAGCTTCCTTTCTAGGTAATGATGATTAGAAATACTTAGTGGAAGAACCGAAATTAAATCCTTTCAAACTTCACAAATTAATTGAAAAGTTTTTATTCTAAACTCTATATGAGTTTATTATACCCCTATCTATTCAACAGAATGAAAACATTCAATTCATTTTATTACAATGGGTTCTCATTCGATCAAAACAGAAAAACTAAAATATCTCAACTTCATGATTTACCGATTGGCTCTTTGCTGACATCTCTTGTTTGGTGAAGGCTATATTTTGAAAATTGGTGGAGGACCCTTAATTGTCGCATGCTGTAACCTCCTTCCCCATCATCGTTTCAAGAGTGTTCTGACGGTTACTTTCGAATGGTTTCCTTCATTTCGCGTTCATCAGCCCTTGAGGAACGCTGGCCTACATTCGAAGACCCAGAGAACTTCGCTTGATGCGGTTTCTTGCTGAGATCGAGTTTGTGTTCCTGTGTGTTCGACTGAAATGAGGCGGTTTCGCGTTCCCTTTTGGGTCCCCCCAGGGAATAGTTGATTGGGATGATGAAGGGTTGGTATCTTATCAGAAGGTAGATCTCGGCCAGTCAATTGTCTGCGGTATTGTGAAATAATTGGAAGATTTGGTGTGTTCAGTGAAGGGAATAACTTCCTGGTGATATGGAAATAATTGAGGTGAAAGAACCAGTTTCATGCAAAAAAGGACGCAAGGATCATATTCACGTTATGTGTGATTCAACTGTGCTCCACTAGAGTTGGTCAAGTACTTGATAGGATAAGTGGAAATTGTCAAATTGCACGCACCAATGTACTTAGAGGAAGGAGAGAAATTTTTTTTTCTTGTGTAGGATATATTTTTTGTTAAATGTAAAATCATAGCAAAGCGCTTTCGATTAGCACAGTCATCATGAGTGCTTATCTGCAGGTAAGTTATGATGAATTTCCAACAGAAATCAATTATAAAAGATTTTTTGCGGATGAAATTTCTTCATCAAGAAATCATGAGGAGAGGTTACTTACTCGTCAGGTTTGAAGAACCACAATTATTGAAATAGCCTCTGAACTATACAAGTATCTGAAGAACTTTCAAGAACGTCCATTCGTGAAAAGGATTAATCTAGATATAGAATGATAGGATCTGCAGACGTAATCTTCATGAGATTGCGCGACAGAATGTCTTCATTTGTCATTGTCATTCTGCCACACAATGTTCAATTCAATTTTCACGGCATTTAACCTCAATAACCTTCATGCGTGCAGATCTTATCATTTCACATCCCGCATAATACAGTTCAGGAATAAACTAACAAATGTTTTTAAAAGTTCTTCAAATACTCATATCTCTCAGAGGTATGTATTTTTATGGTTGTTTTATGTTACATCCAGGATAATACAGTTCAGGAATAAAATTATGAATGTTCTTGAAAGTTTTTCAAATACTTATATCCTTCACACATGTATTTTAAAGGTTGTTGTTCTATAAACCTGGGTAATGTGACGCTCAATTTATTATCTACTTAACTTCCAATCCCCAACAACAAATAAAAACAAAAAAAATAACCGGAAATCCGAAGAGATCTCAAAGTACGTACTACCTTAATGTATCAACAGCGCTTGAACCATTCACATAAGCGAAACCCTCCAACAGACTGAAATTTCCAATCCGCGGAAATATTTCAAAGTATGAAAGTTATTAAAATATCAGCACCCAAAAAAAAGTACCTCCAAACCCGAAGATTTGTCAAAGTGTAGATATATTTCAAAGTATCAACGATGGTATCAAGGGATTAAACTTCGGAAAATAACACAAGTCGAAAATATTTCAGTATCAAAAATTTTTAAAGTATCGAATATTTTCCAGTATCAAAATCCGAAAAATAATACAAGTCGAAAAATATTTCAAAGTATCAAAAATTTTTAGAGTGTCGAAAATTTTCAAAGTATCGAAAATTTTCAAAGTATCGAAAATTTTCAAAGTATCAAAATTCGAAAAATAAAACAAGTCGAAAAATATTTCAAAGTATCAAAAATTTTTAGTGTCGAAAATTTTCAAAGTATCGAAAATTTTCAAAGTATCAAAATTCGAAAAATAATACAAGTCGAAAAATATTTCAAAGTATCGAAAATTTTCAAAGTATCAAAATTCGAGAAATAATACAAGTCGAAAAGTATTTCAGAGTGTCGAAAATTTTCAAAGTATCGAATATTTTTAAAGTATCAAAAATTTTCAAAGTATCGAAAATTTTCGAAGTATCAAAAATTCTTAGTGTCGAAAATTTTCAAAGTATCGAAAATTCTCAAAGTATCAAAAATTTTTAGAGTGTCGAAAATTTTCGAAGTATCGAAAATTTTCAGTCTCGAAAATTTTCAAAGTATCAAAACTCCGGAAAATAATTCGATCTTGATGGGGCTGGTTTATTCTACCCTTGAAGGCGACAGGGCACTGGCATGGGCCGTCCTAGCTTTTATAACAGTGGAGGAGGCGGGGTTCATATGAAAGTTCTTAAGTATTGGGGCGCCACAGGGTTTATCTTACCATCCAGTGCCTTTGCGTAGCAGTCCACTCGCGAAACCTAGAAATAGTGGAGCACAAAATGTCGAGTACCTAGAATTTCAACGGGTAGGTATGTCTAGTGAAATCAAAATATCTACAAGCTACCGACACTGTTTATTTTCACCCTCATAACACGATAAATCTGCTTGCGTAAGGTTATCCGATAACTGTAGCAATGGGTAAGCAATCAGGAGCATTCAGGGTGGTATAAATGACAATATCAAAATATATATTCAGGGGGAGGTTACCATGGTATGGCCATATCACGTTTACAGGGTCCACCCTGTTATCATACAACTTCAAATTGCGTGGTGAGTGTGAGACTTCAGTAGAACAGTGTTCGGCAGGCCTCAAAAGACACTCGCCTCTAAATAGTAAAAAAAAATACATAAACTATTGATACAGTTCAACAACAATTCTTCAAATTCGTAATCTCCAAATACTTTGAATGGAATAAAGAGCCACTGAGAGTTTCGGAACGCGACAAAGTAAAAAAACTATCCTTCCGGTATGGTTGCAGCCGGTTCAGTTTGAAATGATTAATTGAATGCCAGGAGAAAACATGGGAAATGGTACTTGCGGTAAGGGCGGTTGGTACCCCCTGTGGATCCTGTTTTCTGGACGACTCCTGTGCTGAAGGCAGAACTAACTTTACTGGGCCACAAAGTCCATGTCCCTGCACTAGAACCCTGTGAAAATTATACTTCTTCACGAAAAGAAAGAGAAAAGCGAAAAGATGTCAATATTTCCTAAATTGACCAAGTTCCGTATGGAAACTTTTTGTTAGAGAAAATGCAAATTCTATTTTTATTTCCTTAAAATAAATCTGGCCAAGGTCGTTACCTAACTCCAACTAAATGGATTGCTCCCACAAAACAGTCCCAATCGATAAATCGATATCAAAGTTTAACAAATCACCCCCCGTGAATGACACTATCCTAACCCAAAAATCATTTGTATGATAGAATCGTTTTTTTTTATATATAAGATAAAAAATTGAACAAATCAAGATAAGGTACATTTCTATGTACTAAATATTAACATACCTTCGAAAAGGGCAGAATTTTTCTCTCCTCACGACTTCAATAACGAATAAGTCCTCTGAGATGAATGAATTTGTCAAGACGATTATCCTTTAACAAAACAGTGATGGTGACGCTAAGGATACCCAAAATGGTGGAAAATAGACTTACGTGATATGCAAAATGATCCCAGCAAAGCTGGACGGCAGTCACCTTAACCAACAATTGTCGTCACTAAAACTATACGACTCAAATGCCGACAACTTGCCCAAAATTATACAGGCGAAGTGAAATCCTGGAACCCAATTCCAGAAGGTATAACACAAATTAACCTCAGCACTTCAACACCTGTTGCATACCAAAATTTTCGTCAAAATCACAAGCAAAACTTTTCCGTGTGTCGTCTCGAAAGGTCCCCTTCCAGTCCATTCTAGGTTGGCGTGCGCGCTCACCACCTCGTTAATTCCACCTGAGGAACTGCCCACGCCATCTAGCCGTGACTAGATTAGTCACTTATTTAGTTAAAACAGTAACCTAACCACGCAGCCCTTCATTCAAGCAGAAACTAAAGGGTGTTCTACACTAATCTAATTTACGGTCATGAAAACAATCACTGATTGTAAGTATGAAATGGTTGATTGATCCTAATGCGAAAAATAAACGTAACAAATCCCCCCCTTACTACAAGAAAATTAACCGTGGTCGGTTAATTTTTTTTATAACCTCGTATAAAGCGATGATGTTTTTGAAGTTACCAGGAAAAAAAATACAACGACTCCGTGTAGTTAACTGCTTTACCGATGAAGTCGCGACCTCCCTGGGTTACTTCCCAGGTTCATGTTCTGGAGCGCTCTTCAAGTCTTTGATGTGCCAAGCGATGTCCAACACTTTACCCTCTTCATCCCGGAGGAGATAAGTCCAGGGCGATACCCTCTTGTGAACAATATATGGACCAACATACTTCGGTGCTAGCTTCCGATTAAAATAACGAGTGGCGTCCGACTGTACGTAATTCTTCTTCCACACTCGCTGACCAGGCTGATACTCTTCATATCTCCTCCGCAGGTTGTATCTCTCGGAGCTCTTCTTCCCAGACTTCTCTAAACGTCTCTTCACCTCCAGGAATACGTCCCTCATCATAGCGTTCCTGCTAACCTCTGACTCCCGGGCTTCACCACCTTCGCCAAACAATTCTTCCACCCGATAGTCTTCCCCAGACAGTGACATATTTCTCCCAAACTGAACAAAGAACGGAGTAAATGTGGTTGTATCATGTTTGGCAGTTCTCAAAGCGCATGCTACCTTTTGAAGGTTTACGTCCCATTTTCTATGATTATCCGCGACATATATGGCTAACATCGTTTTCAACGAACGGTTGGTTCTCTCGGTAGGATTGGCCCTAGGATGATAATTTGCATTGAATTTCACAAAGACCTTATAGTTGTCGGTGAATTTCTTGAACTCCGCGCTCCTGAATTGGCTTCCATTATCACACACCAGAATGCGGGGTGTCCCAAATAAAAGGAAAACATCATCTTCGAGCCGACGTATAAACGCATCCGTAGTGGCCTTCCTAAGGGCGAAAGCTAGACAAAATTTACTCGAGTAGTCTGTCACCACAAGAATGAACATATTGCCCTTGGTGGAACGCGGCAAAGGACCGATTAGGTCTGTTGACACTAGCTCCCACGGACGGTCCACTTTTGGATGTGAGACCATCATATCCTTCGGTGTTGTTTGATCAGACTTATAAGCGGCGCACAACTTACAATGTTTCACGAACCGCGCAACATCTTGGCGCATTTTGGGCCAATAGTACTTCTCGGCCAACCTTGAGAATGTTTTGTAAACACCCAGATGACCTGCGGTCGGGGGATCATGAGCGGCCGACATCACTCCACACCTTTCGGATTTAGGAAACACCAACTTCCATTGATCTGAAGGAACTACACAATCCTTGATAGCATTCGTGAACAAACTTGAAAAGCTTATCTTCCGTGACTCTCCACTGACTAAATCTGAGGGGAAAACGTTGTACATTATCGCACATCCCATTGTACCAGGTATCTTTTATAACCTCACCCGAGACTTTTACCGAATCCACTATTGGAACTGATCTACTCAACATGTCTGGGACCACATTGTCCTTACCCTTCCTATGAACTATCCGAAAATCGAATTGTTGAATGCGAACAGCCCATCTGGCCAACCTTCCATTCAAATCCCTGAGCGACTGGAGCCATTTGAGGCTGTAGTGGTCAGTAATCACCGTGAATGTAACGCCCTCTATATATGGCCGCAACTTCTCGATGGCCCATAAGACCGCAAGGCATTCTCTCTCGGTCGTCGAATAATTTCTTTCCTGCCTGGTCAGAGATTTGCTCAGGTAACATATCACCTTATCTCCTTCAGCAGTCGGCTGAGTGAGTACGGCCCCTATTCCGTATGCTGAGGCATCTGTCTGAATTACAAAGGGCAGGGAATAGTCAGGACAGCTAAGAATGGGTGCTGTTATAAGATGCTCCTTGATTCGGTGCAAGGCCTGATCGCATTCGGGAGTCCAGTTGAAACTTCGATTCTTCTTGAGGAGGGCAGTGATAGGTGCTATAACCGTGGAAAAATCTGGTACGAACCTTCGATACCACGAAAACGTACCAATAATGCGGCGAACCTCAGATATAGTTTTCGGAACAGGGATTTCCAACATCGCTCGGACCTTATCAGGATCCACCCGTAAACCCCTGCGATCTACGATATACCCCAGAAACTTCATTTCCGGACGACATATTTGACACTTTTCCCAACTAACTGTCAAATGCGCTTTCCGCAATCGACGGAACACTCCGTCCAAAACTGACAAATGTTTTTCGAAAGTTTGAGTAACAATAACAATGTCATCTAAATAACAAAACACATGCGGCTCCAACTCCGGTCAACCGCTGCCAGGTGGCAGGACTGTTGTGGAGGCCAAAAGGCATCCGACGAAACTGAAAGAGACCCCTGTTTGGGACCGTGAAAGCGGTGTAAGGTCGAGACTCCTCCGACACGGGCACTTGCCAGTAAGCCGACTTAATGTCCAACGTTGACAGGTATCGAGCGTCCTTCAGCTTGTCCAAAGTGTCTGATACCATAGGCAGCGGATAGCTATCTCGTTCTGTAACTGCGTTTAATTTTCTGTAGTCCACACAGAAACGGTACGTATTATCTTTCTTCCTTACAAGTAAGATGGGCGACGACCATGGACTATTGCTACGTTCCACAATGCCATCATTCAACATCTTATTTAACTCCTCATCAATGTGTTTCATGATCACTGGATTTACCCTGTAGTAACGTTGTTTAATGGGCTCATGATTGGTCCTGATTACGTGTTCCGCCAAGTTCGTACATCCTAAAGACATCCCCATAAGCTCCTTATTTCGCTCGACAACGGCGTTGAGACGAGCCTTCTCCGTCGTCGTAAGCACAGTCAAGTCCTGGATTCGACTGAGTGCAGAAAGTCGTATTTCTCCTGAGTTGGAGAACTGCCATTCGTTGTGACGCAGGTCAGGTACTATGCCCATCCGGATCCAGAAATCAGCCCCCAAAATGAGACCATGAGCTAACTCCGGAACCACCAACACTTCCATTAATCTTACACGATCTCTAACTCTTATCGGCACAGAACATGTTCCGATACTAGAGCATCGTTGACCATTGGCCATAGTGCAAAATACCACCTGATCCCTATCCAATTTAATTCCCAACCGTCCAACTAAGTCCCAACCCTGAGCACCTAAAATCGTTCGAGAAGCACCAGAATCGAGAAGCCCAAGTAAGGAACAACCCAGTATATCAACCCGCAGATATGGTCTTTCGTCATTATGAGCATGATCCAACACGTAGTCCAGTATTGGTTGAAGGGTCGAATTTGTATGTATGGCGTCGTGTCCACGACCTCTCAGACACGCCGATTGGCGTTTCCCGACCTCGAACATGTGGGACAGGTCTTCACCGTGTATCCTTCCTTCCTACATTTGAAACAAACCTTGTTCTTGGAGGCGCACCCTATAGCTCGGTGACCTGGTTGGTTGCATCGAAAACAAATAGTGCTACCGTGGTCGCTACCCGACGACCCTGTCGCCACTGAAGATACACTCGCAGAGACGTCCTCAGGTATGGAGAGGTACGCAAGGTCCGACTCCAGAGCACTACTTTTTCGAGTTGGTGCCGTGAAACTTTCGATTGAAGCCTTCCTGACTTCAAGTCTCCTACCAAGAGTCAAAAGTTCACTTATGGAGGTGATGTTAGCCAATCCGAGTTGGCTTTGATAGTAGGGAGATATATTGCGAAGCAAAATCTTCAATTTAGCTTCTTCGGAGATCGAGCACGTAAGCCTCTTGAAGTACCCAGTCATGACTGCGAGGTAGATTCCCATAGATCCATCTGGACCCTGTGTTCGACGCTTGATTTCCTCGAAGAGCTTCTCGTTATAATCCGGAGTCAGGAATTCTTCCCTAAGGAGAGTGACAAAATCGTCCCATGTAGCAGCTTCGTGCCTGTAAGCTGAATAGAACTGGTACGCTCTTCCAGTAAAAAGGTCGATACCTGATTCCAATAAGACATCCTTGCTCACATTCCGGGCCACTCTTAGTTCTTCCACTCGTTCCAAAAATGCACTGAGGGACATACCCTTACGCTCCCCAGAAAATTTGAGATCCCATTTGTTTGGCAAGATGGACCGAGCACCTGATGATGTCCCAGGTACCACTTCAGCGACACCAGTCTGAGCAGACGACCTCCGATGAGGAGACACATTCTGGAAGTCCGACTCCGCGGATTCAAGAAGACTGAGCTGAGGAGGTGCTGATTGTAGGCTCCGCGAATACTGTTCAGCTTTGGAAGTCAACAGGTCTAAGAGAGAGAGAGCTTTAGCTAAGAGCTCGGATCTTTTGGTGTCGAGACTGCTCTCCTCGCCAACTGGAATATGATCAATCCGACCCAGGACGTGCAATAATTTGGTCTGGTACTTTTGAAAACCCCCACTGCTACCCGAATTATTGAAGTCAGCTATCCCAGTTTCCAACTGAGTTAGTTTAGCCGACACCGCATTCAAATCTTCGGCAGCAGAAAATGGATACGTCGAATATTTGAGGCTGTCACCCCCTTTCTCGAGCTGAATAGCCATGGACAATCGATGGCGCATCTCTTCTACCGTACCTACGCCAATACGGATTTGTAACTCATATGTCAGTTCATCCTGACCTAATCGATTTATAATTATTTTTCGCGACATCCTAAACCGACTACGTTAGTGATCGTTGTCGTTAACAAACCTTTTTCCTTATTATTCTTATTTTTTTTTCTATTTAATTTTTTTTTAATTTTTTATTTTTTTAAATTTTTTTTTTAATATAATTTTTTTCTTCTTCTTGCCCCACGTTGGGCGCCAAAAATGTGACGCTCAATTTATTATCTACTTAACTTCCAATCCCCAACAACAAATAAAAACAAAAAAAATAACCGGGAATCCGAAGAGATCTCAAAGTACGTACTACCTTAATGTATCAACAGCGCTTGAACCATTCACATTAGCGAAACCCTCCAACAGACTGAAATTTCCAATCCGCGGAAATATTTCAAAGTATGAAAGTTATTAAAATATCAGCACCCAAAAAAAGTACCTCCAAACCCGAAGATTTGTCAAAGTGTAGATATATTTCAAAGTATCAACGATGGTATCAAGGGATTAAACTTCGGAAAATAACACAAGTCGAAAATATTTCAGTGTCGAAATTTTTCGAAGTATCGAAAATTTTTAAAGTATCGAATATTTTCCAGTATCAAAATCCGAAAAATAATACAAGTCGAAAAATATTTCAAAGTATCAAAAATTTTTAGAGTGTCGAAAATTTTCAAAGTATCGAAAATTTTCAAAGTATCGAAAATTTTCAAAGTATCAAAATTCGAAAAATAAAACAAGTCGAAAAATATTTCAAAGTATCAAAAATTTTTAGTGTCGAAAATTTTCAAAGTATCGAAAATTTTCAAAGTATCAAAATTCGAAAAATAATACAAGTCGAAAAATATTTCAAAGTATCAAAAAATTTTTAGAGTCGAAAATTTTCAAAGTATCGAAAATTTTCAAAGTATCAAAATTCGAAAAATAATGCAAGTCGAAAAATATTTCAAAGTATCGAAAATTTTCAAAGTATCAAAATTCGAAAAATAATACAAGTCGAAAAGTATTTCAGAGTGTCGAAAATTTTCAATCAAAAATTTTCAAAGTATCGAAAATTTTCGAAGTATCAAAAATTCTTAGAGTGTCGAAAATTTTCAAAGTATCGAAAATTTTCAAAGTATCAAAAATTTTTAGAGTGTCGAAAATTTTCGAAGTATCGAAAATTTTCAGTCTCGAAAATTTTCAAAGTATCAAAACTCCGGAAAATAATTCGATCTTGATGGGGCTGGTTTATTCTACCCTTGAAGGCGACAGGGCACTGGCATGGGCCGTCCTAGCTTTTATAACAGTGGAGGAGGCGGGGTTCATATGAAAGTTCTTAAGTATTGGGGCGCCACAGGGTTTATCTTACCATCCAGTGCCTTTGCGTAGCAGTCCACTCGCGAAACCTAGAAATAGTGGAGCACAAAATGTCGAGTACCTAGAATTTCAACGGGTAGGTATGTCTAGTGAAATCAAAATATCTACAAGCTACCGACACTGTTTATTTTCACCCTCATAACACGATAAATCTGCTTGCGTAAGGTTATCCGATAACTGTAGCAATGGGTAAGCAATCAGGAGCATTCAGGGTGGTATAAATGACAATATCAAAATATATATTCAGGGGGAGGTTACCATGGTATGGCCATATCACGTTTACAGGGTCCACCCTGTTATCATACAACTTCAAATTGCGTGGTGAGTGTGAGACTTCAGTAGAACAGTGTTCGGCAGGCCTCAAAAGACACTCGCCTCTAAATAGTAAAAAAAAATACATAAACTATTGATACAGTTCAACAACAATTCTTCAAATTCGTAATCTCCAAATACTTTGAATGGAATAAAGAGCCACTGAGAGTTTCGGAACGCGACAAAGTAAAAAAACTATCCTTCCGGTATGGTTGCAGCCGGTTCAGTTTAAAATGATTAATTGAATGCCAGGAGAAAACATGGGAAATGGTACTTGCGGTAAGGGCGGTTGGTACCCCCTGTGGATCCTGTTTTCTGGACGACTCCTGTGCTGAAGGCAGAACTAACTTTACTGGGCCACAAAGTCCATGTCCCTGCACTAGAACCCTGTGAAATTTATACTTCTTCACGAAAAGAAAGAGAAAAGCGAAAAGATGTCAATATTTCCTAAATTGACCAAGTTCCGTATGGAAACTTTTTGTTAGAGAAAATGCAAATTCTATTTTTATTTCCTTAAAATAAACCTGGCCAAGGTCGTTACCTAACTCCAACTAAATGGATTGCTCCCACAAAACAGTCCCAATCGATAAATCGATATCAAAGTTTAACAAATCACCCCCCGTGAATGACACTATCCTAACCCAAAAATCATTTGTATGATAGAATCGTTTTTTTTTATATATAAGATAAAAAATTGAACAAATCAAGATAAGGTACATTTCTATGTACTAAATATTAACATACCTTCGAAAAGGGCAGAATTTTTCTCTCCTCACGACTTCAATAACGAATAAGTCCTCTGAGATGAATGAATTTGTCAAGACGATTATCCTTTAACAAAACAGTGATGGTGACGCTAAGGATACCCAAAATGGTGGAAAATAGACTTACGTGATATGCAAAATGATCCCAGCAAAGCTGGACGGCAGTCACCTTAACCAACAATTGTCGTCACTAAAACTATACGACTCAAATGCCGACAACTTGCCCAAAATTATACAGGCGAAGTGAAATCCTGGAACCCAATTCCAGAAGGTATAACACAAATTAACCTCAGCACTTCAACACCTGTTGCATACCAAAATCACGTTTTCGTCAAAATCACAAGCAAAACTTTTCCGTGTGTCGCCTCGAAAGGTCCCCTTCCAGTCCATTCTAGGTTGGCGTGCGCGCTCACCACCTCGTTAATTCCACCTGAGGAACTGCCCACGCCATCTAGCCGTGACTAGATCAGTCACTTATTTAGTTAAAACAGTAACCTAACCACGCAGCCCTTCATTCAAGCAGAAACTAAAGGGTGTTCTACACTAATCTAATTTACGGTCATGAAAACAATCACTGATTGTAAGTATGAAATGGTTGATTGATCCTAATGCGAAAAATAAACGTAACAGTAAGCAACCTTTTTTCATAATTTTTGAAAATTTTGATTCCAAAGAATCTTCCGTAATTGACAATTATTCAAAATGTTCCAATCTTCACTTTCTTTCACGTGAGCACTGAGGATGACTGTTCTGGTCGAGAGCGTTCTGCTATGATTTGAAAATAAAAAATATTTCTGCACGAGATACGAAAATTCCTTTTCTCCACGTACTCGATAGAACAGTCAACGAAAAGGGTGTCAGTTAGGTGACAATAAGGTTCACCATTCGTGAAACTGGACCTAAATATAATGTAGGGGCGAGCGGTCATCCAAAATTTTGACTAGAAAAACAATTTTACTTAGTTTTTTCAGTGTTTTGAATGATATTGGTTCGAACTCCTATTGTGAATATTATTCAACTTTATCTATTCATTTTCTCATGAAGTTTGATAAATGTTGTATTATACTATCATGCATTTTGCTTTTCATTTGCGATTTCAATTTTTTATGATTCCGTACAATTTTCCTATTCAATTCCTTTCTTCCTGAATAGTTCAATGATTATTCCATCGATTCATTTCGATAGATTTTCTATTTGAATTCTTCCGTACATCTAGAGTGACAAAAATAAATATGAATCCATTATCAGTACTCAACTGAAAGAAACTCCAGTTCGACATTACATTCTTCTAAAAATTACACGGAACTCACAAGGCATGAGCCATATAATTTGAACGTGCAATAAACAGATTATCGTGAAGTAATGTAGATGGCCATATACTCATAGACATATCATATTTGGCATTATATATAGTTATTATATAACACTGAGTAACTTTTGCATTTTCTGAAAATGGCTCCTTTTGTTTTCGAAATTGGTGCGATACATTATTAATTGCTTTCAGAGACTTCAACCAGGTTAATTTAAATAGCTCACAATCGTATCATATTGAAGAAATATCATCTCCAACCTGGTATTAAAGTCCAAGTTGATTAATTTCACGTAATGGGTAAAAGAGCAAGTACTGATATATCATTGAATATTCTTCACCTTGAATTTTTCAAATCAATCAGTTATACGCAACTCGCAATATTTTCCACCTACTCCATTTTCACTTTAAAATTCTTTCTTTCTCCTGGCCTATAAAAAACTAGGTATGTTTCAAAAATGAAGCGAGTGGAGTTCATTTTTGTATTCAATTTGGTGACTCTGGATCCATTACTAGCATTATTTCGTATTTTACCCCTCTGAAATTACTCTAGACTGTTGAAAAACTATTTCTAGTCCGTTTCTTGTATTATTCAACTTGAAAATCACTGAGAATGAGTTGAGCTTATCATATGCAAATCTTCAAACGGATTTCACAACAATCACAATCTCTACAGAATATCAAGAAGGATTTGATATTGGCTTGTTGATATATTTGATAGGCATTATGATTGATTCATTTTTTAACATACTATCACTTCTGAGAATCGAGTCCAAATTCAATGATACATATTATTATTATTTATGAATAATACAATAACATAAATTGGTACGATTCTGGAGTTCATTGTAGAAAAACAGAACCAAACCTCTTTCTCTAGAAATAATTTACAGTATTTCATCAAATCTTTATAATAGCGAATCCATTTCAATTTTGGATATCAAATGGAGCGGAAAGACCTAAATGAAATAAAACCTATTATCTGGAAATTTCACGTAACTCATTCAACGATTTTCCACTATCAGAACCTTTCAATGAGCTTTGGTTCGATGAAAATTGAAAGCTAGTTAGTTGAAACAATAAATACATATCGAAGAGAGAGATTTTGTTCCAAATACATGTGTTCTTAGGTATTTATTCATAAGATACAAATAAATGTAGTAGTTGACTTTTTGATTCAGTGTCAGTGCTTTTCAGTTATTGGATTCCTTTGTAAAAACCTCATCGCACTAGAGTTCGGGTAATTTTCATGTGGATCTTGGATTTTTTTTCTTTTTCAAGAAGTCAAAAGGTGAGGGTTCTACCCCTTTTTTTTTCATTTCACTCTATTGAAGCTTAGGTCGCAACATAACACGCCTGAAGAAGCTAATGTATAGTGAAACACGTGTGGCTGTTTTGTTAACTAGTAAAAATCACACGGCAAATTGTTATTTCAGTTAACGATCTACAAGAATAGATACGGAACATAGTCTTGGGATATAGTTCTCAGGTGTGGTGCTCGGCACCAAAATGATCATCTTTCGTCTGAATCTGTCAACCATAAAAAACTGAATTTGATTTGAAAGAATAAAATGATAATGAGAAAACACTGAAATGAAAAAGAATCACAATCGATTAATCGTCTTTTTCTCTGGATTCAGAAAAAGACAAATGAAGCTCGTGAAAGGAACAATAAAGATAATACACTGAAAATGGTGGAGAAGAAACATTGAAAACCAATTTCAAGTTGAGTATACTCACAGATTTGGCTGTTTTTCATTACGTATTTTATTGCTTTATTTCATTTTGCTATTTATATTCTGTTTCTCGAATTTATTCAAAATTTTCACTTCTAAATAATCAACCACACTATTCGAATGAGTCCTGTCGCTTCATTTTTTTCAGTTCATTTTTGCAACCGAATAAAATTCTTGCCAAGTTTCAATGGGGATCAATATCATATAAAACGGATATAAAACGGAATTTCAAACCGATAGATACTATTCAAAAACAAGCATTATCAACCAAACTCCAATGAATGTTTCCTAAAAATATTTCACTTTATTATTCAAAATTGTCATTCGAATTGAATCCAACAGGATGGATTGATGTAACGAAAATTTGTATGGATATTACTTGCTACGATGTGGGAGATTTTTTTCAGAGATATCACCCAAACTTGTGAAATATTCTTTTCCATATACAGATTCACACAAGAGGGAATCCCTGTTATGTTCAGAGAACACCACGTGAATCGAGGGATAGGAGATACGAGGTTAATATTCACTTTGAAATTTTGAAGTGAGTGAGTCTGTGAGCGAAGAATAACCAACAAGACGGTTTGCCTTCTTCTGAATAGCCTCAAAAAGCTTCAATGAATGTTCAGGTGCCGAGCTCTATACGAGAGAGGTCGTATCTGAGCCTTGTATATCATTATAAGTTGACGGGAAGTGAAGTTTATCTTCGCACAAAATAGGTATCCAAGCATAAAACTCCACCAAGTTTATGTTACCACTGCTATCATTTTTGCCAATTCGTCGTTAATTCTATTGACATGAATGTTTCTCTGAATTTTTGTTTCTCGTGCGTTATAAAGGTTGTTCTCAAAGTCTAACAAATTAATCATTGCTAAGAAAATCACTGAACTGTCCATGTCAGCTCAGGAACCCAGAGAGATATAATCTCATCGGAGCAAGTTGGCAAGTTAATTTGTGCGTGAAATATAATCTAATCAAATCATATTGGATGAATGAACTTGAAAATGATGTTCATCAAAGGTCTGTAACCAACTGGGACGAAATAGAAATCTGGAGCAAGTAACTTCCTCAGAAGACAGAAATAAGAGAGTTGAAATCGCATCGATTAATATGCCTAGTAAGGCTGTAGTTAAATCACTTGATCTCCTTATTAAAAAATAACTGAAGAACACAATAAAGAGAAATCAGAATGAGAATTTATCGTGAGATTATCCACACCATCATTCTTTATTTGTCCTCGTAAACATTGAGGTAGCTCCATTATACACAACTTCTCGCGAGCAACTAGAATTCCTGAAATATACTGCTGGAAACAGGTATATAACATATTGTTCCATTAGTTTTATCTCGCCCTAAAAATATCGCTCTTCTCTGTTCCTAACCACCTCTCACAAAAATTGTACACAACAGTATAAATCTCCTTCGGTTATAAATCCAAAACTTTTCCCAATATTGATGTTATCTGTGTCTGCCTAAAATTGGACAAACAGGGTAGTTTGGTTATTGGTATTAAGTCGACAAATCATTCGGTTACGAGTGGTTTAAGTTATTTGTGTCAGGGAAACTTTGTGGGGAGTATAAATCAAACAGAACGGTTGGGGAGTCTCGAGATGAAACTATTTCTGATCACTTCATGCCCTGTGAATCAGGCAATAATTGGTAATACCGTTTTGTCTACTTTAGATGAAGATATACTAATTGCTCTGGTATAGTTTTCTGTTGTCGTCTACTTGACATTTCAGAACTTAGTGATATAACAAGATCAATAGTAAGTATATATCTGTTGCATCCAATATGTTTTGGTAATTTTGAAAAACTTGATTAGAGAACGGTAGACAGTTACAATAGTTTCATTATATACAATATTGTTCATAGATCAGATGCGAAATATAATCAATCAATAACATTTATTGTATATAAAGAAGATAATTCTTATAACAAAAGTGTTTGATTACAGTCTAGCAAAATAAAATGTAGAGAAAAAAAAGTATTCCAATTCGATAGGAACATCACAATCTAGATTACAAGATTCAATTTATGCGCTAGTAAAGATGTTATTCCAGATAACCATGACGTTCACTCATTAATAATAAACGAACGTAATTTCAACATATTCATCAGAGAAAAGACCAGTTGTTTCAAGCTCTGAAAAGATGCACAATTGAGGAAGTTTATGAGGTCATTCAGATCATGCAATTGCTGAAATATCTTACATTCCCTTATTTCTTCAAAAATTGGGCAATGAATTAGTAAATGTTCCAATGTTTCCTGTTGTTGTAAGTTACAAATTGTACAGAGCTCTTCTGCATCGATGATATAACAGGAACCATTAAAAGTGAATTTTAAGCGTTTTCTATTGCTAGTTCTGATTTGTGCAATTATTCTTGTGAAATATATTGGACAAGACACCTCAAGGTACCTATGTCTGACCTGTGGGACTTAGCAGTAGGGATTGAAAAATTGAAGGATAGCTTGATAATGACAGTTTTTCTAGGTCGTTTCTACGTAATGTGCTTTCATAACTGTCTAGAATGTTTTGTGATTTTTTTTTAGTGGGATTGTCCAGAAATGTATCCCACCGATGACCTTGGTTCGAGAAAGATAGGTATTTCTTCACTTGAAAGGCCCAGTTGAATTTGGGGTCTGAGTTCAAGTAACGCAATCGAAGGAAACACATTTTTGCTAATCGAGTGTTTTTCATTTTGTTTATTCTTGAGAGCCATGAGAGCGATGATTTTAAAATTACGCGACTGAGGTTATATGTCCCAGTTTCGAGGCGAACAATGTAGTCAGGGGTATTTTTAGACAGAGATAATAAACGCTTGAAGAAAAAGACTTGTATTCGTTCGATTAATTCAGGGTAGCGTAAGCCCCAGATATGCCTGTTCCGTATGACAAAGACGATAGTATGATGGATTCATATGATTTTATCCTTGCATCCCTAGAAGTCGTTTTCGTCCTGCACATCAATTTCATAACTGCACCGATTGCCTGAGTAGCTTTTGCTACTGCTTTCTTAGACATTTCTAGAAAAAAAGATGAGGACGAAAATACAACACCCAAATAAGTGAAATGTTTGACAACCTCAAGGGGCTTTTTGTTGTAAAAAACTTACATTGATAGTTTGATTTGTATCCCCCTCTACTGAATATCATTATTTTAGTTTTAGTCGTGTTTACTTGCAGTTTATTTTCCTGGGAGTATTCTTCGAGCACCCTTGATTTTTTGGTTATGTCTATTTGTGAGTCACTTAATAGGACAATGTCATCTGCATACAACAACATCATCACATCATGCTTGCCGTCTATATTTACCCCTGTGAGACCTCTGGAGTGAAAGTAGTTCTCGACGTCAGAAAGAAATAAAGAAAATAAAATTGGGCTTAATGATTCGCCCTGCAATACGCCTTGAGATATATCATAAGTTTTAGCGAATTTATTGTTCACTCTAACAGACATTGTGGCGTGATCATACAAATTTTTGAGAATCCTAACATATTTCGAGCTGATACCTACCTTGTATTACTTGTGCGAAATATATATTTTCTCACTTCTCTTGAAAAATAATTATATCATCGATACGTGTTCCATAGTTTCATAGTAAGACCCATATCTCGAAAACAAAAATTGAACATACAGAAACAGAATATGCTATGGATCGTGGACTATTCAGCGGTACAGTTTCGAATATCTGTTACTATCAATTGAAAATCGCAATTTTTTTGCGTTTTCGGTTGGAGAAGCTCTTCCATACATTTTGAATTTTTTTACTATCAATCAAAAATCTCAGATCGATAGAAAGCTCAGATTTCAAAATTATCTGGAAAGTCATTTCAATATACCATGCAATCATCAACAATTGACGGACAGAGGTAACAAATGTAGATGGAAAAAGAGATCTGTAATATCCCAGTACATCTTTTAACGACGGTACTTTTGATTTCTCATCTCCTTCTTGGATTTCAATTTATCAGTATTTATTTGAATAGATAATGATTTAGAAGAATCATCAATTGTTCCTTGAGCTTTGTTAGGTATAACAAGATATGGCTGCAATATTTTACAGCAATTTTCAAAAACAAACATCTCATGGACGAAATTTCAAGCTATATACAGTATACCCATTAAAAATGGGGGCACCCTCATGAAACATATATATTTTTTAAACGATTGAAATCATTATTTTTCATCAGGTAGACATGCGAGAGGAACATCAAATTTCTTGATTGAGTCCTCATTTCCAAGACGACCTTTCAATATTTCCCGATATCAAAATTTGTGAACTATATCGAAACTACGTGAATTCAGTAGTGAAGTTATATTTTTCAACAAAAATATTCAACAATTTTTTTCGATTTATGATATTGAAAATTAATGAAATTTGTTCGTTTTCGTTATCCAGCTGACGAACGTCAACCCTCAGAAGTCGAAACTTGTGCGAGCAATGGATCAACGAGGCCTTACCTCTTAACGTGCGATTACCCAGCACGGTGGCCCGGTGGATTTGATGCAAAAACGAAGATTCATTCATGAAATTTGAGGTCCCAGTGAAAATATGATTTTTAAGGGTTCTTCTATTTCAAATAAGTCACACTATATGATACTCATTCCGAATAATTGTGGTTGAGATTCAACATCACACAGCTATAGAGCACTCTCGATGGAATGTTGTCCTTGACCAGAACAACTTTTATCACTGTTACGGAGTTTCATTAGTTTGAATGTTTGTTCGGATGGTAATTGCATACATGCCTTCCGGAAGAACATGCCATGAATCCAATTGCGATTTGAACTACCCCATTCAACGCAATTGATTACAAGGTCGTTCTGTGTTCAACGAGTCCACAACATTTTCCTGTGCACATATTCGATTATCGAACGGGATGTGGAGGGCATTCATTGTTTGCGCACCATCAATGGTGAGGATTTGAGTGCATTTAAACTATCTACTCATCATGAATGAACAATCTCTCAACATTTGAGAAATATAGAGAGCAGTCGACGATCAAAATCAAATACTCCGCTTTGACAATTTATGATATGCAAGATATGATCATACCAGGCAGAAAATTCGAGGAATTTGACCTTCATTTTATTTCAAATTCTTTTTCAGTTTCAACCGGTACCCTTGAGAGATCCCTTTCTTTGTTCTGTCAGTGATATAAATAAATGAAGGTGTTTCACAAGGTTCAGTTCTGACGACCACTTTTTTCTGCTTCATATCAATGATTTGCTCGAGAAAACATCTTGTTCAGTACATAGTTTTGCGGACGGCAGCATTCTTCATACTAGTTTTTCTTCCAGAGTACCCATACCTGCTCGAAAAACTTAAATTCGAAGGAACATTCACGTCAATAAAATTAACGATGACTTAATAAAAATACTAGAATGTGGCAACATGAAGTTGGTGGAATTTAATGCTAGGAAAACCCAGGCACATCTCTTCCTAAGGAAAGCCCATCGATCATCATCCAGTATTCAGATGTCAAGAGTAACTATTCCTACAAAGTCGAGTATCTCGATGCTAGGAATTACGATCAGTTATTATCTCTCATGGGAAAAAAATGTGAGATCGATCGCTAAAGGAGCTTCCCAGAAACTTGGATTTTCATTTCGTGCGAAGAAATACTTTACTTCTCGTCAGCTTCTGATGATCTACAAAGCTCAACTACGACCTGTCTTGGAATATAGTATGTAGTTCGGCACCAAAACATTCACTGAAACTTATCGATTCTATTCAAAGAAAGGCAATCCGTCTTGTTGATGATTCTTCGCTAACAGACTCACTTCATTGGAGCATCGTAGGAGGGTCGGAAACCTGTCCCTCTTCTATAGATATTTTCACGGTCGGTGCTCTTCTGAATTGTAATCAATCGTTCCACCCTTGGCAATATCTACACGAATTACTCGAGTACAGAATTCCCACCCCTTTGTTGTGAACTTGGAGAACTGTCGGACCTCTCTTGCTCAGGGATCTTTTTTCAATAGAACAACTGAGCTTTGGAACTGTTGGCCGGGAGAGGTTGTTCCTGAGGCTCACAAACTTCAGAAATTCAAAGTAAATGTTGATTCGTATCTCCTGTCCCTTGATTTACGCGTTGTTTTTTGAACATCACAGGGCTTCCGTTTCGTGTGAATGTGCAATTGAAAAACTATAATAATACCTCACAAGAGCTGCAGGAACGAAAATCGTGCAGGAAATACTTATTTCCTGAATGAAAAAACACTTTCTTACATCCTTGTGAAAAAATATTTCATAAAATCCTTCCTTTATATTTTTCACACGTCCTTATATTGAATAATCCCAGATGAAAGAAACTAGATAATTTCTCTGTCACACATAAAGCCCGTACAATATGAAAGTTTCCTTCAATGGAGGTAACCACGTGTTATGTTGGACCTGGAAACAGTTGTGAAATTTTCAATATCACATCTCTACAACCGATTTCATTTAATTTCTTTACCGTCACTCACTTTTTCGAATTCTATTCCAACAGTGAGTTTAATGGAAGCCGAACATACAAACGTTATCTGAAATTGTTGTTAAATTGTTCTTTTTCGTTAACAAGCTGACGAACGTCAAACCTCAGAAGTTTTAACTAGTGCGAGCAATGGATCAACGATGCCTTACCTTTTAACGTGCGATCACCCAGCACGGTGGCCCGACGGGAATCGAATCCCGGTCTTCCGCTTGAAACTTGCTAACTTCTACAATATCGAGAACCACACAATCTAGTCCAGGAAATTATTTCAATGTACTGTAGCCTGAAGAAAAATCGCCATCTGGAATTCTGTTTTATTGATGCAAAATTTTTCTATTTTATTCTGAATCGGATTCACATCATCAGAAATGAGAAACGTCATGAGAATAGTGGAGTTAAATCCGAAAAACTTTGGACTCGAATTGAAGTGGAAGGAATTTCTGACAAGTAAGGAAAATATTTAGCGCTCAGTTTATTTTTGTTTTCAGACTACAGGTCAATAATAGTATTATTGTGCACCTAGGGTGACAAGTGAGCAAGCACTTTCTCATCCTCAGGCGTGAAGTGCCGAAGGATATAATGTGCGAGAAATATAACAGCATCCTCACTACTAACAGTGAATATCAACACCTTTTATCAACTCAGATTCTCATCTCTACTGAAGGATCAATGCCATTCACCGTGTTTATTAGGCATATTACTAATATTTCGATAAATCAAGTAGAGTAGAGTACAGTTGTCCAAGCTAAAACAAAATTGGACCTGGATATCAGAAAAGTGAAATTCCAGGGGAAATTTTGACGGAATACAAAGATTGAGTGGGAATTCAATTGGAAGAACTTTGTTGGAGAAAAAGTAAAACATAAAGTGAAAGAGAAAGTGTGGTCTTATAACAAAGCATAACAGTTTTTCATTATTCACCTAGATAATTATGATAATTCTCTATTGCTTCTTTTGAATATACATCAATTAGCAAGAATTCAGCGAGTGTGAACGAAGTGGAAGAACACTTTTATTATTCCTAGTGTACAACAGAATACAAAAAAGTTATATGTCGTGTTACCAAGTGTGAAAAAATTAAAGGTAAGTGTTGATTTGCTCAAGGGTAGAAAAGAGCAATGATAAGTTGTAACACAACTTGAGTTGGAAAAAAAATATATAAAATTTTGTATTGAAGTGATATTTGTCAATATTTATTCGTTGATGATGAAAGATCGGAATTTCAAAACACCGATGAAAAAGTGAGAGATTTCCCTTATGGTGTTGATATTGGTATTGCGCCTCACAAAATTCATCGATGCCCCGATTAATCCAAATGAATGGTCCTCTGAGGCTCTCATATAACCTGCTTTCGAGAACCGATCAACAGTCTCAAAGTTGATTGAACAGAGAATAGAGTTGAAACGAGAAACGAGAGTCTTCTGGAGCATGGACTAATCTGACAAAGTAATCAAATCAATTTAATCGGAAAGTTGCTGAAAAGGTAAATGTCTGTCTCAGGAGGTGAAGTGAAATGTTTGTAAGGGAGAAAATATTCAGATATCCTAAATTTCTCTAAAGATTCTCATTATAGAGGGTAGACTTTCTTTATCATTAATAATTAGTGTTAAGTGTTACTTCTCATTGAAGGAATGATTGATTGCTAATTGTGATCTAGATATTGCGTATAGATCTCGCATCTATGAAGATTACGAAGTTTGATTCATGTTTCGTCCAAATCAGTAGAGCGGCAGTTCAGAAATATATTGGAAAATTGTGAAAATATTGTATTGGTAGAGAACTGAGGTTTGGTGTGGGAGAATGAAATTGAATTGGATGTCGAATTTTGACTTCAGTAGAATTATTTAGCTGGGGGATGATTAGGGTTAAGTCGAATAACTGGAACCACTGTTATTTCGTTGCCGACGTTTCAACTTCTCATCCTCAGGCAATGAATTTCTGGTTTTCTTGTAATTTTTTTCAATCGTTCTAACTCCATGTATGACACTGTAAAGGTTGCTCTGCTACGACGATTCGTTGAAGTTTATGATATAATGGAGTATTTTAACAGAAACAGTTGAAAGGGTTGGGATATCCATTATCCGATACATTTCCATTGGTGGCTCTTTCACTATGAAAAGTTGAATTTCCCCAATTTCATAATATGGTGTCAGGTGTGGTTCTGATTTTTTTCCGTAGAATTTTCAACACATGTGAATCAGCATGTCAAACAAATGGAAGAATCGAAGTGTTAGCCAATGTTTTTGAAAATATTGCATTTGTTTCACTACCACATAAAGGTTTGATTCATGACGAGGTCATGTTGTAGAATTCAAGGACCTTGACTATGCAATCAACGTAGAGAATGCATGAAATTTGAGTTACCCTCTCTGACACATATACCCATAATCAAAATGAACCTTCATCTAATTGACGAAAATGGCGGCGACCAATCGCGTCAGACTCGTCCGGTATGCTTCACGCTTCCAGTCACATCGTAGGTGGCTATGCAGGAGTTGCGGCCCGGCTCCGGAATCCCTTTCGACATTCTCAATTTACAACGGAGAATGTGGGTGGCGATAATGTGTTCTGTCACTTCGAATGAGGGTTTCGAATTGCGACGCAGCGCAGCTAGGGCTCTGGGTGTTGTGAATTATGTGGAAGTTGAGGGATGTGTCGGCTGCTCGCTACTGTGAACCATAACCACTTGTGTGGAAATGAAAAAAAAATTGAATACTCTCAATGAACTCATAGAGTATGTCGAAAACTGATTAAAGAGGGCGACTGAATATGAATAATTGCCCAGAATCTTTTTTCCAGCAGATGTTATGAAAAAATCGAGATAGAATTTTACGTAACCAGTTAAAAAAGTTTCATTTTGAATATACGAAATTAAACTTTCTATCGTATTACATATAGGATTTTTTCTTGTTCTGAAAAAAATTATTCTCTCATCATTCTCAAGCGGAGAAATTGTTCATAGTATTTTTCAAGAATAAATTTTGTTCGTCATATCTAAGATAGCTATATACCGGTGCTTTCAGTGTTGCGACATTGTTTCAGACAAACCTGTAGCCAAGGTGTAGTTGTTCAAAATTATACCTTAAGGGTGCGCTTGAGGTTGAAGTTCCTAAAAATTTTCGAGATCACTCGATCCATGGAACAGGCTGTTGCCAATACAGATCACTTTTGGTTAGAACAGAGAATAGAACGCGAGATCAATCTAACGTTTGATGAAAACGAATTTCATCTTCAATGACCGACCTCCAAGAATAATTTCACGTTCTAGTATATTCAATTACCATTTGAACATTTTGTAGTGATCATAAAAAAACACAAGGGAAGTTTGCTGGCAACAACATTCTAGAGTGTGCACGCGTTCTGTATATTCTATGAATGCAGTGATATGGGTTTTAGATATTTTGAGTTCAAATCAGAAGAGTATGAAAAATAATTTCACTCACCAGAAAAAATGACATTTTCTCACTTCACATATCCATGAAATTGGTCACAATTCTCACTTCTATTCGCTCACACTCATTGACGTTAATAATATTCGGCTGGATTGTGATACTACTGCTACACCGAGCTTTTGAATTGAGATCACAATATTATATTGCTCAAATGAAAATACCAACAATCAACTGATTTTTTCAGCACATAGACCAGAATTCGCAACGACATAGCCACTTGGCAACACAGGACGTGCACATGACTGTCATCTCAACCGCGAGAGTGTCGATACCTGGCGAATTTTTTGAGTTATTACTACGGTCTACGTCATCAATTCTTGATCGAGTAGGCCAGATCGGTCGTCTGATTTGCTGACAATCTTTTATATGGAGCGAAAACACCAGTATATAGCCACCATAATCATATTGGTTTTCAGTTTGAAAACTTTCAAATTTGTGATCATCGGCTGGGAGTAAATGTTTGCTGAGAAAAAACAAACAGCCAATGAAAGAGAGTCCAGGAAATCCATATCCTCCTCCACAAAAAATATTCAATAGTATATTTTTTAACCAATTCATTACCGGACGACTGTCTCACGGAAGGGAAGCCCTGTAATGTCCAGAGAACACCGCGTGAATCAAGAAACAAAAGAAACGAATTAACATTCACTTTGAATTTTTGAAGTTTGTAAGCCTCAGGAAAAACCTCTCTCGGCAAAGAGTTCCAAAGCTCAGCTGTTTTATTGAAATAAGATCCCTGTGACAAGTCTTCAAGTTCACAACGAAGGGGTGGGAATTCTGTACTAATCGAGTAATCCGTGTAGATATTGCCAAGCATGAAACGATTGATAACAATTCAGAAGAGCACCGACCTTGAAAATATCTATAGAAGAGAGAGAAAATTCATGACCCTTCTACGATGCTCCAATGAAGTGAGCCAGTCTGTGAGCGATGAATCAACAACAAGACGAATTGACTTCCTCTAATAGAATCGAAAAGCTTATATTATTTTTTCGCAAATCATTCAATACAACAATACAAAAAGAGGTATCTTTTTCAGTTTCGTAACTTGAGTAACAGTAATGTTACAATAGAATATATATACAATACAATACAATATAATAGACTTTTTTGGCAACCATCTTGAATACCTTTATTTCTTCTTGAAAGCGGGATATCTGCGAAATTATATAAAAATAAGTTTTTAGTGTTTGACAAGTTTTCCAATAGGAGAAAGAATTACACAGAATAATCAAAACACTAAACACAAAATAGTTAAGTGGGCACGACTTACTTAGCCCCTGAAGTGACGTTACTTCTAAGTCATATTCTTGTATTTGTTGGCTGAACAAATTTGTTTCAAAATATCTGGTTTTGTTTTCTGAATAAGTGTGGAACTCATTATATTTATCTCCATGATGAAATTACTGCGACACTTAACTGTGTTTTATCACTTGTCCATATTCTGATCATTTCAGAAAAAACTTTTCGACAGGTGCGTTACTTCAACAATTTGTTGTATATATATATATATATATATATATATATATATATATATATATATATATATATATATATATATATATATATATATATATATATATATATATATATGGAGAGAGAGAAAGAGAGAGAGATTAAACGAATCCGAATTGATTCGCCCTGTTCTGACGCTCGTAAACAAAATTAAACGGTGGCTTCAGGACCAGAACTCCTGGATAAAGTATCCGATGATTATACTTCCAAGTCCTGCATTCCATAAAAGCTTCTCCAGGATTGTTGAGGACGTTTCCTTCCTCTCAGTTGGAAGCAGAACTCTCCGTATCACAAAGATGTTGTCAGATACGACCCAAGTAGCGGAAAAAAACTCGGGAAATAAATGGTGGCGATTTATTGTAGATATTTTTCGCCACTATCCCCCTGAGAATCAGAGAGTACTAGGATACTGACCCCTGAAAGCCAAAAGGCTATCGATCATTCCTTTGATAATCCTATGAACACATTTTATGCCCATAGCCGAGCTATAAATATGAGAAGCGAAGATAACATCTTCATAAAATTTGTGAAATGGTTCGAGTAGCGCTTCGTGCTATGTTCCAAGAAATCTTTAATGTGAACGATTTTCAACGCCGGTTTGAACTCATTTTCAACATTTTTCATCCCATATTTTGTTTTCAAATCGAAGAATGAACTTGTAGGCTGAAAATGAGATGTGATCAAAACAGATTAAGTTATGAAGGTGATTGCGAAAAGCTTTATGATTAACCAGGTTCAAAATTCATCAAAAATAAATGGGAAATTATATGAATAACAATGAAGAAGTATGTTCTATTTTGACGTATTAATTGTTTTCCAATCCCAGAACTTTATGTCTTTATCGCTTTTTAGAAAGTTGATGTAGACCAATAGTATGTAGATATTCACTGATTTTTATGAAACGTAAGATATTACTAGACATGAATACATAAACTAAGACTCTATGAAAAACATTAGTGAGATGAGTAAATGAATTTTGAGGGACAAATACTCTGATACAACCATGTTTTGCAGCACTGACAACTTTGTCCGCTTCCGAATTTTACAAAATGATTCAACCTTTTGATTTTAATGAAATATCCTTCATATAAAAGTACCCCTATTGTAAGTCTACATTTATGTACCGCCGTATTTCGTTTGTTAATATATCGGAAGCGAATGGAACTGCATTAGATGTGCACCAGTTCAACCAATCTAAACTTATATTTCTATCAGTTCCAAAGTTGAAGGCAATGAGTACATTTATTTTCACCTATATTCTTCCTAGAGTTCAAATTATATCCGAATATTTTTTCGATTTTCGAATTTTCTCGAAAAATCTGCGACTGAGAAAAATTTCCTGGATTTCAATTCAAGCTCGAGGGAGATATCATACATAACTCTTGTGATAAATCTTTTCGAAACTACTATTGAATTGGTTATCATATCAAGCTGAAGCAAAACGCTGGACATTTATAATCAGCAACCAAACGAAATTCATCGCTTTAATCCCTCATTTCTGAAGATATTCTGAAATTCCACCAACTACGTTAACACATCACGACATAGTGAGATATCTCAAGCAAGGGTGATTTTCACATGCCAGGGAGATTTTCACTTATTATTTGGGTGGCTGTCATAGCAACATGTCGAAATGAAAGAGTTTAATCAGGCCTAAATCACATCTTCATGAAATTTTCACTTTCGACTTACAGCTCGACTAATTATCGAAAGAGCTTCCGAGGATCCATTTTCTATTGAAAAATTTGCATTTAAGTATTCAGAATTTCAGTCTAAACTAGAATTGAGTTGGTATTCATATCTAATATAAACTCTAGACATTCAAAATAAGCATCCTAATGGATTCTTTCGCTAAAATCAAGCGCCGGCCCTGTCGCTCATAAACGCAAAATAATATGAGGGGTCGAAGAGAGAACATTATTTTCCAGAGAGTCTTGATCCGCGTGGAGAATTTGATAACAGAGACCTTTCTGGGAGAAACGCAATAAGTATAAAAGGAGGACACTTCAACGCGGGACAGAGTTTATAGGTTTCAGCGCGATTCTAGTAGAGTCTTAGTACAGAGCATCGGATAGTTTAGCTGAGCAATTCAGGTGATTGTATTGTATTGTGATCTGATAAAGGGTTAAAATAAAAGTAGTTTAGTGTTTTTTGGAGTTTTAATAAACGAACCAAAGGAAATATCGCAACAATATTCTGTTCTAAAACTCCGATATCTTCGTTGACAGATCACAACATAACAGTGATATGTGAAGCTAGGGGAATTTATACATGGCAAAAAATAAATTAAATATCGAATATATCTTGCCAGAGGTGTATTTTAGGTATAGGACATTCATCATGAATTTGATATCTTTTTATTCGTAGTATCCAAAAATAATAGTGTATGGTTTCCATTTGAAAAAATTGTGTTTCATCAGTTTTCTCGATGTCATGTTTAAGGTGGAAATTTCGACCACCTTGTAAATTATTTTCGAAAATTGGATGAACCTGTTCATGACTTGATGCTTAAGTGTGATTCTGTGAAATTTCACATTTTCAACTGTTACTGTCTAAGAGTTATGATATTTTCGGAGTGGTGCTGTAACTGTCAAATTTTTCGGAAAAAAAATCAATATCTCGAAAACTAACAAATTTGGGTATAGGCATTGTTATAGAAAGTGGGCCTAAAATGTGATGAAAAATTGAAAAATGTAATAGAATACAGGGTGTTCCGTTTGAAATAAGGAAGTTGACCTCAACTTCCGGTATAACGGAAAGAGACCGGAAGTTAAAAATATTCTAGTTGAGAAGGCCATTTTGTAAAACCCACTACCACATAATTTCAAGTTTTTATTTTGAATCGTTCTCCATATATTCCTAACGAAAGCTTGTCGTGAAAGACCCTGTATATCTACTTGATTATTCTGAATAAACTGCGTTCTTGGTTATTTGTCGTTAAATGTGATAGTCCAGATATGTTCAGAACGAAACAGAGATTTATTAATTTTAATCAAAATATGATGGTTGTAAATGAGATAGTATACAAACCTTGGTAGGAAGTTTCATTCCTGTCTCGAGATCATAGCTAACCTCGACGCATTGCGTCTCGGTCAACTAACTGACCTCACGACAGGAATGAATCACTTCCCACCTTGCCACCAGCTTCATTACTTTTCAATCTGATTGAATCACAATATTCAGAGATATTTTAAACGCCGTTAATGAAAAGCTGGATCGAATTTCTCACTGATGGATATTCACACCGGCATACACTTCGAGAATTTAGACCCAAAACATTAAAACTTCTGTCGATTCAATTCGCAGAAGTTGTGAAAGCAATTTGCAGAATTCCTGCGAAGCAATATCGCATCCTCCGAAATTAATGGCTGCTTATTGCAAAAAGGGAAACTCTACACAGTTGTTCGGAATATTCGAAGCCAAAGAAGTGAAGGCAAAATTTGACTGGAAGTGAAACTCAACTTGGGGTAATTAAGTGAAGTTTGAGCCCGGTTTGGCAACAGCCCCGCAGGGGGTACTGGTTTGGGAACAACAAGAATGGAAATACAAGAGTTGGATATGCTCTCTAGAATGTTAAGAGGGGAGCTCCGTTTTCCCAAGGTGAAGAGGGGCGAGTCTGGTATTGTTTGATACAGTATAATCAGTTCCTCTGACAATGGGCCTTCCCCTGCATTTCTCTGATGGATGAACAATTAGACAACAGGAACGTGAAGGAATCGTTCAAAATGTATTATGAAAATCGTATTAGAAAATGGAGTGAATGAGAAAACCTGTTCTAAAATCTTACATCAGAGTCATATACTGAAATGAATAGGATGAATTCACATTTCAAGGAAGGTAATAGAGGGCTGAATGCAAGAAACACTGGCCTATGTAGAAGACTCACCTATGAGTACATAAATATAAGTAGATTATGATGTAAATTTCATCAGATCTATTGCTATGGCAAATATCTGATTCTACCAGAAGTTCATTGCAGTCATTTGTTGACTTTATTATAACTTCATAACGAAATATAGCTGAAAAATAGTAATTTCAGGAAGAATAATCATTTACAAAATGCATAAAATATTCGCTTCGAGACACTGAATGTTTCGAATCCTGACAAGGTGGATGTTGGTATTTTGGAACAGAATATCTTGAAAATTGAGTGATTTCGGCATTGAATTCATTCGGTTGCTGATTATAAATGTCGAGAAACTATGCATCAGATGGATATGATCACCAATTTAGTTCTAGTTTCAAACAATTTTCTCATGACTGCACTGAATAGAATCACCCGCGATATTGATTCAAATTTTGAGAAATTAGTTGCAAATTTTTCAGGAGAATTTGCGATTAGAAATATGTTCCGGAATTTACTCTAGGGAAGGTAAAAGTTAAAATTTCATGAAAAGATATCTAATCCTTGCATTTCGGTACGTTGTTATGACAACTACCCGATTTATAAGTAAAAATCGCCCTGGCAAGTGGAAACCACCCTAGCTCTCTTTAAGATGTCGTGATGTGTCAATGTAGTTGTTGGACTTTCAGAATAGGATATTTTCAAAACTAAGTGATTTAAGTGATGGATTTCGCACGGTTGCTGATTATAATGTCTCGCGTTTTGCTTTAGCTGGACATGATCACCTATTTGATAGTTTCAAAGAGATTCATCACAAAATTTCAGTATGAAATCTCCCTCGAACTTGAATAGAAATTTTTCTCAGTTACGGATTTTCCAAGAGAGTTTGTAAATCGAAAAAAATATTCGGAAATAACTCAAACTTTACAGAGATTATAGTGAAAATGAATGTACTCATTGCCTTTATCCCTGAGACTGATAAAAATATTATTACACTTTCGATAATTGAAAAACGAAATATAGCGATACATAAATTCACATATCGCGGATAAATTTATATCAAGGGTGTTTCATGAAAATCAGTGAATATCTGATTACCATTGTTCTACATCAACTTTCTCCGGAATTATGGAGACATAAATTTGTGGAATTAGGAAACATTTTATATGTCAAAATAAAACATACTTTTTCTACGGCTAAAACACAAAACTGCTCTGTCTTAACGGTTCTTGGTATAACAATGAGGTTCATTGTATGTCTCCAATTTCATTTCCTTACCTGATGACACAATTACTTCATTGTATTACATTTGTAGTTATTATGACACAATAATTAGGGTCTCCCATGAAATGTCATATTTCAAGCGATGACAGCTCTAGTTATTTGTTTGTACCTGAATGGAAATTTTGAATGACATTTAATTTGAAACTCATGTCATTTTGAAATCATTTCCCTATTATCTGTTATAGCCGCAGGGAAAGTAAAGTGTATAACTCGCGTGGAATGATGATTTCCCAATCGCATAAACTTCCAATCAGAGCCTATAATCATTCTAGAAGATCGTACTAGTCCTTTTTCCTCCATTCTTCGATTTCAGAAACTAAATATAGAATTGAATTGAACTGGCCGATACTTGATGAAAATCCATATTGACAAAAATATACTACAGTTTCCTGTATGATTTTCACTTACAATGGGTTTACAAAACCGCGACACGTGTTTCGCTATTACAATAGCTTCTTCAAGCAAGATAAATAAATCACTATTCTATAATACGCTATTTATATACAAGTAGGTCGAACGTCTCTTACAATAAAGGTCCGACTTAGGTCAGTTGATAGGAATTCTTCAAACTGAATTTTGGAACAAAATTACAGTATTTTTGTAATATCGTGATCAATTTTTCCGATAATCTTACTGACGGTGCTGTCACAAAGGAAACTACTGGCCTAATAGGATAATTACTTTTGTGCAACTTAATTAAAGAATACAATTTAGGAGGTTGCGGATTCATAATCACTGTTCTCGCTTTTTCTCCTTCGTTCATGATATGCTGAATCGACTTCAGAGTATAAAAGTATAAAGCTTGGAAATCAATAGAGGGAAAAATTCAGAATATTTATTGAATGATCAGGTTGAATTAAATAACTCCCCATTGTTGAATATGTTCCCGGCCAATAATTCTATTTCTAGGAATAATCTTCGTATGTAACTGATTAGTATTTGGACAAATTATAGGTCGAATATCGGACCTAAATCGGACCTTTATTGTAAGAGACGTTCGACCTACTTGTATATAAATAGCGTATTATAGAATAGTGATTTATTTATCTTGCTTGAAGAAGCTATTGTAATAGCGAAACACGTGTCGCGGTTTTGTAAACCCATTGTAAGTGAAAATCATACAGGAAACTGTAATATATTTTTGTAAATATAGAACGAAAACATCTTGAAAATTATTTCAAAACGGCGTTAAAAATCGTTCACATCCGCGAATACATCCTCGATTGTTCGGAACATAGCACGAAGCACCACCAAAACCATTTCACGAATTTTATGACGATGTTATTTTTGCTTGTCATATTTATAGCTCCGATATGAGCGTAATATGTGTTCCCGGGATTATCAAAAGAATGATCGATGGCCCTTGGCTTTTAGAGGGCACTAGCAGAGTATATTATGCGATAATTGTTTACTTTCTGATTCCCAGTGGGATAGTGGCTAAAAGTATCTAAAATGAATCGCAGCCACTTATATTCTCCGAGTTTTTTTACGCTGCGTATCTTCCTTCACACTGGATTATCGCTGCTGTAATGAAGAGGTGAAGGAATCTGACAACTTCTTTGTGATACGGAGAGTTCTGCTTCCAACTAAGAGGAAGGAAACGCTTTCAACCACCGTCGGAAGCTTTTATGGAATGCAGGACTTGGAAGTAATCATCGGACAATTTCTCCAAGAGTTCTGGTCCTTAAGCCACCGTTTAACTTGTCCATGACTGTCACAACAGCGCGATAAATACATGGAAAAAATATACCTCAATATTACAGTTGACTCGCTCACTTAAAGAGTCGGGAAACCAAGTTTCAAGTGTACTCTCGACGTTGCGATCGCTGGCATCCACAATCGTCTTTGAGTGATCATTAGCGTTAATTAAATAGACAATGTTAACCACATTCAAGCAAGAATGACTAGCTTCTGTCATGAAGTTTAGAATAACCAATATCTCTTTCTACTTCGCCACAACTTTTGTCTATACATGATGTTCGTAGGTACACCATATTCAGAACCGATATCTCTGTCTACATTGCGACAACTTCTTGTCCCTTCTGAACGATAACTTTTGATGTGCGTGAACAGTCTTGTATAATGAAAGAAATTTGAACTGTGAAATTTCGTTTCGGATAGATAATGAATATCCTGACTTGTGAAGGTATTCACACTTCACAGAACCCTCTTAATGGGGGAGCCCAAGGGAGGATTTCGGGATGTACTAAAGCGCGGCAGATTAATATACAGGGGGATACCTTGTACCCGGTTATCATATATGAGCCCTATATATATATATGGCCGCCCTTCAGGGATAAAGGATCAGATTATTAAAAAAAAAATTGTCAGCTGAAATTCTCGAGCTCGTCGGATTAAGGTAGGGTGAGTTAGTTACACCCTGAGACGTGTATATTCCATTAATCTGGCAATTCGATAGTGACCTAAAGAGGAAGGAGGGGTAAAAAGTTGTAAAAAAAACGTCATTTCGACATTCTCGAGCGTGGCTAATTTCATTCTCATTATGCAGGGAATAATTCAAGAATTGCAAAAAAAATATAATCTGACGATTTCCACAAGCCGAAATAATAAAAATTCATCGATAAAGTGTAATGCGTGTAGCTACGTGATGCCTATATTCCCCTCTCCACGTTTCTATTTCTCTCTCACTCTCTCTCTTTCTATTGCTCTCGTTCCGTCCCCACTCTGGTTTTGTTGCCAAGATGCAATGACAGTAGTTGATCACACAGACTCGTTGGTGGCATGATATTGTTCACAACGAATATCCAACGTTTTAAAATTTTTAAAATTTGATTTTTTATAATTATTCTCTAATAAATACAAGTATTTTCCAAAAAGAAAGCATACACTTTCTTTATTTGCATGTTTTTTCCTTAGATTTTCAATTGATCAAGTTCAATGATCCAAAAAAATCTAAAAAAAAATCAAATAGGCAGAATAGACGAATCCCTCCAGATAATCGTCAGATTATGAGACTGCAACGTCTAGGGCGTAAAGATGAACCATATATATCTTAATCCGACGCGCTTGTGTTTTTCAAAATGACGATTTTTTTTTTCATATTGTAATAATGGCCGCGAGTCTGCGTCACACCCAAATCGTCAGATCTGTCACGCTCGAGATTTTTTTTTTTCATTTTCAACCCTTACATACGACAACCCCCTTCATGAAAACAATCAGATTAACATACGTACATTTTTAAAAATATGTACGACATAGATGATATCAATATCTGACGCACTCGAATATGTCCGTGCAACAGTTTATTTTTACATTTTTGAAAGTCTATAGCCACTCCCCCCACCGATGAAAAGGTATACATTATATAACATTTCTTTCTTTTCATCATCTAAGCTTCGCAACCCAATAGGTCTCTATGACGCTCAAGTGAATCCCGATTTAGCATCGTGGGCTCTACTACTACCTTGATGGTGAACAAAAAAAACTGAACCTTTCGATAAAGTTTTTGAACTCATTTTGGAATCCATTTTTTGGGTTTTCTCTTCCCTATAAGAGAAAGAAAAGAGCTCGTCAATTGGCCAAAATGGCGATGTGAAAAAGACTGCCGTTTTCGTAATTAGAAAAAAGGGAGTTCTGTCATATCATATCAGAAAGCGCAGAAGCATTTCCTTTAAAATGTTTTTTTTCTCCATCGATGGGAGAATGCTACAAAATGTAACGAAAAAAAACATCATCAGGCTAGTTTCCATTATGAACACGAGTTAAAGCACTCCCCCATTCAAATATATGGATCCGAAATGTTTTCACGAATGAACAAATTTGCTGAAAGCTACTACTACTCATTAAATATCCTGTCAAAACTTCATAAGGATTCATGTTGAATTATAAAGGATTTATAAGCCTTGGGTGTTTCGAAGAAACTCAAATAAAGTAAAACTTTTGCTTGAAATATGCATGTCTGGGTAAACAAAGAGTAAAATTGTGGTTCGCAGAAAACTGAGAGCAAACTTGAGAAAATTATGAATTTTCAGGAAAATATTCTGACGACACATTATTCAAAACTGACTGCCAGAATAACAAGTAACTCAATTTACTCAGCACAGAAGAAAATATTTAATATCGAAGGATTTTCCAGTATTATGCAGTTGTTGTGTTGAATATTCCTGAAGAATCCTTGATTTGTAGTTTTGGGTTTGCAACCTACCACAATCTAAAGGATTTAGAAACCAATATTGGAATCTCAACATATTTAAAAGGGTAGAATAGGTCCAATTAGTCAGCAACGTCTTGTATATCTCAAATTTTCCTATGAAAAATACAGGATATTTATAAGAACGTATCTTTGTTAACGTTTCGAAAACTGGACCACTTTCCGTTCGCAAAACTTGTTCTCAAATTGTTTTTTTTTGATATTCGTTGTTGACAAAATGTCAAAGATTTGAGATTGAGGGGTAGCCAGTTACAACTCATATCGAGTGAACTCATAAAGATTCAATTCACCACAGACAGCATGATAAAAACAGATTCTTTCAATGTTTGTTTTCAGCCTCATAATAAAGTTTTTTAAACAGTACTCATAGGGAAATCCTATGGAAAAAGAAACGGACACCTGTTCATGTTTCATGTAATTTTCCATCCAGTGAAACTATCTACGTCACAACCGTTGTGGCTTCAACCAATTCTGTAATCCCAATTGGGTGCCGGCGTTAAATAGAACAACACTTGGTTGAAGTTGGAAACTTCCCTGCGAGAGCATAATCAGTAAGAGCAACTCAATTCCAGTGCAATTGGGCAAACAGAACGATAACCTAATTAATGCAAGTACTGTACAAGAGAATTACCACTGCGTAGTTGGCTATGATAACAAAAGGTATTCTGTCACTATTCGAAACCAAAAGAATCCGAGATATTGCTTTGTTATCATGAATCATGTGTTAGTTTCATTCAATCGATGTTCAAACTTCTGATGTTTACTAATTTCCACCCGACCGAACAAATCCTATGGAGATTAATTGAAAATATGAAAATATGGAGGCGTTGAGTGGGATTTTCGGAAATAATGGGATTAAAGGGATTCAATAATAAAATAATAATAAAGCGGAAACGAGCTATGTAGTTGTTAGACAGTGTGGTCAATTGAATGTGCTAGAAATAGGCTTTTATTCTATCAGCTGCATAATCAAATTTTGATTTTCACCTAAAACCAGTGGAGGTTCAGAAACCATATCAGATGTACTGGAAAAGGCTTCGAAACGAACAACATACAGGGC
Organism: Zygogramma bicolorata; assembly: GCA_032362365.1. Taxonomy (NCBI): domain Eukaryota; kingdom Metazoa; phylum Arthropoda; class Insecta; order Coleoptera; family Chrysomelidae; genus Zygogramma; species Zygogramma bicolorata. The sequence continues at coordinate 1,285,429 of JAVJAQ010000699.1, forward strand.
AGGTCAAAAAATATTAACGTCGCTTAAGAATAAGTACCTTCATTTCGAGAAATAATACTAGTAATAATAATACGTGAAGACTCGCAAAATGATGCATATGCACAGAAGCATGCATCCCAAATCGTCCGTTCCACGGTTATATCTCCTTCGACAACAAGGGGGCCTTGGACTTTTGAGTTTGGAGTGTCTCTACAACAGAATAGTGCTGGATGGAGCCTGTAGAGTCATCAGTAGTTCGGATCCCCTCACTGCATGGTCCGACATCATGAACATGCAGGAGTCGGAGCCTTTTTATTCAAGGAAGCAAGGCGCGCTGTTGATGAACTTGGTATAGTCCGAGCGGGTAAATCAGCTCTCTGTCACCGAGTTGGAGCCCGCACGGAGAAAAGCTCACATCAAGGCTGCAGAGAATGCTAAAATGCTGCAGCTGCATACAGACAAGCCCATGCATGGAGTCTTCTTTAAGAACATCGAAGACCATGGCTTGTCTGTTAAGCTGACATTTGCTTTTCTCGGGTCAGGTGAGCTGAAGTCGGAGACTGAAGGGTTTATCATGGCGTGCCTAGACGGTGTCTTCAACACCCTAGTCTACCGGAGCCGCGTGATGGGTATAGAGGTCCCTGATACTAGATGCAGGGCCTGCCGACAGGCGCCCGAGACTTTGATGCATTTGCTGTCATCTTGTGCAGTTTATGCGGTCCCGGCCTATATATACTATTTTCTTCGGCACTCGTATGAAATAGACAGGACACCGGTGCTGCCTTACGCTCCAGGGGATATTGAGTCCGTAGTGGTGAATGAAAGGTGTCGAATTTCTTGGAACTTTCATTCCCCACCCTCAGGCAAATACAAGCCAATAAGCCTGATATAGTCCTCTTCGACCACCGAAGTAAGACGATATTCGTTATTGAGTTTTCGGCCCCTGCCGAAACGAATATCGTCCGAAAAGAGGAGGATAAACGGACAAAGTACCAGGATTCACTTTACGAACTCCGCATGCTCCACCCAGACTATTCTGTCAAGTCAGTGGTTCTGATTATTGGTGTTCTAGGTGGTTCCAGACCAACGCTACTCTCGGAGCTCAAGATCATACCGGCATGCCGTAATGCGGCAGAGATCTTGGCCGGCCGCATGCAGAAGGCCGTTATTCTCGGTTCGTTGCGTCTGCTCAGGACCCACGATTCTCGGAGCCAGTGACCACTTACCCTACGGTGCGGGGAGTGGTCATTGGGCCACTGGGTCGGAGCAGTGGGGAGTACGGACCCGACTAGGCTTGTTTACACGACAAATAATAATAATAATAATTGAAGGCTACACTAAAAAATTGGTTTAGAATAAAATCAGCTTTTCCAATATAATAGTGAACTCTATTTGTAGTAGCAATGATGAGATAGATGTTAATATTCCTCCCACTTCCAGATCAATGAGCCCCAGAATACATTAATAAATATAATATTTATAGTTCATCGGCATTTAATGGATGTAGAAGAAGTTGCGTATGCAACTCTAATGTAATAGTTATTAATGTACCCGCATTAATCATTGGTTGGTTTCGTATTCCGGTTAATGCTCGTGTATTAATAAATATCACTACATGATCGTAACATGATATACTGTTATGTAATACGATTCTCTGTGTGTCTTGAGTGTTAGGTTGAAAAACAGCCTCAGCTGAACTTCGCCTTTCATCGATTGTCGTTCTTCTATTCATTACCGAAATGAATTTTCATGTAATCGTAGCTGTCGGTGAATAAAGCCTATATTTATTCATTTATTCATTATTCCACTTCATTTTTCATGGAAATTATTCGCCGTTAATTTCAACAAGATTTTTCACTGTTCCATTTCTCAAGTTTTCCCTTATCATGGTGAAATGCATTGCATTACGATAACTTTGTAAACTGGGAAACTGTTGACAATAGTGGAGTTGCCTACTAAAAGCATTCTCTCAGAAAACCATGTCTTGAGGGTCCTCCTTGGATTTCAACCGAAGGAGATTACGGATTATTGGGAATTATCGAAAGAAGCTTTTTGGTAAGTCCTTTCAGTGACTTCAGTATCGTTTCTTTTCCAATTGTTACTGAAAAGGCATACTATCCATAAGGTAATTCACATTTTTTTGACTTATTGAAAATTTAACAGCCCGTATAAAATATGTTTTGGTTAGAGTGATTCATTACTATTCAAAATAACCACAACGGTCTATTCATGGATACATTTCATGCAAAAATCATTCGTTCAAACAAGAATAAAACAGTACAGCACATTTGGTCGGGAAGGAATCGGGAGTTCAAAAAGAGTTTTCACTTTGTCCAAAATTGTGCGGCAAAAATGTATAGAATATGCGTACTTGAGTTCGAAAGTTATGACGTTTGGAACAAACAACCAAATTTAATGTTAGCATATTATTAAGAAACGCCCTGTGGTTCAGCAATCCTGAAATAATTTCAAGAAAACTGAGACTCTGCATATTCTGCAGCGAACATCTTAGTTGTGAATCAATAGAACTGACCTTTGAAATGAATGGATCACTGCATTCAATGATTTGGATGATCGTTAGTTCTGGGATTCCCCTCATTGATGCGAACGGAAGTTAATGACTGATTGAGTTCATGGAATCGGAAACAGAGTCGTCAGTCTCAGAGTCCACTATGATGTACAGACAATGCCTCGCGCTTTCCCGAATTGGATTGAATCAACACTGAAATCCCAGTCGAATGCATCGTTAAACAGACCACATCTCAGCGAAGTTGCAAACCTCCGCGCGAGTAACTACATAGTTAGTGCAACTTAATCGTCTCGCCCAGCACCAGAGCAAATCGAGCAGCAAGCAAATAAATCACCGCCACTTCCGTCCGCCTGTTTACGTTGCCCACACAACTCGCAACAATTCGTGGCGTTCCGCCAATTAAATCAATCAAAAACGCGCGATAAATCTCCTGCAAGCATTGGAGTCGCCGTCTTATCTCTTTCCTAGATGGGGCACGATTGTCTCGGCTCTAGGCAGGAGGAGTATACCAGAAATAAGGCCTAGGAGATATTGCAGTTTCTCAGCATATGAGAGCTCATGTCAAGTCTGTTGCAATGCGTCACCACCGCGTGTATTTAAAGTTCCCATGGATGGATGGCAACACAGGGATAGCCTTTTGTAGAGCCCGAGTCACCACAAGGCTAGCATCAGAATAGAAAACTCCAATTACTACTTCAAAAGACGTTGGAAAGACTCTCTTCAGAATAAGGAAATCAAATCCAGAGCTGTATAGAGGATGTGAACAGAAAGATGAAAGCGTGAAGCACGTCATTTGTGGCTGCTCTGCCTCAGTATACCATAGCTATACAGTAGAGACACTTGAATGTCAATCCTTTGTTCTCGAGGTCAAATTTCTGTGACCTTCATTCTGTGCTCGGGGTGTGTAATGTCATTTTGTGGCGGTGAATTTGAATGTACGGGATAACGAGTATCAAATCAGTATGTTATTTCACATCATAGAATTAATATTTGGTCTAGGATAACGCTTGAAATGAATGTGAATAATCTATAGCTATTCCACTTTCCTGTTGCTTTTTCCCTCCAGTCCATGATTGTTATTTGGGGAGGTGTATTCGACGACTAGAAAATAAAAAGCTTTCAAGAGGATGTTTCATTCGCAGCAGCTTCAAATATGTAGAATGAATATATTCAGTAATGAAAATGTAATAAAGACTATAAATAACTTGAAATGGTAATTTTTTTGTTCTTCGATTTTTCGTTTTCCAAATTTCTTTTTGCAAATTTCAATGTGTGGAAAATTCTAGATCACAATCTAGAACACAATCGACAGTTGTTATAGAGAACTCCGGGAAATTTTTCAAGTAAATCCTCTTGGTTACATGCCTTCAACCATACCTCACACCTGAAAGAGTTATTTATTATTGAGGTGCATTTTTATAAAGCTAAGATTTCTACGTAAATTACAGAACACTAATGGCTATCACCTTTTGACATCCTTCGAAAAGCTCAAGAGAGGTATTAATTTTTCTGTAGCCTTCGACAAACATCTGCGATAAGCACACACTTTTTCACCTCGGAAGTTAGCCATGATAATTCAAAATACAATATTTCAACACACAATGACGTTTATCAATCAAGTTGATTGATGACACTTCGACATGTCAAACTGCTGAAGTTGGTGTTCTGTGGCGAGTGTCTCTACTGCATCGTTATGGTATACTGGGGCTCTGCATACATCAGATCCATTCTTAGCTAGTACCGACTCGACTCAGTCGATATAAGGAAGATACCCAAGAGCGAGATCGTTAACATGTTCAATACGGCTGATAAATCCTCAGTGCAGTGCTCTAGCTCACGCTTCCCCTCCAACATTCTTCAGATACAAGTTCATCGTATCCAATTTCATCAGTATCTGATAGCTTTTCTAGAACCCGCTTCTCCAGGAGGCGGTACTCTAATCGAGAAATATTATACACTCCTGTATATTTTTTTGAGGAAGAGAAAAGCTTGCAACCCCCAGGAAAAGTTTCGCAGCTGCGATATCTGTATCCTTTACTCAAAATGCAACTTCTGCTTGAAGAAGATATAGTTCAGAGAAACACGTCGATTCAATTGTTCGGAATATGCAAATTTGGAAAAGGGAGAATCGTTCACACATTATCATGGCAATCGGCAAGCAGTAAGCAGAACATGGGGCACTACTGATACCTGATAAGTGTGAATATAGTTACCTCTGCGAGCTGAACTAAGAGTAAATATACCTTATGTTATTCTGAATTATTATTGTTTTATTGCTTAGTTACCACATACATATTAGTGTACTTCACTTTATAGCCGCAAGGGCTGTTACCATAGTATATAGTTGAAAATTCATATATAACTTGCTTTATATTATGGCATTTGACATGCTCATAACAGAAGTTGCTACAAATATGCGATGTTAGGATTAATTAGTATTAGCAGCATCATGGACAATAGAAATGAACGAAATATGTCTACTACGGGAGGGCTAGTACCATAAAGTGAAAAATGGACTGGTCCTGAGCGAGAAAGACCGATTTTAAAACGTATTTAATAATAATAATAATAAATATACTTTATTGTCATTAAGTGTTAATCTTGTGGACAAAGCTTGTAAATAGCAGTAAGAATATAGATAGAAAATATACAATGCTGATAAAATATATATAGAAAACATAAAACTATCTGAACTAAGAGATGAACATATAAAGTAATAGGAACGACACCGTTCAGAGTCACAAAAACGCAGTTAAAATTCCTCTGTGTCGTTAAAAATATACAAACGTACACACACACACTTATTTATACACAACATACATATACATATTTATTCCTATAAACGAACATATAGACACATACATATACACCCATACACACGTACATACTAGTAACGCAACACTCAGAAACTTACATGCCGAATGTGCATCTTGTCATTCAAATTTATCATTTCAGGGAACTATCGTGAGATCGTTGATTTTTGAGGAGGTTAGAAGGTTCCAAGGATGAAGTTGAGACCTATATCAATTCTGTCCATTCGGTAGTAAAAAAGGGAGTGTGATTCGTGTCAGTACTAAAACACGCCCTGAATTCCACGTTTCAAATAGGAAAACATCATAGACCCAAAAAAGAGCCGATCAGAAATCGACAGTGATTTTCCTACATCATCCTTTTCCCGATGAAGAATTTGTCCACTTCCCAACCTGGAAATGGGTTAGAAATAAACACATTTTGGAATGATCTAAATTAAAAGGAGATTTCCACCTGCCTATTATGCTCCACACCTGATTCAAGATTTAGTGCGAAACACGAAAACCCTTGTCGGTCTAGAGAGAGAGATTTCTCCAAGCTAACGGTCATTTATAACTGTTGATTTTCCACTTTTGCGGGATACGTATAATGAAAAATTCAGTGAGATGTACTACGAAAAATATTTATAGCTACCTTTCAGGTTTCACTCCATGGAACAATAAAAGATGCATTTCGGTTAATTTATGTTTGTTCAGATATAATGGACGGTAGCTCAATTTGGGGTATTTTGTTATTATCTGACGAACTCATTCGTACCCAACAATAGAGGCAGGATTTCCATTTGGCTGATTACGTTTTCACTTTTCCTTCTCCATGCTGCTCCACTTTTTTTTCTTGTTATATTGACTGGGTCAAAATCGAGTGGGAATTTAGAAAACGGTAGGGGTTACAGAAGAGGTTAATTGAGGGCAAAGCTGTGTGTTATGGAGCCTCTCATCATGATGTTGAAAAATTCGAAGTAGTCCTCTTACTTCAAGCGCTATAAAGGGAAAAACGAAAACAATCGTTTCAACTGGATGGATTATTTGCATTCAGTCACTACAACTCTGATAGGCCCTAGAAAACGAAGTATTCATCTGGATAATATTTTAAAAATTTTCATTCGTTTCGTGAGCCATCATCTCATTTTCAAATATTACAAATATGCGAAAGATGTATTTGACGCTTTTCTCTGAATGATGGATTCATACCATCACACTGAAAATGGAATTGATCTGAATTCATATTATTATTTAAGATAATGTTGAATATTTAGTGCTGATAACTCCATAACAAATGAAACTTTCGACAGATATCTGCGACGAAATCATGAATTTAAATTTTGGCTTAAGGACTAGTTTTTTGATACAAGGATGAACGAGTTGTCAGACAGGTGAAAAGAATGAGAAGGTGCGCGTGAGTAATGTTTGACACTGATAAGGATGGAAACTGCTGGTTATTTTTATCTGATAGGTAGATATAATGCATTGAAGAACTAGTCCTGAGAGTTGAAACGACAAAGTACAAACAATTTCTGGAAATGAATTCAATTCAACCAATTATAAATAAGAGTGTTAGCTGGATTTCCCCAACATCATGAAGATATGTTTCATAATATGCAACTTTGCAATCATTCAACCTTCTGTGCAGCTCTAAAGATTTTTGAGAATCCTATGCACAGACTGAATTTTCATTCACCCCGTATAAACGTTCAAATCTCAAGCTATGTTGGACTTCCAATTTTTCATCGTGTCACACACAAAGTTTCATCAATTTTGTTGTTGGTAAACTTTGGGCCAATATATAAAGGAAAAAATAAGAAACATTAAGACAGTCTAGGTTTACCTAATAATACGCAAAAGACAGCAGAAACTGATCTGTATTGTATATTTCATCCTTAGAGCCTATAGAAATCTACGATGAACCCTTATAGAAATTGTGAAATGCGAAGGATATTCAGTGTCCTGAAAGGAAGCTTTTGCAACGGCAGACACTGAAACTATTATAACCTTACGATTTTCGAAGACATTTAGAAGGATAACAAACAATTATTGACACTGACAAACTTCAACGCCCAGAATCAACTGATTCTAGAGTATTTTCGGGTTAGTTAGCCGTGGTCCACAGGTTTTCACCCCTGACATTTCGTCTACAGCTGTGGTAGGCATTATCGAAGTCTACGAGGTAACATCAAGATATTATAGAGGAAGAAACATATTATAAAGATACTATCTCAATTACTGAATAGAGACAATCCGTGTGTTCACAATAATTGGGATATTGAAGGTTTAGGTAAGATGTCTAGAAGGATGGTGTACCGAGTTATACCTGGACATGTTTGGGGTAAACTTGGCGACACATGCCTACTATGATAATAAGCATCATGACCCCTTGACATCAAATCAGTTCAGATGGCGTTTGCAATGAGAAGAGTTACAAATTTCCTAGGAAATGTATAAACGGCCGACCTGACGGATGGCTATACTTTTACTTTCGGACGCTGACTGATCAACAACCTATATTATTTGTTCAGAATACTGGCCAAATTCCCTATAATTGTCTTCCTTTCATTCGATTTTGTTTTTTATGAGTATGACATTAGATTTTGCTCATTTTGTTGACTGCTCGAATCGAAGAATATAGTTTGTCGATCGATCGGTTGACTATGCACTTCCAATTAGCGTCAACTAGCGATGAATTTGGGTAACACACCACGATACGTAAAAATGACACTAATGACAGATAAGTGTCGCCATAAAATTCTAAACAATATCGCATCAGTCCCAGCACCATCCTTCTAGACATCTTAGGTTTAGGTTCATGAGAATTGTTTCATACAGCTATTTCGATACTCCAACAGAAAATATCAGAAATGTCCGGAATAAATTATTCATCACAACAAGAAATATATGAGAAATTCCATGTGTGATTGTATTGTCTGAGTACTTTAGTTTCATTCACCGTAACGGTGATAAAAGCAAACCATTCTATAACCGATTTTGAAAAGTTAGGCGTTTTGACATCACCGTCATTCAAAGTGCCACATTTTATATCAAGATTGAAAAAAGAACATCAGATGAATTATATTTGGATATAACACATACTTACTCACCAGGTGCTTGTGGATTCCAGCCAAATCATGCGAGTTAATTTTTCAATTGGTGAAACCTATAGAAACTACACAAACGCGGCTCACGGCTCACGTACGCCTTCTCAATGATATAAGTAAAGCAATAATAAAAATATGAATACGATGTTTCAAAAATCCCGCGTAAAATTCCTATATTTGGTGACGAATTTTGATACAGGATCATTTCAATCGATCAGAAGATAATAATAATAATAATAATAATATTCTCTATTGATCATAAAAAATACAAAAATACAAATATATACATGTCCACTAGAATAATAAAAACAATGATACAAGCATGCATTTCATTTTAGTGGCAAGAGAAGGATTACCCAAATAAGTTCTCAAGAACTTGTCTATGGGAATTGTGAACCTTATACATAACAACAGATAATTACATTATTTTATTTATGAATGCTAATATCAAATTCAATTACTTCACCAGTATACCTAAGTATAAGAGGGATTTTCGCGGAGGTATTGTAAGTATTTCAAGTATATTCGAAATTGATTACGAATCTATGAGGTTATGAAATGTGTGTCTTGCCTTCGACAAGATCCAAGCTTTCACTTTCTTTCTATACAAGCTCTTTGAGTTTATCATTTTGAGTGAAGGAGGTAAGAAGTTTCGCAATCTGGGAGCTATATACTGATAAGATCCTTGTCCAAATGACTTTTGGGCACGAGGACATGCCTCCAATGCAGTTTTTTTTCCTCTGGTATAGTAGTGGTGTTCTGCAACTGAAGTTCCTTTATTTTTATAGGTGAAAATGAGTATGGTCTTGCAATAAAGCTGTCGTATATCTAATAATTGAGCATCATCGAACAACTGGTCAGAAGAATAACGTTGGTGTTTGTTTAGAATTATTTTGAGAATTCGTTTCTGAAGAGTTTCCAGTGGTTTCAGTTTGGTTTTTCGGATCCCCCCCCATCCAATTATACCGTATTGTATAATAGATTCCACCAAAGAATGGTAGAGCGATTTCAGATGACGTATTCCCAAAATATTTTTCATTTGACGAAATTTGTATATGAGACGTCGTAATTTATTCACAACACTCTGAACGTGAATATCCCATCGGAGAAATGAATCAATCATAATGCCAAGATATTCAACAGAGCTCCCTATATTCAGCTGATTATTATTGATTTCTAAACAATTATACGAGGGTAGATATTTTTCATACGTAGTAAATGGTATGACATTCGTTTTATTATGGTTTATCGTTAATCCGTTTTTCCTGAACCATTTGAAAATATTATGTAAATCTCTAATAGCGGTGTTTTTCACTTCATTCCATGTCTGCCCTTCATAAAGAACAACCGTATCGTCAGCGAATGATACGATTCTACCCTCTGAGTCTAGGTTGAGTAGTTGATTCAAGTATACAATAAAAAGAATCGGCCCAAGGACAGTTCCCTGTGGTACGCCAAACGTGATTGTTCTCTCCTGGCTCATTTGATTATCAATTACAACGGTTTGCTTACGGTCAGATATATAGCTACGGAATAAGTTCAGAACACTACCCCGAATTCCTATGCCCTCCAACTTATCCAGCAACAGCCTGTGACTGATAGTGTCAAAGGCTTTTGCCAGATCTAAAAAAACTCCTAGACAGGCCTTGGAATCATCTACTGTGGAATAAATCCGAGAAGTTAAGTAAGCTATTGCATCCTGAGTTGACATGTCTTGCCTGAAACCAAACTGCTTTGATGAAATGATGTTTTTTTGGTTAAGATAGTTGATCAGCCTATTTTTTATAACCTTCTCAAATATTTTTGAGACACTAGATGTAAGAGAAATTGGACGGTAGTTTTCAACGAGATATTTTTTTCCTGATTTGTACAACGGTTTGATGACATCGCTTTTGAATTGGTGTGGAACTCTACCGTTGGAAATTGCTGAATTTATTATGTGACTCAGTGGTTCCGATATGTAATGTACTAGTGATTTCAGTAACTCATTTGATATACCATCAGGACCTACTGCTTTTTTATTTTTAAGTTCTAAAATTAGGTTTTTAACTTCATGTGGGTTTGTAGTCTCCATGAACATAGAATGCGGATAATTTGAGTCGATACCAGTGAATTCTAAGTCGCTCTCTAATTTCAGAGCTAATTTTTCCCCAACCTCTGTGAAATACTGATTGTACCTATCTGCCATTTTTTTTTGTCCGTTATAATATCCCCATTTTCCGTGACGATTTTGGTGATTTGATCTGATCGATTAAGAGAGCCAGAAAATTCTTTAATCACGTCCCACATATCTTTGGAAGAGTTAGATGCATATATTTTCGAAGCAAAATAATTTCGTTTAGCTCTTTGGATTAGACGATTGACTCTATTCCTGTAGTCGGTATACATTTTTCTAGTGTTTTGATCGTCGGGGTTTCTCAAGACAGCCTGGTATAGTTTATCTCTCGTTTTTATTGAGATGATTATTCCGTTCGTAATCCAGGGTTTCTTTTTGCGTTTAATTTTTTGTTTGTACACTGATGTTGCAAGTTTTATGTTTTTGTTCAGTATTTCGTAAAAGTGATCTGTTGCTTCCTGGACATCTTCGCAGCCATAAATAATTTCCCAGTTTTCGTTTTCTATATTTGTGAGAAGTAGATTGTTATCTAATCTTTTCCAATGTGTAAATTCATCTATAGTTTGGGTTTTTTTCTCCATTATGATTCCTGCAGTTACTGAGTAATTATCTGTTATATTAGTTTTTAGTATTGCTGGTATAATTACTGAATAGTCCTCATTTTTATTATTGCAAAATATATGGTCGATACAGGATACAGAGGTAGTAGTGACTCTCGTAGGTTCATTGATTATAGGGATTAGGCCATTTTCAGACATAATATTCAAATATTCATCGGTTGTATCTACTTCATTATTTTGAATGTCTATATTCATGTCGCCGCTGATCAGGAAGTATTTATATTTGTTGATATTTAATGTTTCTAGATATGTATCCAATTGTTTATTGAATTCAGTTATCACAGTTGATGGTGAACTATAAAGCGCTAATAACCCAATTTGTTCTTTATTGTAATTGATCTCTATCAAAATTCCTTTTGAATCGCTGACTTTCACTAGTTGGTACTCAAAACTCATATAACTTCCGATAAATACAATTATGCCATCATTTTGATTCCCTCTAACATCATTGTTGTGAACTGAAACATAACCCGGTAGGTGTAGTATTTCTGAGTCTTTGATTTCCCAAGTTTCAGATAATATAATGCATTTGAAAGGTGGGTCGAAGTCGGATATGAAAGCTTGGAACTCATCAAAGTGCTTATGTATTCTACGAATGTTATTATGATAAATGGAAAATATATCAGAATTAGACTTTTTTTTACTTTCAGACTTGTATATCTCGGTTAAATCGATAGAATTGTTCAGAATGAGTGTTTTTATAGGCTTGTTGGAGAAATCTCTGATATATTGATCCATGTTCAGTTTATGGAAAAAAAAGTACAGACAAATAAATGAAGATACAACTAATTACAATTACAGAAGTACACTTCTAAAAGAATTTGTAGTGATCAAATGTTTCTATTGTTTATGGTTATTTTTTTCCGAGGTTGATCTGGTCCTCACTTTATCCAGTGGTGGGTTTGCCAATTTGCTAAATTGTTCCTGTTTGGGTTTGGTCCCTGAAGTAAAAGTTTCGGATGATGGTTTTGGGGTAACAAGTGGATTTATGATTTTCAGTTCGGGAGAATTTGAATTTTCTTCTTCATAAACCAATTCTGTGATCGCCTTATTTATATGTTGTGTGGGTGTGGGAGGAGCGCTACTGTGTTTGATAAAATCTTCGTCGCGTTCTTCAATTTCTAGAAGTTGTTGTACAGTATATTCATCATTTCCTATGACGAGTTTATTCCCTCTTATATATGATTTTTCCGTGCCGTTCTGCAGAAATTAAATTTTCGCGACAGAAACTTAAAGTGGTGTTTATTGACTTGATTTTGGACATTCTCAGAAGAAACATGTTTAATTTCTATGTGATTTCATTGAACGTTTTTTTTTTTATTCCGAGATGAAACTTCCAATTCAGAAGGCAATTCGCCCTGAGAAGAATAGATCATTTGTAAACACTAAGGAGAGTTGATTTTGTATCTGTGTTTATCTAAGATGGCGGTGAACGTTCTACTTCAGCAGTTTGCCGGTTACTGTTTTTATTTTGGTTCGCTGGAACAGAATTTCAACAGTACGAAAATTGAAATATTCCTCAAATGTGAGAGAGGCATTATTCAAAGGATTATTCCTCATTTTTACTTTGAAAGTATCTACTCATCAAAAGACTGAAACGCGTTAAGTAACAAGTTAAAACAATTCAATGATAGATATAGATAAGAGTTTCGTGAGTCACTTAGTCTATATTTGGGTAGCCTCGAATCTTTTTTGGTCCTGCTATCGTTGTGGTGAAGATCCTCCTACTTGGTTACTTCATTTTCACCTATTGGTTTTCTGGCATGACAAAAACATTCATATACGAAACAAAACCGCAGAATTGATATATAAAGATTCATTATGAGAGTTTTGCAATGGTCGTCATATTCAGCATGTGCCATAATGCTGACAACTTTCTGTTGTAATTTATATATTATACCAGAATGACGTGTTGAACCCCATACTATCAGTCCATATGTCATTGCTATAAAACTGGTTCGATGAATGTATAGGTGGGGGCAAAATGTGTATAGAATATCCATAAAAAAATATAATTGTCAAAGGTTTACGGAATATGAATGGAAATAGTAAAAATGGGAAACCCGATATGGTTAGGATCAAAATAGTTATTTATATACTAAGTGCCTCATATAGATCCTAACGCCCAGGGGGTAACATTCGGCCCGAGAGCCTTTGGCCTTTGACCAGAAAACAGAGTGAATATCGTAAATGAAACTCTCTTAATGACAGAGTAATTAATTTATTGAACTACAGACAAAAACATTTAGCGGGCTTTATGATGCATAATGCCCTCCAAAACGCCCCTGGCGTTATGGGTATGTCAATAGCAACCGTTGCCAAGATATTCTACTGTAGTAATGGACAAGTGAATGATCAAAATCATTTCTGTAAAACAATCCATCATTTCTGAAATAATGAAAGCTTCAGTCCCACTTCCACTGTTCGAAATCTTTTATTTTCACCCCCATGTTATTCAGATCGTACCGTTCAGAAGGGTAGTATATAGAAAACTCCATCACTTTTCCTAAATTCAATTTACGTAATATATACGCACTTTGCCGAGGAAGAAAACGATCTTTGACCGCAAAGAAACCCATACAAAAGACTCGACAATAAATTTTTCAACCCCTGCCCCTCAGGGAATAGCCCATTGAAAGATGTAGCAAATCGACGGACAGCAAGACCAATAATCCCACTCCCACCATCGTAACTTTTCCCTTCAACAAAGTGTCTAAAGCTTTCCGGGACGGGGGCATAAATTTTATATCTAGCCAATTTTTTCCATTCAGTCCGGAGTGTAAACTTGATAGAAGCTATATAAAAGTAGGAAAAGTGAATTTACGACAAAGTGCATCGTAAATGTTGCTCTCTGCATGGTAGTAAACGAAGGCATACGTGATATAAGTTTTATGTGCCCGTCTGTCCTAGCATGAATGGTAATTTTTCAGGGAGAATGCGATTTATTCAGAAGGAATAGGTTGAGGCAATTCAAGGAATGGGTGATGAATTGTTTTCCTTTCTCGTGTGTTGTGCGTACAAAGTGGAACTAATATATTTTTTCCACGGGTATTTCCAAATGTGCTCATTTATCACCAACTGTCAAAGTGGGAAGCGAACAATGTACATCGAGAAGAAACCGAAGTCAGAAAAGTACTCCATCGTGGGTAAACAAAACACGCAGAAAAATTGATACTGATACGAGTACAATTTTCTTCTCATGAAGATGCTAACCTTGTTAGCCAAACGCGAGTCGAGTGCAAAAATATTAGTTTGGTGTTAGGGTAATCGATGTCTAGGAGAAGTTTTCAATTGAATCCTATGTCAGTAACGAACAGGCAGAAACAGTGATAGATTTACCAGCAGGTTGAATTAAATTGACATACAATAGACATACAAAATACGAGAGAAATTGATGATCATGCTTTCTTTGAATATCGCAATAGCAATTTTCTATTATAGTCGAAATTCAGTTATTTTTACATACTTTCTTCACTGATAACTGCTATAATTTTTTTCTCCGTGTACCTAATACTTATGAGATCTTCTTACACAGTTCAATCTTGACATGATATCGATTTTCTAATCGTGATTGCTACAGCAAGTTTCCACATTCTCAAATTCAATTTCAGAAAGTCATGCGTAAGAAATACTGACTAAAATTGACTGATTTTCATTGAATAAAAAACTAGTTCAATATCTTATAGAGACATAGTTTTCAGGTTTGAATCAATCGAATAACTGATATTTGAACGGCTGTGACTTGACATTAAAAAAATTCCATCCACAAAATAAGAAGTTAGACAGTTTGCTGATTAGAAAATCGATACATTTCATCAGTTAATTATTTTATCTGTAGTAAGAAAAAGTTTGAAAATCCCAAATGAGCACGCCTTAAGAGCTCATGTTCGGATTGGATGTTACTATTTCACAAAGCCAACTTTTTCAGAAAATGCCAATCGGAATGAAAGAATTATAATAAGATTACACAATACTAAGCTGCAATTTTTTATTCAACGGCTTCTCTCCAGTCACATGAATATATTGAAAAGAATCGAAGTGAAAAAATATTTTCTTTGAAATTTATCGTGTTTACCGTCCATATGGCCTTGAAATTACTCTTTTTATATGAAAACTGATCAATCATAACTGGAAAAATAATTTTTATGAGCTTGCTTTTCAAATAATATACGTGTATTCTTACTTATAATAATATTTTTTGATCATTCTTTGCTGTAGAAATAATAGAGGATCTAACACGGTCCATCAAAATTTGGTGGAGGCAAAATTTGAATAGCTTACGGGCGGCAAATCTGTAAATCCGCCCTTGAACAGAAAAGATATAGGTACTTAGTTTCCCTCGAAAAATTTTCCGACCCCTTCAATAACTACCACCTCAAACTAGTTTCCGAATATAAAGGTTATTAATTTATCAGCCATTTTGTCAAGCGTAGCAGTTACAAGGCGGTACCTGGTGCTCATCTATTCAAAATGCATTCTTCTCTCTCCTTCTCTGTCACTCACGGTCAGCCAAATGGTTCGAGAGAGATAGAGAGAGGAATACGTTTCCAATGCAAGAGATCCAGAAAATTCATATTCCCTTTCGACGTCGGTCTCTCTCGCCAAGGGACAGTCCGTTGAAGTATATGCTACTTACTTGCCAGTGGTAGACATGTTTCATTTACTTTCATTGTAGAAAATGGTCCAAATATTCCAGTAACTAATTTCAAAATTGTTCATTCGAAGCAATCTTTGTGAAACATAATAGATAACCAAGTTAATAAGCCCAATGCTAATGAATTTTCACCTCCTCATACGCGATTCGCCGAACTTACATTTGTCTGGAGCCTAATATACTTCATCATATTCATCATGCCTGATTATTGCCTACTTGTAAATCACCTCGGCAAATTTTCTTCGACTGAGAAAAGTCTCACACAAACCTCGACGATTGTCAACTTGCCGCTCTCGAAAAACTGCTTGCATCGGCCTTTTGGCCACGATACACCACATGTTTCGATACTCTTTTCACCTCGCATATCATATATTGCCAATCTTTCGAAACGCCTTAGAACAATTGACAACTCATTTCTGTTTCGAAACTTTTTTAGTGACAGAAAGGTACAGGCCAGTCGGGGGAATAATGAGATTTTTTATACGGATTCACACCATAGGAGAGCCTTGTGAAATTTAACTGGCACTGCGTGAATCAACGTACAGGATATACGAATTAACATTAAATTTAAATTTTTGTAGTTTGTAACCATCAGGAAAAACTTCCTTCGGTGATTAGTTCCAAGGCTCAGCTGTTCTATCCAAAAAAGATCTCTGGGCAAAATAGCTTCGACAGGTCTCCAAGCTCACAAAAGGGGTAGAAATGGGTCATCCGTGTAGATACTGCCAAGGGTGAAACGATTATAACAATGGAGAAACCAGAATACCTGTATAATAATGTTTTCCCTTACCTGAAAGTGTTTATTCTAGAGTGAATTTGAAGAATCCTAATTTGTGGACACCGTTTCCTTTGGCGAAAATATTTTACAGGAAGATGAAATCTCACACTTTTTGTGCCACACCATAAATATTAAGAAGTCCGATAGAGATCGAATACAGGAGAACCAACAAAAAATATTTCCAAGTTACACTACGAAATTTTCGAACTGTAAGGGCTGAAAGGTGGACCGGACAATGGTGAAAAACACCCAAAAACACCTTCTTTTTATATGTCGTATCGTAGTTTTTTTCTGAAGAATCTGACAAGAAAAATGCATTTCATTTTGTATAAACTGAAACTAACTGAAAAGAAGAATGCGATAGAGCGGAATAAGCGGAATACCCTCTTATAAATTAGTGAAGTCAGAGATGACCCCAAAACATCCAGAAAACATGCTATAGTGCTACTTCCTCCATTTTGTCTCGTGGTTCAACAGATGAAATTTTGCACAAACTACACAGAAAAATTAATGAAATTAGGCTAACCGCATCTCGCTACGACAATAAGTCACCGAAAGAGTGGGTTGAACTTTTTGAACATGTTCGAAAACTATGCGAAACGCCTGCTGATTTTGTTTGGCAACTCATTCTAAAAGTTCAACCCATCTATCTCGGTTACCAATTAACGTAGCGAAGTCCGATCGGTTTTTTTCATTCAGTCTGGTTTTTGGAAGATGTGATGATTTTTTACTGTCAGAGGATTTGGAAAAGACCCATGGGACAGAATGAAGGAAGTAGCCCTTCAGCATGTTTTCCTGATATTTTAGGGTTAACTTATATGCCTTCTGTCTTGACAACTGATTAGTTATCATAGGGTATTCTACTTTATATCATTCTTACTTTTTATGATCTAGTTGAGAAAAGTCGGAATGCAATTTTTGGTTTCCAAATTGGGTAGGATTCACAAAATATGGAAAGTAGTTGAGTGATTTTCAACATTCTAAGGTTGAATTACTGATGGAACAGGTTCATGCTCGGGGGCATTTCTTTTTTGGTAATTCAATAGAAAATATTTCTGATCTTTGGTGAACTTAGCAAATCCCTCATATTTTTGGAGACCTAGCATGAGAAGTGAAAAATTTCAACTTTTTCTATAAAGTAGTTATGTATCTACAAGCAACGTTGTTCACAAAGGAGAATTTTTGGCATTTATATCGCATTGAATACTTCAATTAAAAAAAGCACTTATATCTATTTTTTCCTGAAATACCCTTTTCAAATCTTTGACGCCTGGTCTAGTGGGGCTGGAAAAATTGCATACAATAGTTGAGGAAATAAAACCGACTAGGTCTCCATATCAGCTACGGTGTAATTCTATGGGGAAATTCAAGTAGTGCCTTACAAATTTTCAAATTGCAAAAACGAGCTATCAGGATCTTGGGAAACGCAGGCTTCAGAGAACATTGCCAACCTCTATTCTTGAAATTGAAAATAATGCCGCTACCAAAACTTTTTCTGTACAGCTTACTGGTTGAAATACATAGAAGAACTGATTCATTGATCAAACAATCGGATCTACATGATCACGATACTAGAAACGCAAATAAAATACGAACTAATCGCTTCCGACTAACTAAATGCAAAAACAATTCCCTCAACTACAATCTTTATAATTACCTACCAGATGAATTCAAGAGTTATGGTGTTTCTAGATTCAAAAAATGCCTGAAAAAATATCTTTTGAGGTTTTGCTTCTACTCTGTCAATGAATACATTGATCATTTCAGAAGAGTGTGATAATGTAATGTCATTATTTCATTATTTCAGACAAGCTGTAGTTAATATTTTTTATTTATACACAGTGTTTCGTCTTTGTTTGTATGTTGTTTTTATACTTTAGATAGTTCTATAACTCATCTCACCTTATCTCTCGACACGAGATACTCTTTGTGACTTGCTACAAACATTTCTTGTAAAATGTAACGTAGTCAATAAACCTTGTCTTGTCTTGTCTTGTCATGTATTGAAAAAACAGGTTTTTCTGTTAACTTGCTGACGCCTTCCTACAAAAATCAACCTTCAGAAATCGATACTCAGTTTTTCCGGTTTTCTAAATGTCCCTTCCCTAGTTTGACTCCTACTTCAAATATGTTTTCCTCCAGTTGATCCATTCATCTGTAACATAACGTTTAGTACGACCAGCTGGTAGTACAAAAAGCATTCCAATATCAAATCTTGATCTTGCCAGATTGTTGTAGGTTAACAAATCAAAAACTTACGAAGATAAGATTCATACATCACAAAATGATGGCTCTCAAACAGTATGCAGAACTATAGTGTATACAATTCAAAAACTGTTGCACATCCTCGATGACGATATGAAATCAACGCAGTGGTACCAATCTATTGATGGAAATACACTGGAACGTTCACATTTAATTTCAAACTTTGCACCTGTTATTCTTTGGCATTCGGTTGGCAGCAGATCTAAAGTCAAGTATGTATACTGTCAGTGCGATTTCTCGAAAGAGTGAATATAACAGAGCTCACAGACCACCAAGAAGCTTACAAATACCGCAGTACTGGATATAGGTGTTATGCGTTACAGTATTCATACTATGTAGGAACGCAGTAAGTATTTGCAGTTCATGAATATGGGAGAATTTAGATTTTTCAAAATAGTTTGAATGTAGCTATTCGAAACATATTATTTGATCCTCCGGAAGGGCATAAAACTCTTAGAATATTACAAAGGAAATAACTTTTTCATGGGTGAGCTTCCATATTTCAAAGAATGGTATTACAAATACCTATCAACGAAGGAGGTTTGTAAGAGTTTTTGATCTGTTTCTTTCATATTCAACAAGTCACTTTGATTCACCTAATTTTATGACAATCCGACTATAGTGTACTCTATTTATTAAAGTAGGACTTCAGTGATTATAACTATTATTTTATTCACTTGTCAAAATATGATGTTTTTGGCATTTCAACCAATAGTAGCGGGTTATTCTATGGTTATTCTTACCAATCATTCGGTATTATAGTGATAAAACTGCCTGGTCCTTGATAAAACGTTGTTTACCTTTGAACTGTCCAAACTATAAGGTTTACCTCGTCGATTCTATTGAACTGGCTCATATTTATGTGAATTATCATGAATGAAGAGTTACCTTATTATCAACAGTCATTCACTTTTCACTTTTTTCAGCATAATATTAACATAAACAACACATTTCAGAGAACACTCAAACACGTAAATAGCTCATAACCCCAAGTTTATGACATATATAGCGAACGACCGATTCAAATATCTAAGGTTTCCTGAAGTCAAATGCAGATGACGCACAATTAATTTCTATTCAAAAAAAATTCATTTTTTGTTGTATGAGAAGAAACCGTTGTATGAAGATTTTGATTCAACGACATAACGAATGATTTCATGTTTCTTCTGGCGCGATTTTCATTTCATAAGAAATTTTCAATTATCAACCTTGTACAATGAGAGGTGTGACGCCATCTCTTGGTATCGTCGGCAAGCATTATCATATTCACTGCGTAAGCTTCATATCTCTTCTGGATCATAGAGGGCATACATCGTTGTTTGACATTTCAAATTTGTAAAATTTTCACATATTCTCCTTTCCTTCTTATGTAAATGAAACACTGATCAATTGAATTGTTCTCCCATCTATTTGTTTGAAAAATAATCTCTCCAAATACAACTCGTTCTTCAAATTTAATAAGATAAATTTTCATTTTCGAAACACTCAAACTTTTTTATTTTGAGGCAAAAGCATTCAAACAAACCGAATTAGATAAAATCACTCGTCCTACGGACTCGTGATTTTATCAATCGGTTTGTTTTCATACTTTTGCCAAATAAAAAAGTTTATGTGGAAAATGAAAATACATCGATTGATTTTGAAGGACTCGTGGTATTACCTTTGATAAATCGCCTGTCACTTCTGATATAGTCAACTCATACAAGGACTATATTATATTACTAGCACACTGTCTCCAACTACAAGATAACTACTCCCGCAGCGAGGTGAGAATCTGCGACCAATAATTTCCATAATCCGGGATTATGTCACGAACAGTTCAAGCAGCCACTTCATGCTATCGACCCCGATCGACGCAGGCAAAGGAGCAAGCGGCAGCTGTCGGTGTTCAGTTTCAGACCTCTTCAAATATTCTGCTCGATCGCCTGCTCACAACTTTCGGGGAACTTTCTGCTGCCAACTATCTCGAATATCGAGGTGGCGAGGAAGTGGGCCGCAAATTAGTTCTGGGGCTGGCTGCATTTTGAATGCAAATCACGTGCGATCGTCGAAATTCCCGATCGAAGGTTGTTATGGAAAAAGAAGAAAATGCAGTTGGATCAGGGAAAGTTCACAAGTTCCTCATTTTCAGATGATTTTCAATTGAGGGATGAAACAGTCAACGTACGTGTTCGAACTGAAAGAGCTCTTGTTTGGAAGATAGCTCGTCACCGTAGTATTAACCTGTTCTACGTCCATCAAGTCATAAACTGGGAGGCAAAACAAGTTGAAAATTACTAAAATTCCATTGAAGACAATGAACAACAATATAAAAATATAAAAATAACGTGGAAGAGAATGAAAAAATCAAATCAATTCAGTTGATGTGATTTTCATTCCTTATCATAAAATAAAATATAAGTCCGTGTTTTCGTGAGAGAGTTGGATATTGTAGGTGACAAGCAAGAGTCATTGCACTTGTCATTGCATCTCTGAGAATGAGGATGTCGACAATATGCCAAGTACTGGCCATTGTTAGCTGTCCCACTGTGGTCGACGAGTGCGTGAAGCTGATAACGATGAGTGGCTACAATGGGTTCTGAGTACTCAGCCATATCTAGAAATCCTAGAGGAAAATCTATGGTGATATCTGATTTATCTCCGAGTATTTCTCTTGCTGAGAAAAGATTCAAATGTAAAACTGAAATATCTGGAAATTCATAAATGGACAGTGATTTGGTACTCTGCAATCTGAACAGGATGTATCGAATTGAATTGGCCATTGATTTTAGGAATTGGAAGGAAAAGTTCCCGAAATATATCTCAAAAACTCATATGCATGTTGTTGAGCGTAGCCACTGAAACAGGAGTGAGTAACTGGATCTGGTATTTTAGTGAAGCAGCATCAACTACACGAACTAATAAATATCCCGACCATAGTTCATTCATCACCTCAGCGAGAGCCTTAATCAAGTGACTGGATTCACTAGTATCGTTAACTTCTATGGAGTCTTTGTAGAAGAAATCCAGTAGAAATCTTGTGTTTGACAAGCAATGAATTTCACTGTTCATAAAACATGTGTTATCTTCATTCTTCAGCCCTCGATACCTAAACTAGGGACCGTGTTCTTGATGGCATGTAAGGTGCTAATGCAATGGTTCTCATTGTAATTCTCATTGCCAAAAAGATGTGATGAATATCTTGGATTTCACATCGAAATTAATGGATTCACAGAAGCAGTCACTCCTGACATCGAAATATCAGTTGTAAATTGACCGGAAAAAAGGCATGCTTGGGTTCTGCTAGCTCAAAATTCTACTGAACATGAAACTTCATGACGTCCAAGCTTTTTCTTCTCTGAACTCTAGTTTTTCGTACAAATATAGTAGTACTGAAAGAAAATTAGTATCGAGAGTATATTCAAGTCTAAAAAATATGCAAGAAGTACATTCTTTGTTATGTAGCAAAAACTGTATAGGTACTAATGATTGTCGATCGGTGTGGCCAAGCGGTATGAGATGCAGTTCGTATTCTGGATTTTGCTCTTTCACTGCTGATTCAATCCGCGGTCGGGGCAGACATTTTCTGGCCGGCTTGGTGCGATAGGCAACTGTAAGTTGCCTGGATAACAATCCTAGAAGGTGAGATATCTGGATTGAATACACCAACCGACTTCAGGAGGTTGACGTTTGTCAGCTCTCAAACGGAAAATACATCACAAACCATCACAACCAACCATCAAACAAAGGCTCTGGTGTTGAAGTGAAAAGATCGTGAGTTGGTGATGGGATAACTCACAAGGGATAACTCCAACTGGGATAGCAATTCGATGGTAGATCAGACAAGTATCATCATCTGTTTCGGATGATCTTCTGCAAAAGGTTCAGGTTCCTAAAGGGGTTAACAGGAAAATTGTCAGCCTTATTAAGGGTATTGTTCTCCCAGTACTTATCTGAATACTTGTAAGGTCAAATGAGAAAGTACCATGACTACGTTCTTCCAATCCCACAATGCTAATTTTGCCTATCAAATAATTTTAGATCATGACATTTCTGGCGACTACAATAGCGATATAATCCAATTTTCATAGTTTCAAACACACATGCTCCGAAACTTTTGTCGTTATATCAGTAGTTTGAGTTATCATGGTTCATGAGCCACAGCAATTAAGGTTGTGAATTTAATTAAACTTGCCGTATCAAATCCAATTACTAATTTTGAACTTGATTTGGCACGATGCATTGTCTTTGTCAGAGTTTACCCAATTATGAACAACATTCAGTTGGGTACAAACCGATTCATATTCAACTTGTCAAGTGGAGTAATGCAGGCCCAACCACAGAGGAAATGTTTTGTAATGTGTGGTTGGTTTTCGATGTTTAATCTCAATTGGCTCGGCGTGGCCACCACCACATATAATTCGAGCAATAGTTCGGTCAGAATCCATGTATTGGTTCAAAATTCGAAGCGTTGTTGGAAATGGGTTTTCATTTTTTCGAAAGCTCATGTTAACATCGATCGAATCAATTATCGACATGGTCATCTTTCTTTCGGTATGAATCGAAAAATTGTGGTTTGGTTCTTGAAACTTCTCAAACTCTGAGCTTTGCAGATTACGAGGTATTTCAGCTTGAGTATTTCGTGTTTCAAAGGCAGACTGTAACAAATTGGTCCAAAAAATCTACCACTGCCGCCTGACCTCAAATGGAACGTTGGAAAATATCAGTTAGGACTAGAGCAGAACAGCAAGAAAATCGTTAATTTCGATAGTTCCAACCATTCTTTCACCTTATCATGAAAAGGAATCTCAAAATTTTATGGACATTCAATAAAAGAAACAACCGAGATCCCATTGAAAAAGCAATCGCAATACAATACTCAAGTACAACATTGTTCGAAGAGTTTCCATTGGAAGTGAAAATATGATCGTTGTTATACTGTCAATTAGTATAATATAATATCAGTAACACAAGTTTGTTTTTTTTTTCATATACTCCAAATGTTATAGCCCTCTACTAATTCAAAACTTCCATTGATTCCATTGAAAATCATGATCAAAAAGCCAGAATCTGTTAAATATTTATAGGATGGATCGAATGAAACATATTCGTAAATATTTTTCTTGCTCGTTTCGAGCGAAAGCATGTATATGCAAAAAGCAGGAGGAATTTCCATAGCCTTCGGCTTTTCTCTCCTCCCTTTTCGATTCAGATCACCCGAGGAGATATTGGCAGAAACGAGAAGTTCATGTTTCATTGAACATTGATCGCATTTCATTATTCATAGTCCGGTTCCCAGAGAAGAAATTGTACAAGAGAGATTGATGCGGGTTTCTTAATGGTGATGGAATGATGGGAGTACTCACCGGTAGATTTTATAAAAGTCAAGTACAGAAACGGAAGATCGTCAGTGATCTGGAACATTTTCATTTACAACTTTTCTGGTTGACTTTGTGCTCTGGTGAGTGGGATCCTAGGATAGGGACACCAACCGACCTGGTAACATTGTGGATTCTTCTGGGTTTTCCTATAATCGAAATAGTAAATACTCTTAGCGTTAATCAGTAAGACATCCCAGATTGCTTCGGCACATATGTAGCAAACCCTTGCGTGCAGAAGGCTCTGTCCTTTGGGCAAACTCTTCAAAGTGTTTGACAATGAAAAATATAAAATGAGAAAGTTGCTACTTAACCTGCCTTCCCTTGATCACCGTGAAAAATCGATACAAATGAATATTTTGGAATAAGTGTATTGAAAAGGAGAATCAATTTTAAATTCTATCTTGCACAAAACTCTGCCTTCTGGGTACCTTCGTGAAAATAATTTACAAGGGAGAGTTTCAAATTTATCATCAAAATACTTAGTTTCGAATCATTTATCAATAGTTCCATAGATAGAAACATGATTTCTCTTGTGAAGAGTATGAAGTTTTGAGAAACTCTTTTCTGCTCTTCCTTCTCCAGAACGAAATACTCAGGATGGTATCTCAAGGGAAGGGAAAGAGGGGGTTTATGTCTGGTTAAAAATGGAGCCTAACTTTTTTGGGGTACAAACAGAAATCATCTGTAGTAAATTTCTTAATAGCACAAATGAAAACAGAGTGATTTTGCATTGAAATACAGTCATCAGTTCAACAGATAGCTCACCAAACTCAGATATGGTTATTTTTCTCGGAGAAAAGTATCTTCTGATTTCTTTAGTGATTATATTGATCAACTATGAAACTCTTTATGTACACCAAACATTTTCATCCGCTCTGTGTATAACAACATTCCAATGTCACATTCAATCATCATAACTATATTTCATTCCAGAACTATTATTATGATGATGAATTTGGTAAATTGCGTGAATAAAAATGCTAATAGTATATCAGGAATTGAAATCAAGACGAAGTTCGTTCAAAAAATATAGAACTTGATAAGTATGAAAGTCTGTTGTCTCTTTTTCATTCGACACGACAGGATATTAACGAAGTTTTAAATATAGCCCCTGAACTGAAACTGGTGGAAATATCTGTTGTTGACAAGGGCGGAACGGCAGAAAAATGAGTGAGTTACAGTTCAATGAATTATTTTCACAGGTTGGATGGAAATGGATATTTTTCAATAGATTTCTGTTATATATTCATCCAGTTCATCGTGAAACAAAAAGTTAAATACTCGTTTTTCAATGTGCAGATATTCTTAAACTTATGAAATTATATAATACCCGAACATAACCGATGTCAGTTTTCGGAGCTATAATAATAATCGTAAATTGAATTAACGGAAATAGGAAATATATATGTGTTTGTCTTGAAACATGTCTGGAAACTTACACAAACCTTTGGTTGAAGATGTGTCTGAAGATGTTGATTGTATTGGTTGTAGTTACTTCTTACGCAATTAATGATCGAAGTAGCTGATACACATGCATCACTATAGTTCAAAAATGCACAATATCAAACAAATACTTTATGAATACATAGATAGATATATTTCATGTGATTTGAATTTGAAAACGCAAGAGACGTACTATGACGATATAAGTACATCTTCAAGAAATTGCATTTTTTTGTAACATTATCTGAATTTTATTTTGAGGTTGTTGGTATAGGAACCGTTCTATTCGATCTCTATCAAAGGATACTGAAAGATAAATCGACTCCCTTGTAGATTTTCGTAACGAAATTTTTACTATCTAGAATAGATATCCCAAAAATTTTGATCAAGTTGCTAATTTTTATGAAAACTTTTTCAATTTAAATAATTGAAGTAAATTATAACTGAAAAGAAATCATATTTTTCAAATGGGAGATTTTCAAGAAGCACCAGGACCTATTATAATATCCACTTACATTATCCGTTTTGAGCTTCGATTTCCCTCAAGCATTCAAGAAAATCAAGAAGTAACATAATACCATTAAGAATCTCCATTTCCGAGAATCCATTGAAATAATTCCCCTTCATTTCGAATTGTTCACTGTTTCCATTGTACGAACTGACTATACGACGAAAATATAAAACGGCCAGTGAAAGAAAGTAGGCCTTGATTAATGGCCGCCATAAAGTTTCGCCAAAGCGTAGACGAGTCTCCAAAGCTACCTACGTCGCGACCTCAACGACAAAACAAGTCAATTTATGACAATTTCCAATCCAACGTTTTTCTCAAGATATTTACGAGGTATTTCTGGTTTATTTCATAAGTCCCCCTGTTTTTTATCGGCCCGTAAATAAGCCTATAAAGCGCAGAAATGTTCCCGTTTGGGCGTCACTATTCTTGTTTATTTGGAATGGCATTTCCGAAATTGGAATATAAACAACATTGGCGTTACTGGGGTGGAACTCCTCGGAAAATATAGAAACGTTTCTGGGGGTCGCCGTGGGGAACTCTCAATCTCTTAACATGAAAATTGTCTTTGATTTTCGCTACACACCTGTTTCTTGTATCTGTGTCGCCTTCCACTCTGAACAATGTATGTAAAAAATTTTATTTTCATCGATGTTCATATGCATGAAATTACCATCAAATAGATTTTTGCACCGGCAAGGACGACTCGTTTGTTGAAATTGCATCGATTGTCTTTTCCTTTTTGCTACACTAGAGTCCGTTTCATTTGTTCCACTTTTCGAAATTTCTTTCTTTTATACATCTGCGAACCCTTCAATATTTTCGTGGAACGTTTTTCAATCTTTTTTTTCAACATCGATGTGAAAGAATTACGTCTCTCTTATGAAAAGTAACTCAATAATACTAGAAAAAACCCTCTGCTGATGAGTATATCATCCACAGCTAGATAATTCATGCACAAAGAGGATGGTTCATTACTCCTCTGTGTATAAGTAGACTCCAGTATTTGATCAGAAAACATTCGTACAGATAATCTCCAATCGATACTTTTCAATCCGTAGTAAAACTTGGATGGAGATTCGAGCAATCAATCGCAATCACTAGCAAACTATAAAACCCAGAGCAGCATTCCACTGAGTAATTGATCAATTGTTTGCCTCATGCACGGCATTCTCGATTCTTTGGTTTTGTTGGTCCTATAGGGAAGAAACGACGAGAGGCCGAATCCACCATTGAAATAGTTACTGTTACATTTTGAAATAACGCCCAAACTAAATCCAGTCATCAGTTGCTCCCGCTAGACAAATTTGTTTTTCATTCATTACGAAATTTTTCCCGTGAAGTAATAACTGTGTTCATGATGAGCTGAATAACCGCACAATACCATTCATTGGAGGTGAACATAGATCATTTTTTAAAATCTAATATATGTTCCAGGACATTTAGTAGTGTAGTGTTAGTGAACCAAAGAGGCTTTTATTACACAGATGATGAAATGCGCCATAACTTCGCCTAAAAATAGACAAACAGGCTCACCAGGTAACAAGAAATCATCTCTTTTGAAATGCAAGTAACAAACTGAAGCCGCTCTAGGTGGTGATTTATTCAATTTCAGTTTAATTTTCCAAGCCTTGTACCTGTCTATTTTCTCTTTCAATCCACTTTCCGTAATGTTTCCCACCAAAGATTAATTACTTGGAAACGTGTGAAAGACAACTGATTTCGTTCCAATCGCAACACCAAACACACGCCACACATCCACCAAAAACAAAAAAAATACAACCAAAACCAAACAACACCAAAACCAAAAACACACACAAAAAGAAGCCAAAAACACAACCCCAACCCAAAAAAACCCATTGAAATTCCAACATTCTAATCGAATTAACCAGATGCTTTGTGCCGTTTTTCGAATTCCCGAACAGTTCGAAAACAATTCAGTTACTTCAATTTGACTTCTTTTAACCTCATTCGGGATCGAATTCCGTTTCTTTTCATGTTCAGCGGGATACTTTGATTTCCCGAGTCACTTCACATTATGGCGATCGAATAAAGTTTCCGGCTTACGACCGACCGGGGGCTGTTTACTAAACAACAACGTAAAAAACAAGCTGTATATTGATTAGTTGTTTGTTTATGGAGGTATCTCGGGAAAATTTGGGGCTGAAAGTTCAAATGAAGTTTGGTTCGGAAGCGCTTTGTCTTTCGAGACGATATATTGAAATTCCACAATAACGTTCTTTGAAGTGGATTCTGTAAAAAAACAATATATTCATGGAACACGATATGAGAAACCCACCGATTTTCATCACCATAAGTAAATACATATTGGTTTGGTTTCATAAATCTATACGAAATTGCTATTTCGTGAATTTTAAAGATATTAGGGGTCGATTCGGAATGGAAGGATGATTTTATATCCAAATTAGGCTTTCACAAAACTATTCACACGGGATTGTTATTGAAAAAACCCCTAAACCAATTTTTTGAAACTACTCTAATGAAGATGTCTCCATTTAGAAGATGAAAAGCAATTGGAGTTTTCAGTAAGGAAAGTGGTGATCCCATTACTTTTGTAGGAATGATACAGAAATTATGAATGGTATAAAGCACTTTTTCTTTCGAAACGATACATTGAAATTCCACAATAACATTCTTTGAAGTGGATTCTGAAAAAAAACAATATATTCATGGAACAAGTTATGAGGAAGCCACCGATTATTATCATCATGAATAAATACATGTCAGTTCGGTTTCATGAATCTATACGAAAATTGCTATCTCCTGATTCAAAGTATATTAGGGTTTCAATCAAAATGAAAGTATGATTTTTATATCCGAATTCAACATTCACTAGAACTTTTTTTACAATATTTTTTTTGAAAAATTTCGAAAACCATTGTTTGGAAACTACCCTAATGAAAATTTTGCTTATAAACGTTGAGATTAAAACCTTTGGTGTAAAAGTTGAAACTTTTCTTAGAGATCAATTACCCTAACACCAAACTGATATTTTTCGCTCTCGACGAGCGTTTTGCTAACAAGGTTAACATCTTCAGGAGAGGACTTTTCTGAGTTTTCTCATTTATCTTCTGTTTACCAAGAAGCTGTCGTGATTTATGAGAAGTTCTATTTGCTTCAACAGAAAGAACTTCAAAAGATATTTGATGAAGTGAATATGAAAGTTGCATATAAAACATCTTAAAAATTACAACAGCTTCTTTGTAACCCAAAAGATAAATAAGAAAACTCAGAAAGGTCGGGAATTTACGAAATCAGTTGTCAAGATTGCAATAACAAATACATTGGCCAGAGCCGACGAGCTATTGGAACCCGTTTCAAAGAGCATTTAGCACACATGAAATACGGAAGGGTAGCAAAATCCAGTGTCGCCCAACACGCTCTAGACAATGACTACAAAATTGGTGGAAGCAGTCTTAAACTGATCAAGCATGTGCATGACACAAGACTACTCGAGAGTCTAGAAATAGCAAAATGTAAAAACAGCATGAATGGTAACAAAGGACCTATCCCTTTCAGCCCGCTTTTCAATTTATTGTTGGGAAAGTAATCAGAATAACAATAATAACAGATGAGGGACCAATGAATTCGGCAGGTAGTCACTGCACTAGTTCATTATCGAGAAATTAATTAGAATAACCAACAGTTATAAACAAAGTCCATATCGGACCGAAAAACTTTCAGGTATATTAACAACTAACCCTAGCTTTAGATTTAGTAGGTATCAATTTTCTTCTCCTGAAGATGCTAACCTTGTTAGCGAAACGCGCGTCGAATACGAAAAATATCAGTTTGGTGTTAGGATAATTGATCTAATAATAATAATAATAATAATAATCGATATTATTGCTACATAAAAATACAGAAAATAAAAAAAGTACAAAGACAGATAATACAAAGTAAGAGTAGCAAATGGCATCGTTCGCTTTTCTTCATTGTGACAATGATAGAATAGCGCTCTTCCACGCAACCACATAATGGGGCCAGTTAGTAATACAAACTCAACCCCGAGAGAGAAAAACAAGAATATTGACATATAATTATCAGAACTAGACATATCATTACGAGACTATATGGTATATCATACTAAAAAAAAACATTCAGACATAAAGGTTATAAATCTAAGGTTAAGGTTCCATCTAACAGAATACTTTTAACTTTTTTTTTGAAGGATAGCAGTGACAAGTGCTTAAATTCATCAGGTACACCATTATAAACTTTGGCGACATCATAGGAGTTCAAGAATTTTCTTCTTTATGAGTCTCTCCACTCAGTCGACAAGAAGAAATTACAGTTTTCAGTTGCGAAAAAGGAAATCCCATTACTTTTGTGAAAATGATACTAAAATTATGAATGTTATTCATATATTGATGACGATCATGAAAAGCTCACCATGAATGAGTATAGTGAACAACGCAGAAACAGGCTGTATATTGGGTAATTAGAAACTTGGGTATTTTTTTTTGAGAGAATGGAGATTGATGTACATTGGCTAGTTATTCGTTCATCGAGGTATCATGAAAACGTTAGAGGCCGGAGATCTGAATGAAGTTTGGGTAAAAGGCGCTTTGTCTTTCGAGACAATATATTGAAATTCCACAATAACATTATTTGAAGTCGATTCTGAAATAAAAACAATATATTTATGGAACAAGATACGAAAAAGCCATCGCTTTTTATCGTCATTAGCAAATACATCTCAGTTCGGTTTCACGGCTCTATATAATAATTGCTATTTCCTGATTTGATATTTTTCAGGGTTCCGTTCAAATTGAAAGTATTATTTTTACATCCAAATTCAACATACACAGAACTAAATAGATGGATAGTTCTTCATTTAATTAGGCATCCTACTATACATAATAATCTATCCGAGAATACTTAATATGCACGAAGGTGTAAATAAAAAATTATAACCTATACATAAAATAATATTCTTGAAGATATAGTTTGTATAAATATTTAAAGGTATGAAGAATAATTCAATATGTGAGACAGACCTGGTAAATTCCACTTTGATGAATAGGGAGTGATTGAAAGAGATATCAGAAGTGTGGGTACAGCTTGAGTCTCTATATTTCCTTGTTCTCATTATTTATCAAGCTGTCATTTCGATATAACCAAATTCAATTATTTAATATGCTTGCACGTTATTATTCTCCAATTGAATTTCCGCAATATAAGCAATTCATTCCATTATTGTTTGAACCGATACTAAAACGTCATGTACACTCGATATTTTCTCATGCTCAATGATTACTTTAGGTCGGGATTCCAAACCGCATATGCATTTTCGCCAGTGTGCAAATAACTGCAGGGAATAATAATTACACAGCCGCAATATTTTGCGAGTACACTTTGACATCATTCACACTCAATTATATCAATAAATGGCAAATGTTTCGACAGCCAACTGAAGCGATTTTCTTTCAATTCCTGGTTTATGTTGCACAAATGCATTAAATGTTATTTACTGATTTCGATGTTCTGAAAGTTTTTTCAACGTCGATTCATGATATTTCGTGACTGACATCAATCATCGAAGCTAACGTTGAGGTGATTGTCAGGAAATTAGCAAATATTCTGAAGGCGGATTCAAGCAAAACAACTTATGAATAACTTAACCTATCAACTCTGAAACATAATTCATCATTATCCCAACTTTCACTCATCCAAATAATGAAAGAACTAATTTTGAAAAGCAAATTGAATATTTATTACAAAGAAATGAGAAAATATGCTCGAAAATGAACTGACATTGAATAGCTAATGAAAAATACAGAAAAAAACACCAAAAACTTACAATATATTGCTAACCAGTAGGATTGTCTAGATGGAGATGTGCTGCATTCTCAAAAATGTTCTGGAACCGTTTCTGAAGAGTGATCAATGAATACTGACTGATTTACTGAATACTGAATACCGAATCTTAACCTCCCTCAATATTTATAAAGATTATGAATCTTTGCTGAGTTTGCAAGTTTGCTCCGGTCATCGTACCAAGGTGAAATGCTTAGCACGCATCCATGCAAGTTTGCGAATGTGGAGATTGTTTTATATTCCTATATCCTGTATTCGTATCAATTTGATGTCTATGAACTTGGATTATTAAAATATGGAATTGTAAATACTGAGTGATCCTGTTTTAAAATATTGAAGTTGAGGTTGAAACATCTCTCATTTCATGTATTTGTTTGAATGGATTTGAATGAATTAATGACAACTTTCCATATTTGACATTTGACAGTATTGTTGAATCAATCTGCATTCATTGGGTAATGTGAAAATATCACGGTCAAAACGTTTCAGTTTACATGGATTCACGAAAAACCCAGTATAATGATAATTGAAATTGTATCTATCTACTCTTTTGATTATCTATCCAATTTATATTATTGAAACTCGATACCATTTACATAATTTGATTGAACAGCTCCTTGTTATTTCAACTTTCCTCCATGATGTATTCAATAGTTTGATCAATAACAGGTTTTCATATGGTGCATTGTTTATAATAGTCGAACCGATGCGAAAAATTATTTTAACATTATAGCCATAGTTCTGGTTTTTAGAGAGAGAAATGAGTTTTGCACTTCGATAAACCCTCATTCAAGTATAATTCTCGATACAGTTGCTGTATAAGTGAGGACTGTTTGTTCAAGCAATGTTGAGAAACCGTATCATTGAGACTAGCGATATTGTCGAAGTAAAGAGAAAAATAATACGCGGAATTTTCCAAACCACAGTGTTGTTGTTATTGAACATCTCCAAAACCAGCCTCACAGAAACTATCGATTTAGTGGAGAAGTTATCGTTTATAATTTTGAAGTGTTGCAGGGAAAAATATTCAACAATAGTTCACGAATCTCATTGCTTATTCTATGAAGAACAAGCTCCTTGCTAATGATAGCTCCTTCAAGGAATTAATTTTTGATTATCTTCTTCTCCAAATGAAATAATAATTCCTCAAACTTCATTCTACCAAGAAAGATACCAGAGTTCATAATTATCATAATAGTTTCTTTGCTTAACATCCTTCAAGAATATGATATTCATTTCTTTCATTTATCAACTCAATCATAGATCTCCAAACAGATGAAACCAATAGGATATCTGGGTGTGAGTGAAAAAATAATTTATAATACCTGGGTGAAATAAAATGAAGACAAACTGCTTCAGTTCTTGTTCATTACTCAGTATGAAATATATCGACATCTCAGTGACAGATTATATTATACGGAAAATACCTGTGAACTTAACAGTCAAAATCTCTATTATTTCGTGTACTTTTGGATGATTCAAAGAATAGATCATTACGAAGAATATATTGAAAATAGAAACTCATTTTATTTATATTACACATTTATTTATATTATTATATATTATATATATATATATATATATATATATATATATATATATATATATATATATATATATATATATTCCTCAATGCGAATAAACGATGTAAACGTTGAAGGCTAGATTGCTATTACAGAGTTTTTCAGCGACCAGATGCACTGAACCTTTCAACCGATTAAACTGATCAAAATAAACCAGGCGTTTGGCTCACTCCTCAGGTACTATCTCGGGTACTATATTGTTTTATGGTAATGGTTGGAACTTCCATGACATCCTTCATCTAATTAAATAACTCTTTTGAAACCTGTTGCTGAGAACGATAGGATAAAAATACAAATCAAATAAGGAAATCGACTCCAAACAAAAGGTTGAAATGGATTTTTTAGTCCGAAATAAAATTAAAGGTTTGACTGATCAAAGAAAATAATGTTGTGACAAACAAATGAGATATCGTAATGGAAAAATGTAAATAAAGAAATAAATGGAATAGTTCGAGTAAATGTTGAAACCAAGTTTCAAAATGGTATCCGCAATCATCTTCGGGAGATGACTGACAATATTTCGAGGTATGGTCGATTATAAAGACCCGATTTCCATCTGGTGGGGGAAGGGGCGGTATTAACAATGAGGCGCACGGGTGCTACTAGAAGTGCGCTGATCGGTTTTCAGCGGGAAATGGACGTATTGGCGCGGGATTTGTTTTCATCAAGCCGAAGTTGGTGGATGCCTTGGATAAGCGACCTCCACACATTCCGGATAACCACGCTGAGGTGACTGAATGCGTCGTTGAAGATGAGATAAAACCCCTCGACCTGCGGTCTCGGGATTTTATCAAATTATCATACAATCAAATCATTTGCTAAGCAAAATTTCGAAAATCATGGAAGTGCAGCACACATTTTAACCGATTAAACTTGCTGTACTCGGGACATAACCCCCGAATATTTTTTCACGAATTCTAGTTTGGAAATTCCCCAGTATACCATTAGAACGTATTGTGGATCAGTTATGTTTTTCAATTATAGTCTCTTTCTTGCTAGGTTTTTCGTAGTCACACCCGATCGAGGTGAGTTTGACCTAAATATAAATTATGTACCCAGAGATGAATAAATCGTCATGATCGACCTCTGCAATAATTTGCCTTCTGAGAAATGTGGGCGGCAGATTCCCAATTTCCGAAAACGCATTACCGATGCCTCGAATATCTGAGGTGGCGTACTCGATAATAAATCGCCCCGAACGACATTAGCGAAATCCCCTTTCACCTCCAGTAAAACATTAATATAACCTTTTAAAAAAAAGCGCACCCAAGACAGGCGGCCGTTAAATCATTCCGATCTTGACTGTTTTCCGGAAGCATGGAAAACAAGCGAGTCTCCAGAGCTACCTCTGACGGCTCTAGCGATTGCGATCCATATGAACCTCGAAAACAAGAGAATTTATGACATTTCCCAATCCTACTCTGTTATTCCCGATATTCATGAGATACTTCTAGTTTTCACGAGTTCTGGTCTTTTTCACCTCGGCGCTTAGGCCGGTCGAATTAGCTCAAAAACTGAGGATATCCCTAAGCTCTATGATGTCGTGACTCTTTCCACTGGCGAACTCAGATGTTTATGGGAAAAATTATGAAAATATGCATTATTTTCAATATATTTTCAACCTGTTAGATATCAGTATTACTGTTTTTTGCTTCATATCAATGAGTTGCTCGAGAAAACGATTTGTTCAGTACATAGTTTTGCGGAGGACAGTACTTTTCATACTAGTTTCTCTTCCAGAGTCCCTATACCAGCTCGAGAAACAAAAATTAAAATAAACATCCACGTCTATGAAATTAACAATGACTTGATAATAATAATATAATGGGGTAGCATGAACTTGGTGGAATTTAATGCTAGTGAAACCCAGGTATGTCTGTTCTCAAGGAAAGCCGATCTATCATGATCTAGTTTTCAGTTGTCAGGAGTAACTATTCGTACAAAGTCAAGTATCTCGATGCTAGGAATCACGATCACTATTGATCTCTCATGGGAAAACCATGTGAGATGGATCGCTGAAGAAACTTCCCAGAAACTTGGAGGTCTGGTTCGTGCAAAGAAATACTCCACTCCTCGTCAGCTTCTGATGATCTACAAGGCTCAGATACGACCTGTCTTGAAATATAGTTCTCATGTATGGAGTTCGGCACTAAAACATTCATTGAAGCTTCTCGACTCTATTCAGAGAAAGGCAATCCGTCTTGTTGGTGATTCTTCGCTCATAGACTCGCTCACTTGATTAGAACATCGTAGAAGGGTCGGAGACTTGTCTCTCTTCTATAGATATTTTCACTTCCGGTGCTCTTCTGAATTGCTATCAATCGTTTCACCCTTGGCAATATCTACACGGATGACTTGACGAGTACAGAATTCCCATCCCTTTGTTGTGAACTTGGAGACCTTTCGGATCTCACTTGCTCAGGGAATTTTTCTTTAATAGAGCAGCTGAATTTGGAACTCCTTGCCGAGAGAGGTTTTTCCTGAGGCTTACAAACTTCAAAAATTCAAAATGAAGGTTGATTCGTATCTCCTGTCCCTTGATTCACGCGGTGTTCTTTGAACATTACAGGGCTTCCCTCTCGTGTGAATCTGTATATAAATGAAAAAAATAGCCCGAAGGGCATGGAGTTGGATGATATAATGGATCCATTAGTACGTTGTATGAATTACATACGTTCAAAAGCTCTTAATAGAATTCGAACTCTCATTTGATGAAATCAGTGAGTGAGTCAATATGGAAAGTTATAAATGAACTTTGCTGTGCAATGGCTTTCAAGGGGCAACATGTTTAAAAAAATCCAACTTGAGTCTAGCAGGAGCTCTACTGATTTTCTGAAGAAAACATCCTGGTTGGGAGGTTGAGTGATCTTGCATTTCTTGTTGACGTTACGAATTATGTCATTATTTTGGATCTCAAATAACAAGGCAAAGAGTGCTCACTTTCTACTATGTTCAATTTCATTAGCGGAAAAATTGAAGAGGAGGTCAATATTGCTACTGCTTATCACACTCGTTTGAGAGAAGATTTCACGACTTTGAGAAAAAAAAACAAAATAACCGAATTTTTATAAATCCCTCCATAATCAGTTCGGCTGAAATAATTAGTTATCCTTCCAATATTCAATGGAACTTGTGAAACTTCAAAATCAGGTTACGTTAAAAAACCTTTTTGCCGACAAAGTGTCTCCGAAACTACAAAATACTTCAGATGATTTTCAAGTTCAACATATGTTTATGAAAAGGTTTTTTTCAGTCCTTGATTATATTAAAAATGAGAATTGCGCATCATCAACTGGGCAACATAATATTTTTGATTTGTTGTGATTGTCAACTTCGAATTTGTCGCCTAACATAGAAAAAATATTAAAAAAGAGTCAATGGCAGAAATCACATTGATTGTAACAACAAATGAAAATTACCTATAAATATAACTTATTGGGGAAGGGAAAGGCAGAGAATAAATATCAGCTGTATTTTCACAAATGAGTCATTCAAATTAAATCTGAACTGAATCAGATCCTAATAATAAATATCATTCGCAATACTCGAAGTTTCACGATTAGAACTGTGAAAATCCGATGTCGCTCTCTTTTTTAGTTGCTACCTAAGCGCAATTGATAATAATTAAGACATAAATCAATGTTTGTAACAATATTGG
This sequence comes from Zygogramma bicolorata, assembly GCA_032362365.1. Taxonomy (NCBI): domain Eukaryota; kingdom Metazoa; phylum Arthropoda; class Insecta; order Coleoptera; family Chrysomelidae; genus Zygogramma; species Zygogramma bicolorata. The sequence goes on from JAVJAQ010000699.1 coordinate 1,322,663, forward strand.
AACAGAAGGAAATGTTCACACTCCCAGCGATTTATTTCAGTGATGTTTGGAAGTATTCCGATTTTATTACCTCAATTTGAAAGTTTTGCTTTTCATTCTCATTTATATTTCTCAGTATCACCACTTTGGTTCGGGTTTGAAGGCCATCGTTTTTTGGAATTTCTTCCTGACGTTTCGCTAGCGCAAGTGGCTAGCTTCCTCAGAGGCTCATACATCTTCAGTTGACTCAAGTTGTCAACCAATCAACTTTTCATTTGTGTAGAAAACCGTTGTGAAAATTCCATCTGCCCTCGATATTGTTATAAACATTGATTTTTATTTATTATTTGAATCACGTGTGCAAACATGTAAAAAATTTTGCAATTGTGAACTACATTTTTTCTTATACATACGCCCTTTAACTTTGATACATCATGTATTTCTACCGCAATATTGATATTTGGCAAGAAAACAAAATAATTAATAGAAAAAAGGGACAATTTTTATAATTATTTCCAATGAATATTGAATTCTGAAACTATCAGATGAAAAGTACCAACACGTATCTGCTAGGATATCTTTGTAGTAACCAAAACCATCATAGACAATGTCAAATTGAAATTTGACTGGACTATTGTAATTTTTACAAAATCTGAGCTTTTCTACTCCACAGTTCAGTTACGAACGACTTAAAAACTTCTTCTCTCAAGAAGAAGTCTATTGTTATCTGGCCGGGGAACAGAATAAATGGTGGCTTAGTTTTTGTTCGGTTTCCTCAAGATCAATCGGTATCAGTACGTCTTTCGGTTGGATTTGCCTGATATGGAAATAAAAGTGAATGGGAGCGTCATCTGTTTCGGTTCGTACGATATATTTTCATTAGTTTCCGCAGTTTAGCATTCAATGGATTCTGGAGAGACTGACTCTCAACGAGGTGAAAAACATGGATAAATTGTCTGGGCCTGACATCTGCTTGAGTTTTTCTTTTCCGAGATAACAAAAAGGAGAATAACTCGACTGGCTCTGTTTTCACTATCTCATGAGCCAGTCATTATTCATTCGATGTTTCCTTGGAATGGGTAGGAGTAAACATCAATGATGAATCTTTTATTTTGTTTATTGGCCAAATCGTCAATGAATACTGATGTTCACTTCTCATTAAGAGACTTATAAAAAGATTAACAATACAAAGTCTCAGATAAATATATGAATTAGATCGAAATGTAGTAATGTTACGAAATCTCCTATCGCCGGCCCTGTCGCTCGTAAACGCAAAATAATATGAGGGGTCGAAGAAAGAACGTCATTTTTCTAGGAACTCTTGATTCGGGTGGAGAATTCGATCATCGAGATTTGACTGGAAGATGTCCTACAAGCGTAAGCAAGTATATGTACGGAAGCGATTCATCGCCATGGAGATAGTTAATCAGATAGTTATCAGAGCTTTTAGCTTAGTGGAGAGGTTAATAGAGTTTTGATCGGTATTGATAAGTGCAGAAGTCGAAGTAGAGAACTTATATTACAAAAAGTTTTAATACAAAGCGTTGGGTAGTTAGCGGAGCAATTTGAGTGATTGTATTGCATTGTATTATGATAAAGAGTTATAACAAAAGTAGTGAAGTGTTGTTTGGCGTTTTAATGAACGAACCCAAGGACATATTGTAATAGTATGAATGCAGGGAATCAACTATTATTGATCAAAGTGCGATGATATTAGTGCTAATGATTAGGGATAATACTTTCGGTTCATATGCGATCATTTTCAACAGACAGTTGATTGATTTCCTGAGAAGTGTTTTTGTTTTTTTCGGTTAGTTGTGAGAACGTAACTTCTATGTCGTGAAATTACCAACGAGAAATTTAGGTAAGGAGGTTCATTTCAGAACTTTTTGTGAATTCTGTCATGAATGATACATATATATTGTCAGAGAGTAGTTACTCATAATATTAGTGTTATTTATATTGGTAATGAATCAAAGTGTTTATTTTCAAGAAACTCATAAATTTATCGATAATAACCTGATTTAATACTTTCAATCGACACTCTTTACAAGATCAACGAGATGAAAAATTCTCCGGAGTTATTATATTCATTCGAATACTCGAACGAAATCATTCCATATTTGTGAAAATCGGTGTGTGCGATTTCTGCATGAGAAACTTATAGGGGTGAATTCCCAAATATTGCATTCCGCCTTGAATCCGTAGAAGGGAATATGAAATTGATATTGCTCCAGAATACGTTTTCTTGTTTTTTACTAATCAATTACCAATCACAAAAGGTCAAAATACTTATTGATATTCAATATTGTTTTCACCAAAAATACTATGATGTAATCAATAATAAACTGATATAAATTGATCATTACTAATTCTTTCGAAAGCTCATTTGAAACCATTTTTTATCATTATTCAAAAATGTATACCGGTCCAAAAATACTTCGAAGGCACCAATATTCAACAACAAAATGGTTAAGGCTTTCGCGGCCAAGGTTATTAGTATAACTACTTTTCTTCGGGCTTGAAGGCCGTCGTTCTTTGAAATTTCTTCCTAACGTTTCGCTAGCGCGAGTGGCCAGCTTCTTCAGAGGCTTACTCATTTCCGATGACTAAACGTTTCGATTTCGTGAGGCGTATTTATATTGATGCAGGTAGTCTAGGGGGTTAATTACTTCTGTCGGGTTCGGGGAATAATCATCATTATTAGTTGCCGCACTACCTGCCGTGATTTCATAGGTTATTCGTGATTTCCTCAGAATGGGATTCCGAATTTAGACTCAACGCTTCTTCTTTTCTGTTGAAATTGTCCGTGTGTTTTTGGATCTTTATCGCCTCCCGTACCAGTGGGCTATGGTAACCCTGGTTGGGGGCAATCAGTTTAGCATTTTCAAACAGAATCCTGTGGTCACCCTCACTCAGTGCGTGTTCTGCCACCGCCGATTTGTCAGTTCGCCCTAGCCTGCAGTTCCTTTCATGCTCTTTGAGTCTTGTTCCCATGGATCTTTTCGTGGTACCGATGTATACCTTCCCACAGGTGCACGGTATGCGATAAACCCCTGCTGCTGAAAGTGGGTCTCTTTTGTCTTCAGCCGACCTGAGGCTTTGTTTTTTCCATGGATGTTTGTATCGTAAAAAATCTCTTTCTCTGGTTGGAATACCAAAGGGTTCGTCAAAAATCTGGATTGCTTGATTCTTGATGGGTCATTGTGCTTTTGGAGGTTTTCGTACAATGCGTATAGATGTCGCCTACACGTTCTTGTCTGTCTTTCCTGAAGTTAAACTAGCACTAAGTGCAAATGAGCAGTCGTTTCTTTCCATTTTTATTTGATTGGCTAGCGAGATGAGATCGTAGCATAAAGGATAATGGGTGGCCATTCAAATACAAGTAGAAAAACAACAAAAATTTATCAATATTCGAATGCAACGGAATCAATAAAAACACACGATAAAATCATCATACACATGAAAATTCCAAGGTGACATGATAATGTGACAATTGACTCGACATTTGACATAAAATTCGAAAATGGGAACATAACGCCCCCTACCGAAAAAATAAGGAAAACCTCCAAAAGTGTCCATTGTTTTTCTCGCCACAAAATTATACAAAATCCAATTGTTGGATTTAATAAAGTTTGCATAAACTATGTCATTAGAAAACTGAGAACGATACTTTATGATATTAAATATCTCACTGAATACCTCGAGCTGAATCAACTCAGAAAAATCTTCTCTTCTCTATTTTAAAGTCATTTACTTTGTTATTTTACATGCTTGAAATAGGGCATATAAAAGTCACATTTCTTAGATAGAAACGATTCAGCGATATCCACTCGAAGTGATGTGTAGGAAGTCAAGGTTGTTCCCACTGAGGAATTGTTCAGCGAAATATGGATATTCGAATTCGACAACTCTACATGATGAGGATGATAATACAACAACGTCAGGATACAGTAAAACTCAAAGAAAAAGATCACCCATATGGCACAAGTTACAAATTTAATTTAAATTCCATCACAATCAGGTCCAGTTTTTCAATACAAGGATAAATGAGTTATCTGTCAGATAGATGGAAGGAAAGAGGAGGTGCGCGTGGATAATATTTGGCAGTGACGAGGATAAAGACTGATGGTTATTTTATCTGACAGATATCTTGCATTGAAAAACCGTCCCTTAGATCTGGAAACAGTATCCCACAGATAACCTACCAATACCATGACTCAGAAAGCTACAATCTCATCTCAATTGAATAACATTTCTAAACTAGCGCCACAAACATTCGTTCAATATGGAAATACAATTACACATCCATCACTCCGTGAAAAGTTCTCAAAACCATTAATGCCTACTGGAAATTATCGTTTTGGTAATATACAAATTCATTACTTCGAATCACATCATATTCATTTCCAGTTCGCTTTCATCCATTATAATGATTTCACGCATGAATGATGATAGCTATTCCGTTTTAGTTCACATTATGCAATTCTATTATTCTGATTAGTTCTACATTGCTTCGCTGTTGATTTGTACAAAACTTTGAAAGTTATTACTATTATTTCTAATAATTATGTTACCTAAACTTTTATTGTGATTCTGTTCACAGCCTCACCGACTTGTTCTTCTGTTGGCCTCCCATGTTTTCATGTACCTCTACGTGTTTTTGGTAATCGATTCTTCCATTGCGTGCTGAATGAATGGTTCATATTGAAGATTACGACAATTATTTCCTCTTATTGGTATTTTCTGTATCATATTCTCTAAGTTTTCTGAGTCTATTCTCAATACGCTCAACTTACTTTTACGTTCTGTGGATGGCAAATATATATTTCCCGGTTATATCAGGTATTTGTTCTCGAGAAACCAGCCTTTTTACGCATTCTTGAATACCTCTGAGAATTACCCCTTCAAACATTATTTTCAGTTTGCAACGGTAAAAATGGGTCCCCAGGTAGTTCTGTTGGCATGAATCTGGATTTGCTGGCATTTTCAATCTAGATAAGTCAAATAAAAACAGTGATAGCTGAAAAGAGATATTAGTTTATCTATTTTCACCTCACACACAACCCAGGCACAGACGATCATGTTATGAATTGGCTACTACTTTAATTGAGGTGGATATCATAGTAACTTCACCAAAACAGTCAATCCATTGTCACAATTGCGAATCTAATCACAAACAGATTGAAAATGTGCCATCACGAAGTAATGTCGTGAACCTCTTTTGTTTTAGTATACAAATTATAGAAAACAGGCAATTTCCCAATGGAAACTTCCGTGCTATCAGCTAATGGTAGTACATGAATTATAGTTTGACAAAATGTCATTCGAAAAGACATATATTTGAATGGAACACATAGCACCACACTTTCCGAGTCAATGCGGAAAGAATGTAGAACTTATATTGAAAATGTATAGGAAAACGAGTGGCAAACGCCCTCTGTTGATATATTTAGGCGTTTACTTCATTCACAGAAATGCAGATAGAGTTACAATAGTATATTATGCAACGATCGTGTAATGATGGTTATTAATACATAGGCATAAACCAGGATACGAAACGAGCCGAAGATGAGTTTCGTATGGTTTATGCGAGTGTATTAATAACCATTACATGAGAGTTGCATACGCTATTTTATCTACACCCAATAAATAATGAAGAACTTAAAATATTATATTATCAGGGAGTTATATTGAACACAATGATAGTAGGTAATCAATGGTAATTCTTCGAAAAATTCTACAAAATTATAATTAATGGTATAACCACGGAAAATACAACAATGAGAAATGAAAAGAAGAAAAAAATTAAAGAAAAAACTTCTGCCGAGGTCAGGAATTGAACCTGGACGTTACTGACCGCTGCCGGCGCCATTGACCACTCGACCATGAGAGCTCATTTGGTTTGGTCGAAAATAAAAACATATATGTTGCATTTGTCAAATGAAAAATATGATCCTTTCGATGGTATTTTTTTCTTGTCTAAGAGATCTGTGGAGGAGTCGCTGGTAATTCTTCTATATCACTGCTATAAGACATTTTCATACGATTATCGAAAATTGACTAAATTCTTCAAAAATTCAATACCTACTGATTTTGACTTGACGTACGTCAAAATGCAAAGATTGCACATCATGCTTGATTGAAAAATAATGGGTTTCTATTGGTTGAAAATCTGTATCGTAATGGATTTCATTATAAAACGGGTTGTGGGCATATAAGTGTATTATTATACATAGTTTATCTTGCTTATGATGTCTAAAACCCTGGTGTTACAATTGATGCGATATTGTTTTGAATTATATGGCAACACTTCAACTTCATTTCTACGTATCGTGAAGTGTTTCCCAATTTCATCACTAGTTGACGCCAATTGTTAGCCATTACAAACAAAGTCAAATGTATTGATGTTGATTGATATTTTTCTGAAAGATTGGTCCCACTTCCAGCTGATTTTGAATTCTCTTATTGTTCATTGTAGTTTTGTGTTGAGTCGTTATTTATAGTTTACATCGCTTTTTACTCAGTGGTGCTTACAGCTCTTGATTTGAAACTTGTGAGATAGTAACACATTTTCCCCTTTTTCTACTTACCAGAAGTCTAAATAATTAAGCCGGCGCCATATATACCAAGTACCCTTAACTTGAGTGGAACACATTACATTTGAATTATATTTTTGTGCATGGATCAAACGTCTTCAAAACGATATACACATATCAACAGGTGTTTGTTTGATTTACTTTCTTTGACAGATAATATTTCTCAGAATTTTCTTTTCTTCACATAAATAATCACGCATACGAACCTATATACTTCCATTACCGTCTGATTTTTTGCTAATTTGATCACCGGCGCATCCACCAGAAACTACGTTAAATCTGAAGAATGTCCCATTCACCATTTCCTAGAAAATATCTGGAATATTATATTATCGGGAAGAAAGATTTAATCCTTTCTTTTTTTTGTGTGAATTGAAAATACTGAAATTATATCGTGGTCTCGGTAGTGTAGTGGTTAGCATATCTGCCTATCAAGTGGAAGGCCGGGGTTCGAATCCTCGCCGGGCCACCGTGCTGGGTAATCGCACGTTAAGAGGTAAGGCCTCGTTGATCCATTGCTCGCACAAGTTTCGACTTTTGAGGGTTGACGTTCGTCAGCTGATTAACGGTACGAACAATTCAGAACAATTTTAGAACAATATTAAAAAAATCACTATTTCCTGTATAATTCTCACTGAGAATGAGTTCACAAAACATCGACATATATTTCGCTATACAATAGCGTCATCAAGAAAGTAATTCAGATGACTGTAATTCATTTCATGTATGGATTTTCATGAAGAATCGACCAGTTCAATTCAACACTGATCAGTTACTTGTATCACATTTCCTCATATACATCTGTGGAAAATTATCAACATAACTGAAGATTGATACAACATGAATTTTTAATCAATATATAATTGTTACTTCAATACACAGTTAGAAAAGGGCCGTATTTTACCGTCCTTGATGAGATATTGGCAGCACGTTTTTCACTGTACCGAAATTGATATGGATTTCAATAACTTGAGTAAATACACCCCAACCGGCCTTTTTTTCATTTATAAGTTTCCGGTTTCCGATCGGAATTTCCTCTGCGATGAAATGAAATACAAATAAAGTCCCGAAGGGGGCCATTCTGCCGTTTGTTTTAACCTCGTCTTACACTTGTTTAACTTCCAGGGGAATAATGAAAAAGTTTCATTTCAATCCCAAGAGAATGTGAATGAACTAAAGAACTTGGTGATAGATTTTGAAAACTCCTCAAATAATTGATAGTTATATCGAGAATTCACCAAGTTTATTCAACCGAAATGTCTATACATTTTCATAATTTTAAACCAATGGTAGAATTCTCCAAATAACTATCCAAGTTCCATATTATCCTCGGGATAACTGTAACAATTTATGAATGATATTGCATTCCCCAGTGAGTTTTCTTATGAAAAAATGATTTTTTCCTACGAGCATATGGTGATGTAAATTTTTTTCAATTATCACTCGTGTGGTAAGTAACACCTACCGCTCCAGTGCGGTAATGTACTTCCCAACATTCTGCGTTGAAATTATTCTCGACACTTGTGTTGAAATGTAGTGATCCAAACTTCATAAACGATGAGTTTTGGAACCTTTGGTGTAAAAGTTGAAAACTTTTCCTAGAGATCAATTACCCTAACACCAAACTGATATTTTCTTCAGGAGAAGAAAATTGATACTAATTTGCGTCGAGTGCAAAAATATCAGTTTGGTGTTAGGTAATTGATCTCTAGGAAAAGTTTTCATCCAAACTTCAATTGATGGGAAACCGTCAAAAACCTTGTTGGGACAAAACGTGACAGATATAGAGCTCCAATGAGCTAAATAACAATAATGAAGAATGTGATACAATATGTAAAGGATGGAGAAAAACTAAAAATCACATATAATAGTAAATTGGTGGGAGTTATCTGGGACTGATCAAGTATGTGCATAATACGAGGCTGGCTCGATGCATTCGATAGTCTAGAGATATCAAAATGTAGAAATATTATATTACGAATGATGACAAAGGGTGTATCTCTTTTAGTCCGCTAAATAGTTTACTGTTGGGAAATTTATTAGAATGATTAACAGTCCTGGTTAGACCGAGAATCTTTCCTGAACTACATTAGATTGTAAGAAATATTACTGAACAACCTCAGTCTCCAGGATTGGTATTACAGTTTTCTTCTCCTGAACTCTTGCTAGCGAAATGCGCATCGATTAAAATTAATCTTAGTTTGATGTTAGCGTAATTGATCTCTGAAAATTATTAGCTTTCACACCGAATGTTCCAATCTCATAGTTGAATCTATGAGGAAGACAATAACACCGTTATTTTCATTCGATGAACCCCTACAATATAATGCACCCTCAAACGAAAAACTAGTTATTTGATTCCCTTCCCTTCTATGACACATTGAAATTAAAAAATGATTTGTTTCGTAGTTTTTTTGGTTTGTAACCAACCACAATCTGAAAAGAATAAGAATCAATATTGGAATCTATACAAGTGTAGAAGGGCAAAAATATATCGGTGAAACGTCTCGACCCTTGGAAGTGCGAGAGAGTGAACACAAGATGTACATCAGGAACAGACAGATAGGTGGTTCCAAATAATCAGAACACATTCTCAATGCAGATGGAGATCACACAGTAGAATGGAATGACACTGAAATTATGACGGAAGAGAGCAATGGCAAGAAACGAAAATTAAAGGAATCTGCTTTCATCATGCTGTCTGGCGAAGGACAAAATGTTATGTCAAATTTTAAATAATTTGACAAATATCAATCACGAAAATTGTCTATACGAGATATTTCCATTTGAAAAAGAATTTGCCAAGAAGTTTTGAGAACGGGAGCAGATTTAGTTTCCGAAACGTTAACAGAAAAATATTTTCATATATATCAGTTCTTATTATTTTTTTGATAGACAAAATTTGAGTTATACGAGAAGTTGCTGACTAATTGGACTTGTTCTATCCAGAAAGAATTGTTTTCAATAGACGCAGCAACTTTTCGGGGTAGATTGAAAATCTGCCATTCTACACTTGTATAGATTCCAATATTAATTGTAATTTTTTTCAGGTTGTGGTAGGTTACAAACCCAAGAAACTACGAAACAAATATTGATCCAGCACAAAATAATAACGTTTAAACAATACTTCAAAATGATCAAGTTCAAATTAGATCGACCTCTCATAAGAAATATATGAGAAAAATGATTAATAACCACTTTAAATGGAATTTCAATTCTGAACATGTTGTTAAAAAGTTTAGGGGTATGATCTAGAAATTCAAGCTCTATAAACGTTTGGGATAATAGTATGGGAAAGAATAGGAGATGTTCACATGATACCTCTAGAAACTACGCAAACATGGATTTTGGAAATCATCTATCGAAAACAAAAAAGGTTTCAACAGAAACCTTATCCTGCGAATCTGAAACCTCAGACCTTAGACAGATGTACTACCATTCACTAAAATCATAACACCACAAGACAAAATCCAAACTACAGCAAATTGACGAAGGATACAACACTAGATTCGAAACAGTCATCCCTAAAGTTAATACAAAGAAAAGTAGAAGATCCTTCCCAGAAAAAGAATACAACATTTCATTGACAAGGAAGAATTAACGTAACAAAGAACTACAAAACTTGAATACGTGAGCACTGTATCTTCGGGCCACCAATTATTTCCTAATTGTAATTGCATTTCCTTCAATTGAGTTTGTAACTCTTTCCCATTATTATGCATTACTTTCATCCGAACATTTTATCTATACACTGATTTATACACTGCACCCATGCTCAAGGGTAACCTTCTTTCAGGTGTTTTTGGGTTTATTTTCAATATGGATTTTATCGATTTTATTGTGAATGCTTACTAATTTTTCTGGTGAATGAATTGATTGATTGATTGAATGTTTCTCAACATACCATTTTGGTATAAGGTAGACACGATTAAATTTCCACAAAATTTATTGTCTTCGCGACATGTTTCGATACACTGTATCTTTATCAAGCGAATGTTAAAAACATTAACTATGGATTCCCATCAAGTAAAGGCCACCTCAATCCAAAATACCTTTTTGGGTTGAACAGTAATCCCATTGAATTTTCCCAATGAAGTTGGAGACATGAAACATACGGAAAAAAAGTTAAACCAAAATTCAAAAGTGATTTCAGTCATGGGAACACAATATTCTTGACAGAGATCTGTCTATTAGTTCAAGTGTCTGTGAAAGCACCCTTCTCAATATCATTCCTGAACTGGTTTGATTACTACACAGAGCGACATGGGATCTGATTGACCAATGTTCTTTTGATGGTCAGACAGGAATTGAGAAAAACTTCAATGAATATATCTGTGACTCGGAAACAATGTAGTTCCGATTGGTCGTATCGTGATATTTTGTAATTTTGTTCTGGTGTTCGACATCAAGAAATGATATGCAAATTCTCATCAATACAGCATTATGATTGATCAAACCGCCTACTACCAGGCTAACCAAACTACCACAATATCGAGATACTAGTATATGAAATACTCCCAAAATTACGGTACCATTGTTGATAAAATCATCTACGGTGACATCGGCCAAACAGTCTCGTTGCCCTTGAAGAAATCCTGCCTGTTTAGCTATGATGTTGAAACGGTCAGCATTTATTCGAAAGCTGTTTAGTCAATAAAACGGTATGGGGGTTTCAACAGCAGTCAGGCTATAATTGTCAGAAGAGTATTTTATGTGCCACTAACTCGAACGCAGAACAGACAGTCCACAGTACATATTGTAGTGTGTTTGTTCAAATCTTAGAAGGTTCGATTACCCAGAATGCTGTATCGTTAGAGATCTGTCTATCATTTCTTGACAAGACTCCATCATGGAGGTCGAAATTCTGAACACTAAACTATCTTGCAAACGGAGTATTTATAGAAGAAACTATCTTTCATGATAACACATATCAAGATCACCAGTACATTGCTTAAATTATCAAACATATTACAATCCGACAAAGGTTGAATTGTTTCGATTGATCAACAAACGTTGGCACACATACTAACACAATGAACCTCCCTCAATATCCAACAATAGCATATCATGCATGTTTCAGAACCAGACAACGAATCAACTACCCTTTTGACTCGTTTCTATCAATCCCCCTGATTGAATGGGCACATCTCGATTGCTCTCGATTCGGGAAAGCTTTTGTTCGCAACTAAGGGGTGTTTCCCTACAACCGACGGGTGCCAGCATACATATGAATGCTGAACGGGTAGCTGAAATAATTCATATATAATAATTTGAGCTGATACGATGGTGTTTATATGTTGTATAGTTCCAACAATAGGACGATGTAATAGGCAGTCAGATCTTGTTTATAAATTAACGAGGATTTTGCTGTGGTATGCACCATTAGGGCTCTGTAGGCTGGATTCAACATAATGCATGAAAGCTTCTACAATGTTAACAGAATTACGAAGCTGATCCCAGGAAACGCATCAGAAAACCCAGGTGTACCAGAATTGATTTTCAGTGATGCCATCTGTACATTAGTCAGCTGGAGGTGGGAGTGCCTCAAGAAAGTGTGATGGGGCCTCAATTATTCATATTCTATGTTAACGACTTAGCATCAGAAATTATCAACCACAAAACTCATCTTGTGAATTATGCTGATGACACAAACATCCTAGTGGAAGGATCTCAATTTCAAGAAATGTTAGATATAGCAAATGATAGCCTAAAGAGAGCTCAGGACTGGTTCACCAAGAGCCGATTGACTATAAACAAGAAAAAGACAACCTATATCCATTTCACAACTGAAAACTTAGGAAACGAAATACCGCAAGACATACAGATCCAAACAGAAAATGTAGTCCCAGAGAAGAATACAAAATTTTTGGGAATTTATATTGACCAAAATCTGGATTGTGGAGTTCATATAAATGAATTCTGTAGTAAATTGAACTCGGTATGTTATTCTTTCAGAATTACAGCAGGGTATTTGGACAGTGAAGCTTTGGGAACTGTGTATTTTTTAAACTTCCATTCCCTATTACGCTTTGGAATCATTTTCTGGGGAGGAAGCTGGGAAGCACGAATTTTTTCTTGGTACAGAAGAGATCACTACGAATTTTTAGGAAACAATAAAAGGCAGTCCTGTAGAGGCAAATTCAGAGAAATGAACATATCAACGTCTCCAAGTATCTATATTTGTGAGTGTTTGGTATTTCTGTTCAAAAATAGGGAAACATTTGACATGTTCAAATCACAACAGTTATAATACAAGAGCTGTAGATTTGAATACGCCTGCTCATAGACTAACTCTGACAGAAAAAACTCCTATGTATTCGTGTATTGAACTCTTCAACAGATTACCAACGGATGTGAAAACTAAACCCTGTCTGAAAATTAGTCAAACATCTCGTTCATCGATTATTGATTAAGATTGAAGCTTATAGTTTGATTTAATATTTATATTCAACGCTGTTCTGATTGTATATCCCTTTTTTTTATTTTATATCTATTTGACTGGAAAATTCTAACATGTATGTTTTTGTAGATTTTGATTGAATCATTCCATTTCAACCAATTTTATATATATCATGTTAAACTCGTTTTTGTTTGTTTAGCATATGGTGTATGGTGGCTAAACACCACGAACTTGACGCCGGTTCACCCAATTGTGGTTGTGTATATAAAATGTACAGGTACAATTCTTTGAATAAAGTCAACTATCTATATATCTATCTATCTATAATCATTTAATCAAAGGGGTCTTTATATGAAATGAATTAATATATGGTGAATTTGTATCTCGATTTCAACAATTTATTACATTGTTGTCAAGTGGTATTTGTTCGATCTTCCGTTATCTATAATTTACTTTATGAAAACTGCAATAAAAAAACTCATCAGATCCAGAAACTAAACAAAAAAATTTATTCAAATTCATCAATATATCAACATGCAAAGTTGAAATTTCATCTCAGGCTTATGACTGTAGTCATGTTCGAAATGTTTTAATTCGAAGTGAAGACAGAATAATCAGAACAATATCACTTGTTTCAAATGAAATTAATGCCTCACATATTATACGACTAGGAGGCTACGCCTGTCATGTATATTTCCATTGCAACTATAATTTAGAATTGACATGCAATAAAAACTAGATCCAGTTAAATATAAATCCATGATATATATTTTCTCTGTGCATATGAAATCAATTCATCAGTTCGGAAACGCAATTTTGAAAATATTGGAGTTTATTGCTACTCTAACTTCAATGAGTAATAGGTCGAATTTTCTATTATTGAATCCGGTGCCCTGAATACAATTTTTTTGTGAATGAAATTATTTTAGTGCTCTACACTCACTGAGAGATAGTTCCAGTCAATTGAAATGGTGAATAATATATTGAAATTTGATTCTTATTAGGTGAAATGATTTCATCTCCATTAGATACTGCTCGATACTAACGTATCTTCAGAAAAAATAATTATATAGTATATATAGTAAAAAGTTAAATTTGGTAAAAAGAAATGCTATAATTATTGGTGGTCGTGAACCATCTTCCTTCAATGGGTAAATGTGAATTCCTAGTCACACCTACTGAGATTTAGAGGGGAGCGATATGCACTCTGATTGAATTTTCAAACAATCTCGAAGTGGTGGGGATAAATTGAAATATTTTCCGACTCAGACCTACAATCTAAACCTTAAATTCTGGGGTCCAACCAGCCAACCATTCGAAGAAATGGAAACCACCAATAGATGGCCTTATGAAGTTCGTTCGAAGTTCAAGGTCATATATCTTCTTACATTTTCTTAAGGAAGTCGTAGCTTCAATAACACATTTTAATCACTTACACAAAATGCACAACGATTGCACTTAATTCAGAAACAGTAGTGCAATTTCATTTCAGTGTCGTAGGTCATTTATACTTCAATGGTTATTTCAGAGTCCACAACTTCTTTTATTTCGGGTATAGGCTCCTATTGGCAATACTATTCTGAAGCTCAATTAGCTCTCTGATAACATCTCAGTCAAACTGATGAACAGAAATCTGCACCTACTTTGCCAGAGAAGGAAACTTCACAGAAATAATACAAAAAGTTTCCAGATGCATTGACTCACTATTCTAGTTCTCTATGAACAATGCAAGCAATTCTTTCAATGTCAAAAATACCATTGTGGAGGACATTAGATGAGGTGTTGGCCAAATTAGTGCTTCGATTCTTAAATTAAAAAATCCTACTACAAATGACACTCAACAAAACATTTGCGTTGAAAATCATTTTCGAGGCAATTCTATAACATTTGGAACAAGAATATTTTTGTGGAGAGAGTCAAGTTTGTTGAAAAATTTTTTTGCTTTATTCTTATGAGTACAGAGAAATAGAAATCACAACTTCTATGAAAAAAGTAAAATAAAAATAAAATTCACAACACTCTCTTTTGGTAGGTACGTGTATAGCATTCGAATTCGTTTGATTCATTCAAAAAAAGGAAGAAAGAGTTCATCTGAAAGAACTACTTGCCTGCTTATTATGCAGGAGGGGCATTGGGTTACATAGAAATCAATTTCTCTTGCTAAAGTCGTATACAAAGAAAAATTGAATCAAATGAATAGCATACATAGGAAATATCTACACAGCACAATAGAAAGCTATTTATAGAAAAAATGTCACTCGCAAGGATAGTATTTCATTCCAATTCATACAAGATCCTGTTTCACTCAGAGAAAATAATCTCTCTAGCTCTGCAATGGAAAAATTGATAAATTACGTAACAGCTCTAGTAGAGTCTTCAGAAGGTTTTTTGAATGATATACACGTACCTCTCAACAGAGAGTGTATGTAATTTTCTTTTGATTTTACTTCTCTCATGGCAGTTGTAACTTCTTTTATTCGATTTGGAAAAAAAGAAAGTCAAACAACAATTAATTGATTCTTCAACATCTCTCATAAACGAGTTTGTAATTGGAATGTTCTCAATCGATTCATTTCTTCATTTATGAATCGACTCACGTAAAGAAACAGCTCGCCCAGGCCAGTCTCAACTCACCTACACTGTAGGTTAATGGACTAACTCCTATCATAAAACAACCACTCTCCTGGCTAATAACACGAAGGGTATTAACTTCGAGTTGATGATGGAAACTACATTGTTCTGAGGGGAGACCAAATTACACGGAATCTGTCTACAAGTGTGCTGGCAGTTGTATAACCAAAAGCATACACAGGAATTGAACGTCATCCCGACATCCTCGAGCGTGGCTAATTTTTTTCTTCCTCAGAAGGGAATAATTCAAGAATTACAAAAAATATAAAATCTGAAGATTTCCACTAGCCGAAATAATAAAAATTCGTCGATAAAGTTTAATGCGTGCAGCTACGTGATGCCTATATTCCCCTCTCCGCGTTTCTATTCCTCTCTTTCTTTCTTTATCTATTGCTCTCTCACTCCGTCCCCACTCTGGTTTCTATTGCCATGACGCCATGAATCTTTATCACACAGACTCGTTCGTGGCATGATATTGTTTACAACGAATATCTAACGTTCTAAAATTTGACTGGGATTCTCAATTAATTAGGTTCAATGATTGAAAAAAATTATAAAAAAATTTCAACTTGATAGAATAAGCGAATCCCTCCAGATAATCGTCAGATTATGATACTGCAGCGTCTAGGGCGTAAAGATGAACCATATATATTTAAATCTGACGCGCTTGTGTATTTCGAAATGACGATTTTTTTTTCACATTCTAATAACGGCCGCGAGTCTGCGTCACATCCAAACTGTCAGATTATTGTATGAGAGCTTTTTTTAGGTTCACTTAACATCCCCTCAGAGAATTTGACACGCTCGAGAATTTTTTTTTTCATTCTCAACCATTTTTAAAAATATGTAGGACAAAGATGATATCAATATCTGACGCGCTCGAGTATGACCATGCAATAGTTAATTTTTTCAATTATTGAAAATCGATTGTCGCTCCTCCCATCGATGGAAAGGTCTTTTTATCATCTGAGCTCCGCAATCCATTAGGTCTTTATGACGCCCGAGTAAATCTCGATTTAGCATCGTGGGCTCTCCTACTACAATGCTATCACTCCACCTACTGCAATATTGGTATCTAGACAACCAACTTTTACGTAATTCATAGCAAGAAAAAAATCCTACATTCACCGAAGATTGATACTGCTTAAATCGAAAGCAAGCAGAGCCATTTCAATACAAACTGTGTTGTAGCCTACTCGGAGACTAACCAAACCAAATTCAAAGAGCTGAGTAGGATTCCTACCCATTCAGTTTAGCTCCGAACTGTCACGAGCAAGAAAACGTAGAAAGAGCATCCTTCATTTGTTTCCGTTCGTGGTGGAGAAACTATTAGGAATTCTGTCAACGCTGAGATCAAGGCCAGACACATTTCGAGCAGAAATGTATGCAGGAAATATTATTTTCCATCAGAAAATTGACAATGGTTTATTTTTCATCGCAAAAAAGCTTTCCCAAAGAAACATCTTTGCAACCGTGCCGGGTATTCAACGATGAGTTCGTGCGATTTATATCTCTGTCAGTTCTTGATATTTCGAAACGTGATTTTGTTTGGGGGAATTGTCTGGAGTATTTCTTCTGTTCAATCGAAATTTCAGTTTTCAACGATTCCTTAGTCTTTCTGTTTGGAAATAATCCCAACATAAAACTTTTACATCAAGCTCAATCAACCAAAATTCGCGCACTTCCATGATTTTTAAACTTTTATTAAGTCCTCAATGCAATCCAACCTAACTCATGATTTGTTCATTTGAGTTGCTCACCAGAAGCTATAGAAGTCTTTCAACATTGAATGAGATCAATGGTGTCTTTAATTAGACGAGCTAGTTGTAAGGAACTATCTAGAAAATTGAAAATACTCACCTTATTCTCTTTATGTATCATGATTTCACCTAAATATGCAGATAATATATGTCAATTCAAGAATTGTTGAAGTTCAATTATTTTTCTAATGGAAAATTATAATTCTCACAAATATTTTACTGTCAACTGGAATTTCAACGAATATTTTTCTCATATATAAAATGTCTCATAAGAGCAATGCACTTATCGAAAACTTACAGCGGTAATTGCATTGTATCAAGTCACCATAACAACGCATTTGAAACCGTTTTGCTAGACGTCAGTAAACAACACAAATAAATGTCAGATAGACTTCAAAAATTAAAAAAAACATGTCGCGTTCAGGTGAGTACTCCATACTACTACATACTACTAATCTATAGAGGAAAGTATGAATGAACAAAAAATAATATTTCCTTGAGAGTTTCTTTATATAAAATATAAAATATTCCAATGAATTACATTCGTTCATGAAAATGACCGGATAATTTTGCATTCAAGTGTGATATCTTATACAAATTGCATTCGGTTATTTTCATATTTTGTAAAACAGCTCTCGTCTTTCGGACTCGGGCACTTTCGCCAAAATATGAAAATGAACTTGCAATTTTTAGATATCACGCTTTCTTGCAAAATTATCGCTAATTTTTATGCACTCGTGCAATTATAACAAAAAAAATCACATTGTTGCACTTCACAACAGACACCCAGATTTCCACAAAAATCTTGATGAGTATCTGAATGATGAGATTTAAGATGGGTACCTCCCATTTTCCAAAACATCTAATTAGTTTGTGCCTCACTTTTCAATTATATTCTTCATATGATGATTTCCACCTTTGAAAATCTTGCTTGAGCATGTTTCAGAATCTATACGATACAGAAATGTTGAACTATGTGAGCAAAGATTTGAAACTGCATTATCTAGAATCCTCGAGTATTTTCTTTACAGCGGGTCAGTTAATAGTATTCGTTTGATAATGTAGGTATAGGACGAAACTGAATATCTTATCGTTATTTCTTTTCCTTAAATGTTACACATTTTTTCTACACTCGTACTATAGTTTATAGAGATATACCTAAGATGTCAAGAAGAATGGTGTACTGAGTTATACCTGGGCATGTTCGGGGTATTCTTGGCAACACATGCCTACTATGATAATAAGCATTATGGCTTTTCGACATAAAAACAGTTCAGATGGCGTTCGCAACGAAAAGAGTTACAAATTTCCTTGGAAATATATGATCGGCCGACCTGACGGCTGGCTATACTTTTACTTTTGGACGCTGACTGATCAACAACCTATATTATTTGTTTAGAATACTGGCCAAATTCCCTATAATTGTGTTCCTTTCATTCGATTTTGTTTTTTATGAGTATGACATTAGATTTTGCTCATTTTGTTGACTGCTCGAATCAAAGAATATAGTTTGTCGATCGATCGGTTGACTATGCACTTCCAATTAGCGTCAACTGGCGATGAAATTGAGAAACACAACACGATACGTAAAAATGACACTAATGACAGAAAAGTGTCGCCATAAAATTCTAAACAACATCGCATCAGTCCCAGCACCATCCTTCTAGACATCTTAGATATATATACCTAGTGAGTCAAAGCCTGTGTGAAAAACGATTTGAAGCGTTTTTGTTACGCCATCTACACTACGATGTCGATAATTCCTTTCACTTGACAATACACGACAGTTTCCCACTCTGAAGAAGGGAAATATAGGGAAGAATATCATCGACCGATGAGGGCGCTGGTGGTGGTTAAACTATATCCACCATTTTGAAATAGTTACCTTGTTTACATTTGTGAAATAACGCGTCAAACTGAAATCCAGTCATCAGTTGCCCTCGCTATACAAAATTTTGGTGTTTTTTTTGCTATATTTTCATTTTACGAAATTTTTCTTGTGAAGGTTAATATAACTGTGTTCATGATGCTTTGAATAGCCGCACAATACTATTCATTGGAGGTGAACGTAGATGCATTGTGTTTCAAAATATAATAATATTTGTTCCAGGACATTTTTTAGTTTTAGTGTAGTGTTAGTGAATCAAAGAGGCTTTTATTACATGGATGATGAAATGCGCCATAACTCCGCCTAAAAATAGACAAACAGACTCACCAGGTAACAAGAAATAATCTCTTTCGAAATGCAAGGAACACACTGAAGCAGCTCTAGGTGGTGATTTATGCAGTTTCAGTTTAATTTTCCAAGCCTTGTACCTATCTATTTTCTCTTTCAATTCACTTTCCGTAATTTTTCCCACCAAAGATGTATTTCTGTTTGGAAACGTGTGGAAAGACAACTTTGGATTTCGGTTCCTAGAGTTGCGGCAACTTGACACCAAACACTTAATACGGCTCACTGAGCGATCTGCATCCATGATTGTTTGTCATCATTAATAAAAAAAACTACAACTTTAGATGAGATTTCCTAAATAAACACCAAAGAACTCGATAAATTCAAACACAAAAAATGGAAGCCGTTTGTTTGTCAAATTATAGCAGTGCGTTATATTTCCGCCAGACGTCGCATAAAACTATGAACTTCCCAATAGGTGCAGGGTTCTCTCTGTCAATTTGACTGAAATGTTGAAGAAGGATAATGAAGCTTCAAAACAGAGTTGATGATAGAATTTTATGGAGAAAAGGAAATTCTAGGCATAAAAATGAATTTTGAAACATTAATAATCTTCAACATTGACAATAAAATCCACTTCTATTTCTGAATTGATGGCTATCTTTTGGTACTAAGTATAAGTAATTAAGGAAATGAATGATTCAGGCTACGACGTCCTCAAGAAAAACGATGAAAAACATGACTTGGAAACGAAATCACTGGTGCAATCTACACGTAGTATCCATCCCTTCAAATGATATTTCCATAAGGTTTACTAACTATATCTGTATAAACAATGCCCGTACTATGATGATATACTTATATGGCCATAATTCGTTTCATAATGGAATCCATTATGATACAGATTCTTAATCCGTTTCATAATGAGATCCATCGTGATACAGATTTTCTATAATGATACAGATTTTTAATCTCTATCGAAGCTAGCAATAATGAAATTAATGTAAACATTCCTTCCACTTCGAAATTAGTAGGACCTAGAATGAAATTATCAAATTGCACAATGAATAATATTGATATTTTTGAGAAATCGGATTGATTACAATTATCATGTTCAATATGAATAAAAATAGAAAGTTCATAGTTTTTCCATATCCATAATAATACCAAAGGTAATAGAATCAATTACAATTGTGAAGAATTTTTCCAAGAAATACGAGTGATTACTGTTATTGATTTCGGAACAAATATAATTGAAGTATTTATGTTTCTTCATTATTCATCTGGTGTGGAAAAAATAGCTTTTGCAACTTTCGTGTGATGGTTATTATTACATGATCATTGCATAATATACTATCACCACTCAAAACTTCATATCACCATAAGTTATTATACAGCATCATTCTAAACATGAGTCATAGTGGGCCATTTGACCCTTAAAATCGTTCATGACTTGTAGTCTTATGATTCATACCGCAAAGTTATGTTCATTTTTCTACCCATATGTATTGCACAAACGTTCCACTAAACGGTATTTCGTGTCTCATAAATTGCATCGTACTTTTATTGAACAATATTTTACTAGAACTCAAGTCTTAAGAAACCGTTCCATGGAAAAAGTGGAAACGATTGATAGAACGCTGTAATCTTGCCACTTGGCATATCTCTAAAAAATTCCGGGCTAATGATCCGTCAAACGTTGTATGAAGTGAAAACGATATGCGTTAGACTGATAACATTATCTCCCCCCGAGTGAATCCATAAGACGTAACAGGGAAACTCCTTCGAGTAAAACCCCGGCAGCTGTATTTTCCCGTGTCAGTCTATCTGCTGAGTTTCCGTTATTGCCAAATTCCAAACCGCTGTTCAGTTGTTCCATCATGGCTGCACTTTGGACTGCGTGATGTTGACATCCTCATTGGTTCTATCCCCGTTCGTTTATTGAAAATTTGACGTAGGTACGGAAATGCAAACGTTCGTACTAATGAACGTTTTCAAATTGAACGCCAGATTGGGAATTTGGTCTATGCTCGGATATGGATTTTGCATAAATTTATAAAATGTGTACGGGAAATTGCATCAGTGCTCTAGGTTTCGGTAGATTTCATCCGATTTCCTATCTCTGAAGACTCGTTGGAGATTGGATTTGCCTTGAGGATGATGATTTTGCTTTGGAAGGGCAAAAGTTATGTTTCTTGTGAATTTATTCTGATTGGATTCAAATATTCTCCTGGAGGAACGAAATCACAATTTAGAATAGAATATAAAGAATGCAGTCGTCAATTGTTTGTTCCATGTCGATCATTTCCATTCATACAAGAAAACACATGAGGACAAAAAACAGTTGAAGGCTAGGAAATGTTGAAAGAATTATATAGTAACAGAACTATGTTTCGGAAAATATCAACGATGCTGGTCGAGGATATCGGAACAAGAAATGTTTTCTCTTGAGAATCCCGCTCTGTCATATAACTTTGCCACGTTTCATGGTCCCATGTAATTATAATTTACAAAAATCAGATAATCCCTAAAATAACAGACAATAGATATACAATAGTTCAATTCAGTTTCAATAGTTCCCTAATGAATGAGAGTAATTATGGTAATATCTATATCTATAAGATGTGAGAAGGTTAGACGACTGTCTAATTCAAAGAAGAATAACTTTAAAATTCGGGTGTCCTTGTTGACTGCATATATATCATATATATATTTATATGTTATTTTATTATTTATTATATATATATATATATATATATATATATATATATATATATAGAAATAATGAAAATAAATAAAACACAACTATCTTTGGTTGCAGTCAATTGTCTGTGGCCAGGAGAGAAATAAATACAATGTTATTATAAGAAAGTATACTTACTAACATGAGGTTTGGAATGAAAATAGCAGAACAACCCCCAGGGGAACATTTGAACTAATATTTATCACATAATTAATACTTTGTATTTTCAAAATTCAATTTAGCAACTTTACAAAATTTTAATAATATGACAAATATTAGTTCAAATGTTCCCTCGAGGGACTTTCATTCCAAACCTCGGGTTAGTAAGTATACTTTCTTTCTTGTATAAGTACTTTTGTATAACATAATGTTTTCTATAGATGTCTTTGAAAATAAAGTTTCCGAAAGCTTGACAATTGACTGCAACCCAAGATTTTCGTGTTTAATTTATATATATATATATATATATATATATATAGTTGTTCTAAAATTGTTAGTTTCGTTAACCAGTTGACGAAAGTTCAAACCTCAGAAGTCGAAAATTGCGCGAGAAATGGATATACGAGGCCTTACCTTTTAACGAGTGATTACCCAGCACGGTGGCTGGCGCGGATTTGAACCCCGGTTCTCCGCTTGAAAGGCGAACGTGCTAACCCCTACACTACCGAGACCATCGATGTGTGTGTGTGTGCTAAATCACATGCATGCTTGGGAGGTGAAACATTCTATTATATACGTATTTTCATAAAACGAGAGAAGGGGGCGCACTTATTTATATAACAGAGTATGTATCTTAGGGGTATATAGATGATATATCCTCTCAGTTGTTTTTTTAATGCTTTTATTTCTTCGATATTTTTCATGATACCCGGTAGATGTTTATATAGTTTCAAACTCTGATCTGTAAATTTTATAACCATTTCTTTTATTCATGAATTGTTTCTTGAATTTGTATTCTCTTCTTCTTGTATGATGTTAATGATCTATGTAATATGTGCTTATTTTTATGTAACCTTATGTTTCTATAGTGGAAGAAAAATTGAATTGGGTCTAATGATTCTATTTGGTGAAAATCATCCGACGGATGGGTTCCCTTTCTGTTGTATATGCTTTTTTAAAAGCATCGAGTTATTAGTATTATTTTCATATGAGTGTTTTACCTGTCGACCGCCATGCTAGAATTCCATGAAATATATGTGACTGAATAACAGCAAAAAAAGTTTTTTTCGAGTATTTCATAGTTCTCATTGCTATAAATCTATGTATCAAATATTGGGTTCTTTCAACTACGTGGTTGATATGCTCATTCCATATATCACCATAACTTCCAAAGAGAAATACAAAGAGCATGGCCTTCAAGCGATGTGTATGGTACTTCTGCTATTATAGAATTGATGGATCATTGAATTCTGATAATTAAAGTTGCACATCGTAGAACTTCAAGATATGAGATGAATTGAAACTAGCTCAAATAGCTCGAGTTGAATTTTCCACCAGTTCAGGATTCCTTTCGTTCTTTCTCATCGCCGTTCTGAATCATTTTGACCAATAGCCATGACATATATTTCATCAAAATTCTCAAAAGTATCAACAGTTTGCGCTTTCATATCAATTTGTTTCATCTTTTTGAGAGCTGTCAATGTGAAACACTCGAATACATTGAAAATATTTCGATTCCTTTTAAGTTAGTTATCATTTACATAAAACAAAAACGGCTATATCGATATGAAACATATGTCTCTCTACTCCAGTTTAAACGATAAAACGTGATTATCGTAAAAATGCGCCCAATTCTGAGAGAATATTTGACAGAATTTTATATAATCCTTGAATTAATTTTTTATTGAATATATTTCAGTAAAGATCAAAATGGTTGAACTGCATGTTCATCAAAATATATTGCTAGTCAAGAATTACTTTACCAAATTATTGTACTCGTAAACTTCATTTCCTTTTGTATGGCCATCAAAACTTTTATAACGCGCTATCAAAAATATTCCTCATATTTCATACCTCTCCCCCTTTGCATCATGATCACTATGGAGTAACTTCCGCTATAAAATTCAACCACGGAAATATAAAATGAAAATTCCGCTAGGAAAATGAAATAGTATAATTCCAATCAATCTGTCCAATCTACTTTTATGACGTTGCGACATTGTTGTGTTCTCTGAGAAATATTAGCATAACGAATTCATAAAGTGTACATTTCAAATAAGTCGTTTAATTGAGTAGTTTCAACAAAGACTGGTAATGGACTCAGGTACGGTTTGTCAGAGATGTAATTTTGGATAAAATGAGAGTTTTCTCTGGAGTATTTCATTTTGAGAAAACTCTCGGGAGAGTTCTGAAAGTTATGAAAAGAATAATGAGTAGAACGGTCTGCAGAAGCCGAGAAGATTAAAAACCAAGTAGACACCCGTGCACAGGGACAGACTCTCTGAATATTTATATTTTTTATATTTGAATTTTTAATGGAAGAAGAATTATCATATTGTGGAATCCAACAGTGGTTTGAATTCTCAGTTGAAACGGGTAGGACATTATAGCGATACTTGTCGGAGATGATAGAAAGGAAATTTTTTCAATCAATTGTCATGCCAATTTTCGAAATGCTTTTTGAAGAGGAATTGTGAGTTTTATACAAACTCATATGGAGAAATCAGAATATAATACGTTCGAGCTCTTTTGATAACTATGGGGGAAGAAGAAATATGTTATGAAAGAACTATTGAAAATAATTGTTTTTTTAAAGAAAATATTTAATTCCATCAACATGATCGAAACCTCTGAGAGATACGTGACAAATTGCAGAACCTTTGAGATTGTATATTGGGATTGACGGGTTGTTTTGATAACAGAAGTGGATATATCTTTCGAAAAGTCAACAACGCAGACGAGTACTCTTCATAGAAATCAGTTCATTCTGATTTTTTTGTTCGTGAGAAAAACACATATTTCATTAGAAGTCTACACTACACATTCCAGATCAATTACTCGTTTTTCAGATTGTGATCTCAAAATATTAAAAAAAAAAATATGTATAGCAAATAACACTTTCTCTTCATATATATATATATATATATATATATATATATATATATATATATATATATATATATATATGCAAGATGAATTTTCTGGGTTTTTTATCCGTTAGGTATCTTCTGATTCGTTCGACGTTTCGAATTCCATTTTGAATTCATTCTCAAGAACTGTGAGACGAATATCTGTCCATACCGTCCTGGTCAATCACTCCCCTTACGAAGTAACCAAGTCGAACGAATCAGAAGATATCTAACGGATAAAACACCCAGAAAATTCATCTTGCATATCGAAGATCCGTGAAAACATCAATTTCTACATAATACCTGGATGGGCAGGATACAACCTTAGAGAGCGGCTGACGATATAATCATCAATAATATCGGACCTAGTCGGATAATAACTGGAGAGGATCATTATAAATACCAGTTTCCATGGAGAACAGACAATTGAAGTCTTTGCTTACTCTTGCTTGGTTACTTCGTAAGGGGAGTAATTGACCAGGACGGTATGGACAGATATTCGTCTCACAGTTCTTGATAATGAATTCAAAATGGAATTCGAAACGTCGAACGAATCAGAAGATACCTAACGGATAAAAAAACCAGAAAATTCATCTTGCATATCGAAGATCCGTGAAAACATCAATTTCTACATATCTATATATGTATATATATATATATATATATATATATATATATATATATATATATATATCCTCTGAAGGATAATTGTCACAACGTCATTTGCCATCTTCTAGGTGCGATGATTGAGTTTCGACCTTCGAACTCGATATATATATATATCGTCATCAATGAAAAATGAATAGTATTTTTGGAATCTATACAATTACAACTTATAACTGCAAAGGTGAAATCATAGGCTTTGCAGACGACACTGCGATAATATATACGTCAGACTCATGGAACAAAGTCAAGAGCAACGCTGAAAAAGATCTGAACAAAATTTCTGATTGTTTCGAAAAATAAAATTAACTGTGAATTACGAGGAAACAATCTATGATCCTTTCACTTGTTACAGAAGTAGCCTTCCCACATTTCAGTCCCTACAAATAAATCAAGAATATTATCACAACAAAAATTAATCCATATTCAATCAAGAAATGAAATTAAGTATCTTGGGTTGATAATAGACTCACATCTTCGGTGGAACGTGCACCTTAATAACGTCACAAATACTTCGAGGATGCTCCTGTATAAATTCAAATACCTAAGGGATATTTCAAACATATCGCACCTCCGAATGAAATATTACCCACTAGTTGAATCATGTCTACAGTGTGGTATTCTTTCTTGGGGAAGCGCAGCAAAAGTCCATCTCAACAAATTGTTTGTGTGGCAAAAGCGAATCCTCAAAATTATGTTCAATCGAAAAATGAGTTATCCATCGATTTCTTTATTTCAGGAGTCTCGGCGTCTAGACATTCGGCAACTATATGCATTGAAGACACTTATCTATATTATCAGTTACTTCTCTCGTAAATCGATAAGTCAGCGATCACTTTTATACATTGCAACAAAGATTTTCAACTTCCTGCCGGAGATCTACAAAGCTTATATCCACACGGTAAATTCAACAAGTCTAATGAAGAAACGTTTAAAAACACTTTTGTTGGTTACTGATAGAACTATACATGACATCATCAAAAATTAAAACCAATTTAATGTTATTTTAGGTTAGCATAATTACCTGATATACATTTCATAACCACTGAGTGAACTCAAAAAATGTCGGGTGCTGGTGATAGACCGTGCTCATGTGCAACCTTACGGACATCAATGGGAGCTGCCGTTTTATCCAGGCCTCTAACAAATTGAATATTTTTGAACAAATGATGTACTTCATTCCGCACACAGCCCAATGGTTTCGTGGATTTCAACTGTTTATTCACTATGATTTCCTTTGTCTATCATGATATTGTATATTTTTGTTATTATGAATAAACCTTATTATTATTATACTATACAATGTTATAACATACTTTTTCAGATTTTATTGAGTTATAAACTCAGAAAACTACGAAGAGAATAAAAATTCTTTCTCTCAACTTAATTTAGCTAAACTTTGGCTACATTTTTCGTTCACCAATAAAATAATTTGTACATGAAATAATCTTAGACAAGGTCATCTTGGAAAACTGGAATTTTTCAGACAAGTTCGATATTCTACTTGAATCATTTAAAATTTCTTCTTCCGTTTCTTTTCATATTTCAATTGTTACTCTTCGATTTTTATCTGCAGTTGGATTTATCATGACTTGTTTATGCATTTTGTGTTGTGTTGTTACAGATTTACATAACCATCTCCATATCTATCACATCTGAAGAAACAAAAATGATTTTAGTAATACTAATCGGTGGTAATTATTTGTAATGAGTTCTCATGAATGTTCTGAATCCAGAGAATGAAAATAAACGATCTAGTTGGATTCAAGTTGGCAGTGAATTGGTAATTCTCAGAAATGATGCGGCGAATTCCACATCAGGAGCACGAGAAATTTGTCGTTACCAGATTCATGAGGTGCGCCTCTGTTGGCAAATTCTCAAAGTACTTCTTTCGATTTATGTCAAAAATAATGAATGCGAGAAATCACCAGAATTTGTAGGTATATTGGTTAGAAAGTGTAACGGCGAAATTTCCGACAGATTCAGAAAGCAATGATTTGAATGATAAGAAGTCATAATTTGTGCATATCAAAATTAATGGCTACTATTGAATAGTTTCGAATCAGTCATCCCCCCTTCACGAAGGTAAGCCTCAAAAAGTTTTGCCAGTAAATAATGAACGGTGTATTGCATTTTCAACACGTTTGGAAAATTTGAACGCGGTTTTGACCAACCCCGAAATATCGGATTAAATTGAATATTTGTCTACTCATCAAGGATCGATGACAATGCAATAATTCGGAAAAATTGTTACGATATCCTCACTAGGACCTTTAGAATTAACGATTTGTTTTTCTAGCGACGTCAAGCAAGAATTTTTTGGCGAAGGAGCCAGTTTGCTTTTCTTGGTAAGACCCCACTCTTCATCAATTGAACTTGAATATGTACAATCCACAAGAATAGTTGCAGTTTTCAATAATAATATATGCTTCTATAAAACTGTGAGACTCCCGCCATAGTGGGCATTTTGGTATAGTATAGCATAATAATTATGATATCAAGGTTCTTTCTATAATACAAGCTTCTGTTTTGCAAACAGGGAAAATAGTGCGAGTTGCAATGCGACTGAAGCTGTATACACGTCTTCATTACTCACAATATTTTCTTCTCTGCACCGTAGACGACAAAGCCGTTAGTGAAATGTCATATTCAAAACCCTCCCCCCCGCCCCCACCCATATCTCCCTTCAAGCATAACTGACACGGAGTCGCACTTGAAGATACAAAAACGCCGTATCGCGAAAAAGCGTGGCACTCTCTCTCATCCAGCGGCATCTTAATGGCAAAGTTGCTCGCGACTTTATTTCTAACAAGGTTATTTCGTTTCAGAAAACAAAGGAGGCGAGAGCAGGAGAATGGTGGATATAACAAGAGACAAACCTATAAAAGTGGCGGTGAGAGTCGTCGTGCCTGTCAGAGATCATCCCAAAGTGAGTTGTCATTTCGTGTTTTGTCTGATTATAAAGGGGAAGAGTTCAGTCGACAATAAGGTATTGGAGAGGGCAACGAACTCTGGGGCGAGAAGTTTAAGTCTTGAAGATTGAGTTAAGAAAGTTTTCGTGGGTATGACTATAACTTGGGTGAGGAAGTGAATCTCACTATCAGAGAAATTTTATCAAAACATTCACTTTGACAGAATAACAGTTGCTGATTTAGAAAAGGCATTCCAAAAATTAAAACCAAAAAGATCGTCAGGACCAGACGAAATTCCATGTTACATTGTCAAAGCCTGTAAGGATTCCTTGATGTATCCACTTCTCATAATATTCAATAAATCACTGAAATCTGGAAAAATTCCCGATAAATTCAAACAAACTTAAATAACACCAGTATTGAAAAAAGGAGAAAAAAGGTATATCACCAACTATCGCCCTATTGCTGTATTGAACTGTGTAGCAAAAATATTTGAGTTCATTATTCAAGAAAAGTTGTATGCCACTTTCAAAAATATCATATTGCCGAATCAACATGGCTTCTGCAAGAAAAAGTCAGTGGAAACAAACTTGCTCACGTTCACTTACAAGATTTCAAAATATTCAGATTCAAATTTACAAGTATACTGTATCTACACAGATTTTGCAAAAGCTTTTGATTAAGTGAATCATGATATACTGTTAGCCAAAGTGAAATATTACGGATTGAGCAATCACTTGATTTCGTTACTTATATCATATCTGCAGATGAGACCTCAGTATGTTACATATGCTGGTGAGACATCTCAAGTTTATATAGCGGGATCGGGTGTGCCACAAGGCTCGAATTTGGGACCTCTCCTTTTTTTGATTTTTATAAATGATCTTCCTCTGGAAGTATCGTCTGACTGTCTGCTTTATGCGGATGACTTTAAAATATATAATAAAATATCGGATATTAACAATTACTTACAACTACACAATGATATTGATAGAATTTCTATTTGGTCACTAAAAAATAAACTACTCTTTAATCCAGCGAAATGTAAGGTGATTTCTTTTAATAAGAAGATGATTAATCCACATAATTATATATATATATATATATGTATATATATATATATATATATATATATACATATATATATATATATATATATATATATATATATATATATATATATATATATAATGCAGGGTTCGGTGTTGGAAAGAGTTTTGGAAATGTCTGATCTTGTTATTCTATTCCAAAGTGACTTCAAATTTGATGAACATATTTTCAATGTTACAAAAAGTAAATTATTGGGTTTTCTAAAACTTACCACTTCCGAGTTTACCGATACAGACACCATCAGATATCTATATTTTTCACTCATTCACAGTAAATTGGAATATGCATCAGCTGTTTGGGATCCCACGCAACAAAACTTGAATCCACTCAGGAAAGAACTTAATATAGATAATCTAGAGCACAGAAGGAATGCAACAATTTCAATGATTCTTCACAAAATACTGAATGGTGCATTAGATAGCTCATATCTACTTGAACAACTTAAATTTTGCATTCCACCCTCAGGATTGCGTCCTCGTCCAATAACCTTTAGGGCCGGTTTTTCAATGCAAGATATCTGTCAGATTAAAATAACGAGCAGTTTTTTTCCTTGTCACTGCCAAATATTATCCACGCGCACCTCCTCTCTCCTTCCATCTATCTGACAGATAACTCATTTTTCCTTGTATTGAAAAACTGGCCCTTAGAGTAACAAGTGATGGCCCAATTGACAGAATGTGCAAGCTATATAACACGCACTGCAATGCTCTTGCCACTGGAATATTCGATGTTTCCATTTCTAATTTCAAAATCAATGTGAGAGAGATAAGTAAAACTTGGTAGTACGAAATTTATTGTACATACTATACTCGCCAACACCCTTCATCCCATGTGTCTTTTCATTCACCGTCCGAATAAAATAATATATACGTTTTTTTGTTTTTTTTTCTATATTTCAACATCAATTTGAAAAAGAGATTTGGTGCGAGGAACCCTACTGTCCATCAATGAATACTGTGTATTGAATACAATTATTTTCTAGTTCATATTAAGTACTCGAACAATATGGTTGAAAAGCAATGTTGTTAAACAAAATGTTATTACCTTGTTATGAAGAAACATGTAATTAGGCTTAGGTCTGTTTGTTTCTGAAATAAATAAATGAATATATGTTATATAGTTATGGTATTTGATTTGATCAGTCTTTTTCAAAAGTACAATGGTTATTAGTTATTGAAAAATAACCAATAAATATGGCGGATTCTCATACAGAAGTACCCTGGAATTTTTCAGTTTTGGTTATTATTCAATAATATTTCCAACATTAAGGAATAATAAATATCTCATTACGTTTTTCCGTATGTTGGATAGGTTAGTTTCCAGATAAAACGTGAATGTTGTTATTATTTTTTTTTAGTACTGTTGGTTAGGTTACAGGACGTGGTTCAATGATCTTATCGGGGGTAATATTTCAAGTGCACCTAGTTTTATCGGTTGAAAATTAAATGGTGGGGTCTTGTGATACATAAAACCCAAGAATATGAAGTCAATATCTTCACCTACTAGAGAATGGCAGAGATTTGATAATTACCTGAAAACAAACACATTATTATCGATATTTCTTAGAGATATTCGTTTTTCTCTGTTATATGGCAATCCCAACAACCCGATAAGGTTTGAGGTTATTTTTTGTTCATAAAAAAAGACGAAAATGTCAGTACAATGAACACAATTGTTCAATTCACTTCTTCTCATTTCCGATTTTTGAGTACATAGGTAGCAGGTATACCACCTCCAAAATGGTCAATTGAATAAAATTCAACAGGGGAATTGTATTTGAATATGCTGGCAACTACTGTTGATCCTCTGATCCTGAAATTGTCGAATGAATTCGATATGGATATTATAATTCCAAGATGGAGCACCACCACATAACTCCAGACGAGTGAGAAAATATTCGGACGATACTTTACATGGTCGTTGGATTGGCCATCGAGGTACTACGGAATGGCCAGCCCGCTTGCCGGATTTGACACCTTCAGACTTTTTCTATGGGGCTATTTGAAGCAGAAGATGTACGAAACTGAACTTGCCTCAATATTGGAAGAGAATAATGAATACTTGTAGAAATATCGACGTTTCTGTGTTCGAAAATGTTCGACGTGAAATATCGGATATGCTGTTCTTATCTCAAGACGTTTGAGGCAACCATTTCGAGCATCTTCTGAACTGAACCCAGCTTATTTCCTCAAATTATAAAGTCAAACGTCGATGTGTGCAGGCAATTATGGAATGTTCCGCCATTTTGTAGTAAAGACATTGACTCCATGTTCTAGGGTTGTAAAGTAATCATCAAGAGCTCCAGAATTATGTATCACAAGATGCGCCCAATCGCATTCTGGTATTCTTGAAATTTGTATGTGACAATTCAACTCCAAAATATAGTATTGATGTATCAATTTCATTATCCAAAGTTTAAATTTTTTCAATTGACCCGTCCAAAGAAAGAAATTCACTGTATGAAGAGATGAAGGGTGATGTCACTAGCTGATCAGTCTTGAGGGTAACTGTAAAAAATCGTCTCCTGCGAGGACCGATATATAGGAAGAAGTGGAAATCAGCAAAAACAGAGCTCACTGTCAAACTCTATCTATGCATTGCGAAACTATATATTAAAAATATTGGACTTAACAAAATACAAATAAACACACTCGATCCAGAATTTGAACACACTCACGTGAGGTGAGAGTTTATCACAGCATATTATCGTTTGAATTAAGTTATTATTATTCAAGTTCATTGCTCTTGTAACGAACACGAACAAAAAAGAGCCTCTACAAGGTACTCATCTTTGGCAATCCTACTGTTCTTTTCTGGAAGAATGAGCCGGATAACTCAACCAGCAACAGAGCATCGAACTTATTACTCATGCAATTCATGGCAAGTTCATGAACATGGATCGTCTAGAATAATAAAGAATTCAAGTACTCTTGGACAGCAGGAAAATCAATGGGAAAAGCTAATTGATATGGATCAAACGCTTAACTCCTTGTTCGAAAACCCTAGCAGAGCAGAAGACGTTTCAAAATCAATTTATTTTCGATGATATCAATCCAAATTCAATCGCTTTCGTGATATTGAACCAATTCCAAACCCTTCGAAAAACCTCTCAAAATCAACACTCACAGTGGCCTGGGACTTGTAAATCCGCAATTTAGCGAAACACAATGATAGTTATGAACATCCACTAGGCATATATCTTGAACTTTCTTTCCAAAAGACTACTAGTAAATTTTCACCGATATGATTTATCATCGGACCGGAGTTGTTTTTTTTTTTTTCATCGCGTCTGATAATTATGTGTATGAGTTTTGTGTTTAAATGAAAATGGTTTGACTGACAGCTACCAGTATGGGTTCATTAGGAATAGTAATACGCTTGCAGCTGCAGTAGATCTTGTAAATTATTTCTCAAGGGCTTTGGATGAAAAGCATGTGGTTATAGACTTAAGAAAGGCATTTGATGTAGTAGATATAAATATATTATTAAATAAGTTACAATATATGGGATTCAGGGGAACTATGTGAAATATGTGAAAATAGGGGAAACTAATAGTGAGTGGTTAACCAGTGACTATGGTGTCCCCCAGGGGTCTGTCTTGGGACCACTGTTGTACAGTCTGTATGTGCTGAATCTTAAGTGTGCCAATATCAATGCAAGGTATTGTGCTTTCGCTGACGACACCGTTCTTCTCTATAAAGGAACTAGCGAACAGGCTTTGATGTATGAAGTAAATCTAGATCTTGCTCTTTACTGTAACTGGTTGTATTCAAATGAATGAAAAATCAACATCGATAAAACAAAATATCAAATTTTCAAACAGAAAAATAAAGTAGTAAAAGAAAACATTTGCATAAGAATAAATAATATTGATATAGAAAAAGTATCGTGCATCAAATACCCGGGAATGATTATGGATGAGAACTTGAATTGGTCTAGTCACATTGAAAACATTTTGAATAAAACTAAATCGATGATAGTTGCTTTATACCGAGGTAGAGATTATCTAACTACGAAAAGTAAAAAAAAACATTTACAATGCATTTTTCTTGACACTCTTCAGATATATGTTACCAATTTGGGGTATGTGCAGTAAAACTGAGTTTCATAAGGCACAAGTTTTACAAAATAAAATATTGGGAGTCTTGTTCAACTACGACCGACTTGCTAATACGAGTAATATGTACACAGAATTGAACGTTTTCAAACTAGATAAGTTGTTGGAATTAAAACAGTGTAAATCAATTTTCAAAATTCTGGATAACCAACAGAAATGTAATAATAAAATTTTGGTTACACATTATGTGCATGAATATGAAACTAGGACAAATAATAATTTGTACCAGGTTCCTACAAGAACCAACACATGTTTAAATAACCCCGTCACTGATGCAATCGAATGCTATAATGATTTACAACATAGTGTGAAAAATGTGCAGTCATCAAAAAAAATTGTAAAAACACTTAAAAGTCACTTGAATTGTTGAAGGTTTGTAGTTAGTGTTCGCACTTGTAATAATTGTTAGTTATTCTCGAGGCCAGTGTTCTAAACACAGAATAGAGAACTTTATTTGCTGTAAAATTTGTAAAAAATTATTGTTGAATAAACATTGTTTTCAAAAAAAAAAGTACGTTCGAACGGGCGCGGGCGGTATCAATCCTATCCGGCTGAATTGGAATCAAATATCATTACCAAATTGTAACCATCTACATAACAACACTTTAAACCGACAACAGACCATTGCTTATTGGAATTTGAAATAGTTGTTGGGGTAGGCTCTTGAAATTTATATAGATTTGAGGACACAATACATAGATTATTTTTATGCACGAATTCCTGCTTATAGTGAATACAATTCAGAAACTGTTGCACGTTACCGATGACGACATAAAATCAACACAGCGGCACCAATCCATTAATGGAAATGCATTGAATGTCGAATTTGGCGCCTATTTTTCTTAGGAATTTAGTTGACAGCACTTGCGATGTTGGCGAACCTCATTTGAAATTTACTTTCCTCTGTTTACGTCTTTTTTGGTATTTCAAATTGGATATTGTGATTAAAAACTGTGTATTTTGATCATCATTCAGCAAGTATCAGTCCGAAGCTATTCGTGGAAATGCCAAAACATGCAAATGAGCGCTGCGAAGAGTTGGTAGCATCTTTCATTGTTTATTTTGAAAAACAACGAGAAAATAGTTGCTTCAACTTCTGTTAGAGAGACGAATCAAGAATAACACAGTGAATTGTATTCGTGATCTACCGTCATACTCACTTCTAGCATGTAGCAGCTTAGATCAGGTCAAGTATATAGAATAAAGATACCGAAGCTCTTGAATCGCCTCGAATGCCTAAAAACAAGAGGCTTACACATGCGAGTGTTATTCATAGCAAAATTCAAAGCATGTATGAACGCAGTGGATATTTGGTTTTTGGAAACAGGAAAATCTTAATTCTTTGAAATCGGCCCCTATTAAAGAAACTACACAAGAAATATTTCATGGGTGAACTCCCATAATATTTTGATGAATAATACAACCTAATTGGTTTTTTTATGTTATTCCTTTAATAATGAATAAATCATTTTTATTTTTATCTGATATTCCATAATTATTATATGACAATTTGACTATAGTGTACTTCAAACTTTGACTACGCCCTTGATGACGTGCAAAAGTTTTCAAATTGTATGAGCTTTACAAATATGGATATTTTCACTTTCGTCGGATCTAATTATTCAGGCAGTTATTGGTAAAAATAAAAGGTTATCAATATTTTCACGAATAATGATATTTTTTATTTAGTTATCTGTAATAATAATAACAGGTAGGTATTTATTCCCAAAAAACTACAGTTTATATACAGGGAATATTCATATAATACATTCATTAAAAAGCTCAATCAGAATTGTTTATTACTCGAAAATAAAAAATTCAATAATTTTTCAAAAAACATTATTCTAACAAATAACCCTTCATAGCAACTTTGAATTTGGTCATTTGAGAAAAACATTTTATTCAAGTTGATAATCCATTATATGTGATAACATCTTTATAGAAAATAGATTTCCTGGAAAATTCCGTCTTGAGATTTTTTGTTAACAAATTGAACTGCCTTGTTTTGTGGTTGTACACTGTTAGATTTAAAAAATTTTATAATAGAATGTTTCTTATTAGTCACAATAGAATGCAAAATAGTACATATTTTCAGTTTATAAATAGAATTGATGTCGAGGAGACGATTTGGTTTATAAATATTCCTTGTTGGTTCCAAGTAAGGTAAATGAAAAATGCATTTTATTGCTCTATTCTGTAAAGATTTCAGTGGTTTCAGAATGGTATTCGACGCAGTACCCAATATGCTGATTAAATATTGTAATTTCGAATAAATTAGTGAAAAATAAATTAATTTCAGATATTTCAAAGGTATATAGCTTCTTATCTCGTACAAAATTCCAATGACTGGTGATATTTTTTTCGGATCAGTTCAATATGAATATCCCACGAAATATTTTCATCAATATTCAGACCTAAAAATTCTTTATTACATGACCTGTTAATTTTTTGTTTTCCTAGCAATGAAAAATTCGATTTTGATCAAATTGGTTTTTCATCAATGAACAAGAAAGATGATTTTTCGAAATTCAAAGTGAGTTTATGAACATTGAGCCAAATAAATATTTATTTCAAATCCATTTTCCATTTGACATTGAATCACTTGCAAATATTTATTCAATCATATCAAAGTTTTATCATCAGCAAAAAATACCAACTTTCCAGTGATGTTCAATTCTGAAATTGAAATAATATGAGAAATAGTAGTGGTCCTACTGTGGATCCTTGTGGGACTCCACAAACAATGTTTCCCGATGAACTCTCACAGTTTTCCAAAGATACAAATTGTTTCCTATCATTTGAATAATTCTGTAACCATGAAAATGTATTGCCTCTGATACCTATATCGAATAACTTAATCAAAAAAATTTGGAAAATAGCCGAATGAATGGGGAAAATTGCACTGTCATCTGTGCCATTAATTTTTCTGAGGAAATTTTTTAAGAACTGTAACGAGTAATAGTAGCATCAATGCTTTATTCTTCATTGATGCAAACAGTTCTCCATTGCTAGGGAAGGCGGAGAGAGAAACATAAATTCCTGTATCTCTTGTAGTTTCATGTACTCTTCATTGCTATGCTCAGGATTCTTATCAAAAGGAAATTGGGCAGGATATCAACTGAATGAACGATGATTCGAAAATTTAACAGAATGTATTTTTTATTCATTATAAATAGTTTCTGAGTTTTTTAATTGAAACAATAAATACAATATTTCAAAATATCATCATTGATCTTTAAATTGTTTCCACATATTTCATCAAAATGCTGAGACCCGCCTAGGATATTTTGTATTCATTTATTTACTTAAGAAACCATTCACGTTCAATCTGTGTACCGACATACAGACAAACAATATGAATATCAAGTCTTGGACTCCATATTATAATAATGGCAAAGTCTCGAGTCTGGTTTCCCAAAAAGTTACTTTACGAATTGAATTCATATAATCTGTTCCCAAACTCCATGCTGTACTACTTTTCCGTATAGCGTCAAGTATAATAACTGAAAAGATTCCCACGAAAGTGGCACAACTTTATGTGAACAGTCGTCCCTTAAACTACGTCGAAGTGGAACATGAAACCGTCACATTCTCAGCGGGTTTCGCAGTCACAAGTCGGAGTGCACCTCTTTTCTGGTTGAAAATTGAGACTTCAGCATTTCAGATTCTCGTTCTCGGGTCGATCTCTGTTTATAAGTATTTTCTTGAAATGAATGACCTACAGGCGAGTAGTTTGTATGAGAGTCACGAGCGGTTAAACTGCAATATGTCTTCAGAGAAAAGAAATATAATTTGCAATCCTATTTTCATGCCACATTGCTCGTTGGGTGAAGCACATTGATCTGTTATCTTGTTCAGAAAGCATCTGAGAAAAAACTACAGCTAATGTTCATCATCGAGTATTGAAGAATATCATTTTACTTGAGGATCATAGAAAACTCTTGAGGTGTTAGTGGGCCCTACCTTGCACTGGGGAAAAGCCAATGACCTTATAATTGGAAATAAATTCCTGTACTAGTATCAACAAAAGCCAAAGCAATTTTTCCATTTGTAGTGAGCTCCACTCATGTTTGTTGAAAATTAATTTTGAAATTAGTTTCAAAATTTGTTTTTGACACCTCTTCGGAAATGTAATACTCAAAAGCAGTTTAACGTATGAATACTGGCACGGACAGTCAGTTATTAGGAGTGAAATATATGCAACCCACATCACACACTTGCATATGGTTAGCCGAACAATGAGAAGTATGTAAATCATAGTGAAATTCCACATCCACCTTCGTTCAACACATACAAATGCTTCAATATCTCAAAAAAGATGCACTCTTCTATAGTATTTTTCACAGTAAATGGTATTGGCTTATTAACTGCAATAAACCACCCGATTTAATCCCATTGTGTAGGAAATCATCTGGTAAAAGATGCAAACGTGCTACAGGGTCGAACTTAAGAAATTTGAATTTTGCATAATGTAGGAGATATACAAGTAATTTATTTAAATGTTACAATTCTATTCTATATTTAGTTCAGTGTCGCTATCGCTATCCTCATCTAAATTAATTATAATTGGCGCAATTCATTTTACAGTAAGGTACGAGTTTTCAACATTTATAACATGACTAACAGAACTTTTCCAACTCTCGGTAGGAATGTCATTCATACAGTTCCTAATTAATTCTACCACACTACCACTTGAAGTCGGAGAAGTCGCACGCTCGATTTAAGTTGGTGCCACATAAGCTCTATGGGATTGAACACGCAGTAGTAGGGAGGTAGTCGTAACACTGTATGTCCCAATTCTTCTGCAATTGTATCACAAACATACTTTTTTTTTAAAGAAAATGACTGCAGCACTTGTAAAAGTTCTTTTTTTGTATAATTTTCCTCAAAATATATGTCATTTGCAGCCATGAAGTTTTGAATCTCCAATTTCGTATTCTTTGAGCCAGGAATTTTTTGCAATTGTCGACTATGATAGCTTGCGTTGTCCATTACTATAACGCTGTTTGGCGGAATGTTGGGTAACAGACAATTTTCAAACCAATCTTCAAAAAGCTCTGCTGTCGTATCTTCGTGATAATCAACACAAGAGTCCTTAATATTTTTGGCAGAAAGCCACATAGCGTTTGGGATCCAACCATTTTCTGATCTTGCGTGTAATATTGTGATTATCTTTCCTTTATTTGATTGTGCTTTTGTTTTACACTTATCAGAGGAATCAGACCATCCTCTAGAAGGGGTGTCATGCGTGTCAAGCCACGTCTCGTCGAGGTAGAGTATTGGCCGATTTTCAGACCGGTATTTTCTTATTGACGTTATATATTCAGAACGCCAGTTTATTAAACGTGTGGATTCCATTATTACTTGTCTCTTGTCAATTTTGCGATATTTGAAGCCCATTGCAGACAGAGCTCGACAAAGAGTAGTGAGGCCTCAGTTGATGTGAGTTTCGTCATTGATGAGCCGCTGTTTCAGACTTTTGAGTGTAGGGACACGCTGCTCATCGTACATAGTGTAGATTTTTTGCCTTATCAAATCTTTTTCCCAGTCGTCTAGACATTTTGTGACACCGGAATCTTTACGCTTTCATCTTGATTCCATGGAATTTTCAACAATTCGTCTAACTGAAGTAAGAGGCACCTTCGTCAAATTACTGGTTACTTTTGCTGCAGCACCCGCGTTATATCCTTGCTGAAGTAAGGAACAATACACATTTTTCATAATAAATTTCGCGTCACAAGATGAGTGATTCTTCTTTAATGAACCACTGGAAGAAGCACTATTACTTTTTATCCACGGATGCCACATACTGCCTATTCTGTACGTTGGAGTATAAAATCTTTGCTATAAATGTCTGTAATAACAAATAAATGTTATAAAATTATTGCACGCCGTAACACAAATGAACACTTACAATGAAATACAAAGACTAAAATGAACAAGAAGTGTAAGCTGTAATCCTCTACAATCCCTCTCTGAGAAACAAAATTACCTGAATCCGGTCCCTTTACATTTATGATGTGTATCTCGAATTTTACAACTCAAGGGTCTAATTGGTTTAATTATAATCCTTCAGTCAATACCATTTATTGTGAAAACTACTATACCTTTTTCTCATTACTGAAAGTAAGAGCCCGCGACCGCCGGACCTTCGTTATTTTATAAAAGCTGAAAGTTCCTCTGCGCATGTCTCCAACACAGAGCGATCAGTGACTATGGAGTTTAGATGATGGGGTTACTGAGGCAGGAAACAGACAGCAATGGTGTATAAAATAATACCCCAAGCTCGATTCAAAGTACAAAGTTCAGTTTTCCTTATATTTGTCTCTGAATAATATGAGAAGCCACATCTACCATTGTCAGATATTTGCAACCCCCTGCCACACACCACTAAACTTCAATGAATAATAATCACAGAACACCAATCCATCTTGACACAAACTGAGATATTTTTCCAGTTGCACACTGGTAGTGTACAACATGCCGAAAGGAAAAACACTTTCTGGCAATCAATTTCAACACAGTGAACATTTATAATGGGTGTTTTTTTAAATTTTAGTATACTCCACAGAGATTGCTGGGCATATTCGTTATTAGTTCTGTGCCAAGATGGATTGGATAAGCGGTACGTTGAAAACATTTGGAACGTTTTTGTGATGCCATCTACCTTACAATGTCGATAAAAGATAAAATTATCTTTACCGAAGGGTGAAGTAGGTGCAGAAATATATTTGTCAGTTTGACTGGGATTCTGACAGAAAGCTAATGAAGCTTTAAAGCTGTGTCGACAATATAAGTTCGTACAGAAAATGAAAGATCAAGCTCCGAAATACCCAATGATCGACGATATTGATGAAATTTTTCATTCCTTTTTCTGAATTCATTGTCATCTTTTGGCATAATGTATAAGTGACCTCGACAATGTGTGATAGAAGTTACGACTTCCGTAAGAAAAATGTAAGAAAAGACATAACTTGGTTACAAGTACATTCTTTGTTGCCTTCTTCCTGCCCAAGTAACCAAGATACAATATACCATACTCCCTGATTGTTCTTACCTATGTTGGGAACATGCGCAGAGAAACTCTCAGCTTTTATGGAATCACCAAGGTCTGGCCAAAGAATATTCACGTATACATGAATAAGAAGCGTCACTTGCCGCTAATTCTGTGGTCCCCACCACAAAAAAATTTCATGACCTCCAAACTATTTTTGTTGCGAATACGCATGACTGCCAGCAATAAACCATTAAACTACTAGACAAGAAACATCAGTAGTTGATTTTTGGTATGACTGACAATGACCGACTACCGAATGACATTGCTGGTTGACATGCGCATTCAGGGTGTATTTGTCAAATTCGCTTCTTGTTCGTGTATATGTAAATATTCTTTGGTCTGGCCGTCGCAGGTTCTTGGGCTACAACAGATAGGCCCAAACAATCGTGTCATGACGATTTTAACCCTCAAGATCACTGTACGAGAGCAAATTATTGAGAATAATATGACTACCACAACGTCACAAAAAGCGTCAATAATTACATCCATTTTTTACTTTCAGCTGGTCACGAACTTGTAAATCTGAATATCACTCCTAAACTGAAACTGTGCGGAAAAATATGTTGGCAATAAAAGTTAAATATGACTGGATATTTTTCTGAATAATTTTCGTGTCCTATAAACATTCAATTAATCACGAAACGAGATGAAGAACTACATACTAAAATACAACTTCTGAATGCAAAGATACGCCTTCAGTGAGGCATACACAAGTTATCAATAAGCTTTTTGGTAGATCACAAAGCAGAAAATATCGGCTGGCGGCCACAGGCTCTGAATCAGTGATAGATTGGTTCAATGGTATGTACATCAACACACTATTCCGCCAAATATCCGCAATCAAGTTGATAATTATTGTTATAATTGATGATATTTTCCTTGAATATATCCACTTAATTTCGTTTAATGATGGTCTAGTGGAGACAAGGCCAGATGTGGGTTGTAACAAATTGTAGAAACACAGCAAAATGTCGTCATGATCGGATGAACTGTCAAGGATTGCAAGGAAAACAAAACAGTGTTTTCGAAATGTATAGATTGATAGGTTAAAATAATAGCGTTTCATTTTCAATGCAACTGGAAGTTTTATATTACTATTCTATATGAAATAAAGATTATAATTATTATTATTACCAATACTATTTATCGGTGATATACATCTCTTCAAATGATCTCCCCACTACTCTCTTTCGCATTCAGTTCTTCATAGGATAGATACAAGATCAGTCATTCATAGGTATCATGTTTTTTTTAATCTTCAGATTTTCTACGAATTCGATTCTTGGCATATCGAATCAAATATTCAATTGGAATTTTGAAAAAATCCTCCTACAAAGTCTTTGAAATCAGTAGAGTGCATTTTTTGCATTTTATATTGTGCATTTTCCTTTAAAATATGAAATCCAATAAACAATTCGAAAGTGTTTTCAGTTTTGGCATGTCTGATGTGGAATACTGTAACAACTCAACATTCAAAATTCAATGAAATCAGGGTAGCTGAATATGGTTCAAACACTGTTCTTCCTCAATACACTGAATCAACTCGACATTAGCAGTATTTGTGAATGAATATCGTCAAAACCATCATGTTGAGTTATATGACTCATGGTTAGAGAACGTGTAAAATCTGATGGTCAAAATGTTTCCAATTCTTTCAGAGAGTGTACACTGCATTGAATGTATCAGTAAATGATTCTTCTTATCCTTTTTTGAAATTAAAGCTTAATAAAACGTATTTCAGATAACTGAGGAACTTTGCTAGCTCTACAGATCAATCGAAAACTTTTTGATTATCCTCATATTTGTGCAGGAATCTAAAATGTACTCTCCGTATCCATTTCACTGTACATCTGAAATTGTCAAATGGGATATGTCCATGAGGAATTTCGATTGAAACTTGGCCCTTCCACATGTCCCAGTCGTTGTTCTTGGGACCACGTATTTGTGTTGCAGTGTCCCATCACAGAAGTTCTGTGTAACTCGCGTAAAGCTCACCCTAAGAGGGACGAGAGCTCCTCATTCCAAAGATAAATATCACCGCAAACTTGGGCACTTGGTATTTATTTTGGAAACAAGGAAAGGTGTTCAGAGGACGTTGGAAATGAATGGGTTCGTGACATTTACCTTAGTGTATATTGTTTCCGTAGAAAATGGGAAGTGAGAATGAAACGTGTAATTGTAGTAATCAAAGATGGAAAAAAAGTTATCTG
Organism: Zygogramma bicolorata; assembly: GCA_032362365.1. Taxonomy (NCBI): domain Eukaryota; kingdom Metazoa; phylum Arthropoda; class Insecta; order Coleoptera; family Chrysomelidae; genus Zygogramma; species Zygogramma bicolorata. The sequence goes on from JAVJAQ010000699.1 coordinate 1,366,085, forward strand.
ACTCATGCATGCTGTTTTTTCAAATAAGAATCTTATTAGGCGTCATTCAAAAACAGTCAACTCGATTTCCCATTGAGCCCTAAATACGCACTTGTCTAGAGTTCAATGTTCAAATTTGATTTTGAAAAATGTTAAATGTTTATATTTTCCTCAATCTGAGCAATTTTCTTGGTAAATTGCACCAATAATGTCAACATTACCCAATAATTCAATCAAAATAAACAGAGAACGCCACATCAAATCAGGTATTAAATATTTGATATATTTTTTATGATGTGGAGGCAATATTATAGAGTTTTCTACTTCGGCAAATGACCGGATCATTTCCGAAAATAAAAGATTAAAACGAATTGCCTTCTTTCAGTTTTTAGCGATGTTAACACAAAGGACTGATTTTTAATCGAAGGTTGTGGTATTGATTTCAAAACTAGATTGAAATGGCAATGATTCGAGGCAAGAAAGGTTTTTATGAGACCCATTGTTTCGGAGATACAGCCTTTAAAATTTTTGCCAAGTTTCCAAGTCACACGATTTTTAGCAAAATTTTATAATTTTTCAATACCATTCGATCTTCGATGGTCTAGCATTTTCTTGGAAACCCTCTACCTGCGAGATCCAGGACCACTTCTACAGTACTATGGCTCTAAAGTGCCTCAAAGAGAATTCCTAACCAATGAAAACAACCGATTGAATTCGATTCAATTTTCACTTTTCGATGTCATCTGTACATTGACATCGAGAGAGATTCAAGAATCTGCAAATCACTCATTATATCAGTTAATCATTCTCTGTTATCCATGACAATTGCCTATCGTCATAACATCCCTGCGAAAACAAAAATGGGAATATGCAACTGAAATTGAAATAAATAAATCGAAAGGATGTCAGGATGATTTACGATTCTTATGTTGACTAGTTTGTCACATTAGCAGGCAAAGTTTAATCCATGATTAACTCTGGATTATCAAATGAGAAATAAATCAATCGGAGAAAATTGAGGTATCACCTGTTCTATTGCCTGAGAACTATAATACAGATATTGTTGTTTTCAAAATTGTCAGCAATGATTTGATGAGACTTTTCCTAGAACATCATGGAAATTATGAGTTGTTCTTCTTCATCTTTTCATACTGTGCTGTATGAAGCTGAACATTATGAACTTTCATGATTTACATTAACTGATAAGTTTTATATTCTTCTACAAAGATTCAGATGATTCTACTCATATATCTGCTATTCGAAAAATTTTCGGCTTTTCCATGAAAGTAGAAAAATTATTTTATGCACCTGGTGCAAATAATGTTCTTGGCATTCGCGTGAAAATTGTTAGTTGACTATTCAGACTATAAGAATGGGATACGAAATTTGATTAACTAGCATAGTGTTGGATAAATAAAAAATAATATCGTTTTTACTGGTCTAGGTGTGAGTCGATTATCGGTTCAATATACTACCATTATTATTGAATTTCGAATGATTGTGAATAAATGAAATAGTGTGGAATCCCACGTCAGTTTTGATTTCAGTTGAAGAAATTATTTACCTCTGTCTCGGACTGCTAGGGATTGATGATGAACTTTTTGCCCCAATATATTATATAAGATAATATTTATCAAAGGTGATACCACGAGTACTTCAAATTTTTTCGATAAATTTTTATTTCCCACTAATTTTTTTTTCATTTGGCAAAAGTATGAAAACAAACCGATTGATTGAATCAGGAGTCGGTTCGTTAAAATGCTTTTGCCTCAAAATAAAAAAGTTTGATTGTTTTGAAAATGAAAATTTATCTGATAAATTTGAAGAACTAGTTGTGTTTGGAGAGATTGTTCATTGAACAAATCAAAGGAAGAACAATTCATTTCATTTGTATTTCATTAACACATCAAAAAACAAATTGAATTCAACAAAAAATTAATCTTACGCCATCTTCATTTGAGTTCAGGAAACCTTGAGTAAACCTTGAACCTTTAGGTTGTAACACGACAGTTTAACTGTGTTTCAAGTAAACCGAGTTCAGTATTCAAGCATCAAACGATTCTATTGGCTAATGCTTAGCAACTGACCTCGGTTCAGTTGAACCACAGTTAACCTGTCGTGTTACCAGGGTTGCCGTTTTCCGGGTAATTACCCGTTTTGCGGATTTTCAGGAAGGGTTGCGGGTAATTTTCTAACACTCCTTGAATCCGGGTAATCAGCGGATAATTTGACGATTTGAAAAATCTGCATTACAGGTAGACATATTACTTTTTTTGTGAACAGACGACACTTGAGAAACAAGTGACACTAGTGACAGTGATAACATATAACACTTATGATGAAACACAAAAGCACAAAAGAGTATTACTTTCTCTTTTCGACACACTACATATCAAAAGATGAGATGAATTCTGTCAAATATTACATTTCACACGGGTTCTCCCATAATTCGGTAGTGGTACTCAATACTCAGTACACACATCACTTTTCACTCTACCTAAACTACATCATTGATTAGAAGAATTATGCCGGTTTCCACAGACTTTCACGTAGGGAAAGAATAGGTAGGGCTTCCATAATTTGGTGATACCTTAAATTTGTGGAATGGTTTCCACCAATGAAAATTATGAATTTCCCAACTAAGTGGAGAAAGACACTGGCAACAACGCAAAATTTTAGGAATTTTCTATTTTTGTCTAGGTAAGTTGTGCACATTGGTTAACCTTAACTTATAATAATTACGTTCCTGTCTCCTGTATTTATTTTCAAGGATTTTTCAATTAAAATAATTATCACATTCATTACTCTCGAAAGTTTTCAGTTTGTTGTGATTTGTGATATTTTGTCTGGTTGCGTTTATAAAATACAGCAATGAAGCCAGGAGACCAGCAAGAGGATCTCTCGGAAGATCTGAATACAGTAGATACCCAAAAAAAGAGCTCCGAATTACACCAATAATGAAAAAGAGCTGTTAATTAATATTATAGAGCACTACAAACATAAGTATAATCGATAATATAAAAACGATGATCCTCTATTTGCTCCAAAATATGTAAAACCGTTGGTTTAGTTAATCTGAACCGACGAAAAAACGTTAAATCGTCCATATCAAAGTGGTTATTTCTATCATGTATTTTTCTAAGAAATCCATTTTGAATCAAGTCTAGTATTTTAAAATCATCGTCAAACATTTCCATTATTATATTTGAGCGAAAAAAATCGGTATGGGTACAAAAATTATACAGAAATACACAAAAATGATATGACATGAAAAATATTCCACAAAACCCTGCAACATCATGTTAGAATCTTCCATTCCTTTACTAGGTGCCTGTTTAGGTGGAGAAATTCGGACCCCTAAATATAAGGCTGCCCTAGACCGGTTTAGGTGAAGATTTGACTTGGTGGAAACGAAATAGACCCCTTACCCAAAGATATTCTCTTCCTAGCGTCAAGTGAGCCCTAAAAATGTTGGTGGAATCGGGCATTACTCATCTTCTTATAATATGTATTTATCCTTAGGTCTAACCTTTAGTGGCCTTTGTTTCCTTCAAGGCGCATTTGGCCAGAAATATTGAATATACAATTCGGATGGATTTGCCTCTGACTTGACAGCACCGTCACATAATATAATGACTAATAATGAGCTATCTATGAGCTCCTTGAAATATCTTGTCTAGTATCACGCATGCGCAGACAACGAAACAGAAATGTTCCCCCTCTTCAATGAAGAATATAATTTTTTACACCCTGTGCATTTTTTTTTATTTTCCATGGTTGCCAACACTGTGTCGGGTAATAGCAGGTAATTTCTCTCTTGTCTTCGGACTTTTGAGAACAATCGAAACGGTAACACTGCGTGTTACAACCCGCACTAAAAGCGGCTACAATTTTGACCACGACGTAAGTCGTCGTTTGAAATTTGCAAAAGATCATGAGAACGTGTGTGCAATTTGAATCTTCATTGAAATGTCTCGGTTATGTTATTATTATGCTGACAAAGTGAAAAGTGAATGACTATTAATTCATTCATTCATGATTATTCATATTTTAACTTCATTTATAAGCCAGTTGAATGTTAAACTATTGGTGAACCTCATAGTTGTTAACAGTCTAAAAGTAAACAACGTTTTATCAAGGACCAGGCAATTTTAACAATCATAATTACACGATATTTTTTTCTGTCGAAGTAAACTTGACATTTCGATGAGAATTTTGTTGCCTGGCAACTTAACGATTAAAACTGCCTCTGAAATATTACGAGTCCATAGGACGAGTAAATTTTTCTGGCACTTAACCCTCCGTTAGGCGCGCCACCATATGTAACGTCGTTAGTCGCGCTGGGACTGCCAGTCCCATATCAACAACGCAGACTAATTTTTGGTCATATGAATTATTTTGGTTAAAAATGTTTTTGGTAAATTAGTTTATTACTAAAGCGAGTTAAATTGCATTTGAAATCGCATTATAATTTCATTGTGTTTCATAACTAGTGTTATTATTGTTTATGAATCATTTTTTACATTTATACCTTTTAAAGTAGTATTTGTGGATACGCTTTTACACAATTCACGTGAAAATATTTAGGGAACAGAAAAGCAAGTAGGTAATAAATGGCATAATATTTTATTGTAGTTTGATTTATTCAGATTCACCAGCTGTTTCCTCTTCAGTTATATTTTCTAAGCAATTTTTACATATTACTTGGACATGTTTTTTCAAACATATATAGGTATCACACTTTTCGACATGTATAGGTTGTTCTGGCGTCCTTTTTAGATTCGTTACAACAAGGTTTGCAACGTTTTCTCTTCACCGCTCTTCGGCTCGTCCCAGGTTGAAAGCTAAACGATTCAATTCTTCCACGTCAGCGGGGTTATCGAAATTATAACGCTTTGTGTCCATAATTATGCACTTTGTTTCAAAAATACACGGCACAGTAACAAATGAACAAGAAAAAATAACCTACAAACAACGAAGCCTACAAATACGGTACTGAGACGCTCGCAACAAAAATGAGTCGTTGGCAGTCGCGCTGGGACTATCAGTCCCAAAGTAGGTACCTGACGCACTCTTTGCAAATTTTCTGAGATATAAAACTATCCCTCTGCATGAAACTCAGGCAACTGGCTTCTAGAAGTTTACTGTGAGATGTCATAAAGTTACGACGCTGTAGCTATAACAGTTTAAATATAATTGAGAAAATTGTAAATCATGGGACTGCCAGTTCCATGCGCGACTAACGGAGGGTTAAGGAATGTAACTAAACTTGAATCACAAATGTCAAGTTTTCTTCGACAAAAAAAAGCTCGAGTGTAATTCGGTACGACATTTTAATGAATACAGTTCAGTTTATTCAATTCAACAGAAAAGTACAATTGTTTAAAAACACAATTCCTATATTTCATTTTCACAGATCAAATATACCTACTCTTTTGACAACGCATGTGAAAAATTGCCAAAGACGCCGTCAAAGGGTTGTTTACAATTCTGGTTGCCATGCTTTCAAGAGTTAGGTAACTTAGTGTAAAGTTTTTTCGCTGACATAATGACAAAATGACGGCGGCTTATGGGATATTTCATACATGAGTTAAATTGTCAGTATAAAACTCAATGATTGGCTAGAATAACCCGATACTGTCGATTAAAATGCCAAATTCCACCTTTTGACAAGTGAAAACAATAATAAGGGAAAAACAAGTTTCAGTAAATGGTTTTATAAAAAAATTCAATTCAGATCTCATCATCGCAAAAAAAAAATTGTGAATATTTCGTATATTTTCATTCTTTTATCGAACGACATGTGAGTTACGATTATGAAATTAACGGAAACAATGATCATCTCTCTCCACTCCTGCTCATTTGAGGCATTATTCTTAGTGGCGATTTCAATATTGATTTTTCAACTGACTCGAGTGATAAATCTTCGTTGACTGACTTCATGGACAGTTTTGGGTTGAAATGTCAAAATATCGAACCTACTCGAATGGAAAAGTGACAAAATCCAAACTGGATTATTTCTTGGTGAACATTTGGGTTTTGATATTGTTTAGAGGAATATCAAAATAAATGATATGAATCTAGTTTTGAAAATTATGTTAATTTCAGGAACTTATCTGAACAAAATTAGTTTAACTAGTTTAACTAGCCAATGGTGTGGCTAGGTAACGAAGATTTTCTGTGTGTATTTAGCAGTGAGGATGTTGACATGGAGTTTAATATGTTTATTTGTACTATAGTATATTATGTAGATTTGACTTGTCCTCTAACAAAGAAAAAATTGATGTGTCCACCCCGGGATGGATCACTAATGTCATCATCAAGATGGGAGTTGAACTGAAGAATCGGTTTTGGTTGTAGAAAAATTCATCGCACGGTGAACTTTTCGTTACATAAGCAGAATAGCTGAAGTGAAAAAGACCTATTATCAAAATAATCTTGAGAACAAAAATTTTCAACAAAAACAAAAATATATTTGGAGAACAGTCAGGGACAAAACAGGTAAAACGACAATTAGGTCGATAAATGAGATTGAAGTTCAGGGAAATGTTACTAACAATAAGCAGAATATAACTGACGCATTCGCTGAATTTTTTTCATCAGCAGCAAAAAATGCCGTAATCTCGCATTTCAACAGCACCTATTTTAATAACTTCACTTCTATGAACATTGATGATATGTTTTACTTTGCCGCTCTGGATTGTCATGAAGTGTCAGATTTGATTCATTCTTTGAAGAACTTTACATCCGTTGGCATTGACTGTCTCTCAACAAAAATTATAAAAACTGTAGGGCTCATTATTGCAAGTCCTCTTCCAGATTTGATCAACATGAGTGTTGAATATGGCAAATTTCCAAGGGATTTGAAGACTGAAGTAGTCACTCTATAACATAAAAAAGGCAGACGAACATTGTTGGAAAACTATAGGCCGATTACTGTACCAACTGTCATATGTAAGATTTTTGAGAGATGCATACATACCAGGATGCTTGGTTTTCTTGATAAACACAATGTTATAAGCAGGTATCAACTGAATTTCACCCTGGAAGGTCGACGCAGAGTGCCTCGATGGCTTTTCTTGATTACATCCATACTGCATTGGACCGTGGAAGGTTTGTTGGGGCACTTTTCTTTGACCTTTCTAAAGCGTTTGATTCTATCAATGTCAATGTTGCTCTGGGCAAATTATCTGGACTGGGATTTTGGGCCATTTTTTTGTCGTGGCTCGCATCTTATCTTGAGAATCGTAAAATTTGCGTTAAAGTGGATGATTGTAGATCTCACCTTTTTGATGTTGACTCAGGGGTTCCTCAAGGATCAGTTTTAGGTCCCTTGATTTTTCTTCTGTACGTCAATTATTTACCAAATTATTTGAGCACTGAACACATTTTTTTGTATGCAGATGATACGACAATCGCTACTGATGCTGAAACCTCAGAAGAACTCGTGCAGAAAATGAATAATTTGTCGAAAGAATTTACTGATTGGTGTTGCAATAATTCCTCAATTGTCAATCCTGATAAAACAGTTTGTCTGCAGTTTTATTCTCGTACAAAAATCTCAAATGATTATTTTGTTCTCGTAAACAACAAAAATATATATTTCTCTGATTCAATAAAATTTCTGGGCACATATTTGGATGGAAATTTGAAGTGGAATACACATGTTGATCAGGTGTGTAAGAAACTCGATAGTAGTTATCATGCAATTTTACAGCTGAAAAAGAAATTCATACTAGAGCAATTAATAAATGTGTACTATGCTCTCTCATATTCACATATTTCTCATAGTATTGTCCTCTGGGGAGTTTTTATCAGTCGAAAAAGACTGATTCATCTAATCTCTGGCTTAGATTACCGAATGACCTGTAGGAATCATTTTAAAAAGTTCGAATTACTGACGGTACCATCGATTTATATTCACAAAACTATAACATATGTTGAACTCAACATCAAGAGCTTCACAAAAAATTCCGACTCTCATTACTATGCTACGAGGCATGGTGACTTATTCAGAAGTATAAAGCACCGTACTATTTTGCCTATTCATAATTTTTACTTTGTTGTTTAGTTTTTTGGATGAACGATATGTTTGAAGTGGTATAGTTAGTTATCTACCGTGTATGTGTATGTGTACAAGTGTGCATATGTGTGGTGTATATATGTATTGTGTCTAACTTTATACGTCTGTATACATTTTATGACTTGTCCTATATCATGTGTATGATCTTAAAGGATGAATAAAGATTATTAATATTATTATTAATGGAGCTCATGTATTCAAAACGTATCCCTTCGTCTCCTTCGCTGTACTTGCGGCCAACCAATTAGTGAGAGAGAGATGAAGATACGAATACGTTTTGAACAAAACAGCGCCAGAAAATGCCTTCGTATTCCAACCAGCCAGATTACTGAAACCAGCCGCTTCGAAATGCGTTTTTGATTGGTGGAGAAATGAGCATTCATGATTCACTGAGGAATCAAAGACCGAACAATGCCGAAGAGACATTCCTCGATCGTTTAGACCGACAATTATCAAAATCTCCTTTGATGTGCAATCTATTGAAACGTTCGGATCGCTCAGAAGTGGTGCTTGTCGAGAGGAACAGAAGTTTCCCTTAATTGCAATTCCTATCGATTTTCCCAACATACGTCCTTTACAGAAGACCGGAAGTAACCTGGATAGCATGACAGGCCCTCTTGATACTCCAACAGACTTTTAATGTTGTTGTGTCCGTGACAGATGATGGCATCCGTTTCATGGCAATGCGGATTATGTAAGCGATTCGGTGATGTTTTTGATATACATGCCGGAGCAATTCCAGATGTTTCCGATTGACTTTTCCACCAGCCATTCGTGAAACGATACACGATCATGTTTCGTAGATTGCAATGACTTTCATGTACAGTGCGGTCGTTAACATTTTTCATGCCGTTGTAAAAAATATTTATCTGATGTGACAGAGTTGCTATATTCCAATAGTCATTTGTATTTGATGCTATCGTAATGTATAATCACTTACAGACGAATTCAGAAAATACAACATCAATAAATTCAAATATAAATTGAAAAATCACCTATTCGAAACAGGACGATAATAGTTTTTACGTACTTCACTGTAAGCCTCCGTTCATTAAGAAAGTTTTGTGATATCAATTTCTCTTCGCAATATCGATAATTTTAATCCATGCAGTCCTTCATTTCATTAAAAATTGTATCAATTCAACTGCGATTTCAAAATAAGCGATACGCCCTCTGGTGAATAGCTTTAAACAATGTTGAAATATTTTCAAAGTAGTATTCATTAGTTGAGGTCTTGGTAATATTGGCGCTGCTATATCATTTAAGAATATGATTGAAATCATTACTGATGTTATCAAGCCCAAATTACGATTAACATTCACATAAAAAGTGAAAAAAAATCTGTAATAGCCGCTCACGAAAAGTCACGGTTTGTGATTTCCAAACAGTTTGTGATTTTCAAACAGTTTGTGATTTTCAAACAACGTCAAAGTCCCAACCTTAAATAGAAATACTTGTCAAAGTGGTGCATATTATTTGGAGTTGTCCTGAATTTGGTGCTGTGATGTTGATTTTAAATCCCAATAAAGCTAGCCAACGTTACCAATAACACCTTGATACTACAAGTGACTCACTATGTATCACTGTTTTGAATTGAATCAGTATTATTCATCCTACTGGGCAATTTCCTTCTGTTGGTTGAGTGAAATAGCTTCAAGCTGAAATTCGCCAACAGTCTCATTGAATTGTTTGTTTTCTTCCTTTTTTTTTTATTGACAATAAAAGACGTTTTTCAATATTATTATTATTATTTGTCGTCAAGAAGGTGGTACTAACTCTTATGCAAATAGAAGAGGGGCCCAGGTGAAACATTTTCTTCTATATTATGTCATTTCTGGAATGATTTTCCTCTGATCTAGAAATATTGAACTATATGATCGATTATTCTACTGAGCACCATGAATAAAAAAGCATCTGGGAATAATCCAACAATATTGTCAAAAGAAGTTATTGCCTGGGTGTAGCTTTTTGCAAACCTTCTCCACTGAAAAGTTAGTTAAATCATTCAAAATTCTATGATTATATTTTCAATACTTCATTGTCAAAGTTACTGAAAAAACCAAATCGGTTTCATCTTATGTCGAAGATAGATATAATTATTATCAAGCGGGGGGCTTGTAGTATAAGTTTTTTTTTTATATATGCAGATTCACACGATAGGGAAGCCCTGTAATGTCCAAAGAACACCGCGTGAATCATGGAACAGGAAATACGAATTAACATTTAATTTGAATTTCTGAAGTTTGTAAGCCACAGGAAAAACCTCTTTTGGCAAGAAGTTCCAAAGCTCAGCTGTTCTATTGACAAAAGATCCCTGAGCAAGAGCGGTTCGACAGGTTTCCAAATTCACAACAAAGGGGTGGGAATTTTGTACTCGTCGAGTCATCCGTGTAGATATATTCGGGCAAAATTGACTATTTCCGAAAAAATTAATCTTCCACGTACGTCCAAAAATTTCGGAAAAAACTAACCTTGAAAAAACTGGAAAAGTATATATATATATATATATATATATATATATATATATATACAAACTAGTGAATATTGGGGAGTGCAGCACGGTTTTTTTAGGGTATGTTTGAATTGATAAATTGAAGCCTGTCGGGACAAACATAATATTCGTTAAGAAATCATAAAATAATACATATTACAGAAAAGTATTTCCTGAGTAGTTATGAATTCAAATTTATTTCTATAATAATTTATACGATGTTACTTCAAGACAGTAAATTGATTTATATATATATATATATATATATATATATATATATATATATATATATATATATATATATATATGTGGGCCGGACCTTCCGGTTGATCTGCGTCTGGAAAGATTTACTTGTCTACGTTTTGGCTCCCATTTCGGAGCCATTTTCAAGACTTAGTGACCTTGCGTCTAGGTCTGAGTTGTCTCACTAGCTGGCTATCATCACTGGAGTGATGATAGCCAGCTAGTGAGAAACGTAGACAAGGAAATCTTTCCAGACGCGGATCAACCGGAAGTTCCAGCCAGCATATATATATATATATATATATATAAATCAATTTACTGTCTTGAAGTAACATCGTATAAATTATTATAGAAATAAATTTGAATTCATAACTACTCAGGAAATACTTTTCTGTAATATGTATTATTTTATGATTTCTTAACGAATATTATGTTTGTCCCGACAGGCTTCAATTTATCAATTCAAACATACCCTAAAAAAACGTTAAAAAATTCCTTAAAATTTCTAAAATTACTGAAAGTATCTTTCATAGTTAGCAACAACAAAAATTCACCCTTTGAGGTCGTAAATTGTAGCCGATATGATCTGCTCCCTCAGCCGTCGGATTGATTATGGTTGTCGGACCTTTGGCTAATGACTGTTCAGGTAAGGTTACTCCAGATAACTAATTGTATGGTTGGCAATGACTTCAACTTCCTTTTTTTTTAATCATATGAATTTAGACATATGTTATAAGCTCCTTTATAGATTACGGTGGAAAGTAGAAATTGAAGGTGATTTTTTTCTTTCTCGAATTTTAATCAATTTGTGTAAATTTTGTTGTTAAATATTCTTAGCGGATAGTTCTGATGTGACTTATTTAATAGAACAAGCATAAGGAAATTTCCCAGAACTGACATATCTAATTTCACAATGAAACAAACAACAGAAGTTTGACCCGATTAAATGAAACATCCCATATTATATTAATTTTGTTGTGGAAATGATGTGGAAATGATGCTCACGGGCTAAATTCTGTTTTGGGTGAGTAATGAGTCGATAAATCAACAAACTCAACGTAGCAACTTGAATTTTAGGGCGCACTCAAACTACCTGTTATGCCATGGCGTTTTCTATAAACAACGGATGTTTTAACAGGTCTCGTCGTGCGAAACCATTAATCTTTGAAAGTATCAACACTTCAACTCAAGATGTGTGAAGGTTTATTCAAAAATGTTATTGACGTTCTCGGTAAATATTGGTTCCTTCGTGATTATATCTTCCAATTCTTGAATTCAATAGATTGATCAATGAATCCTAGTTGAAATCTCCAGAAAAATATCATCTGCGCGAACGAATCAATTAATAATAATAAAAAATCGTCTACATTCGATAAAGCTACAATGAAGAATTGAGATTTCAGAATTAAGATTTTTTTCATCCTTACCTTCAAAATTCATTTATTATTACTCGATCACTGATTCAAATCTTATCTTTGATATTTCGAAGAATATCGGTAAAAGTATAAATAATTGATGAATCAATACATACTTTCAAAAACCCTACACTGGGACAATTCATCCGGATGATTATTTCCTATCATGCGATTATTCGGTATCATCCACAGGAATCGGCAAATGGATATTAATTATTAGAATGTATCATTGAAGTATGCGTCCAATAGCTCAGGTATGGTTACCGCCTAAGCTTTTCATACATGGAGCTTGAATTAACTTGTAAGAAAAGTGGCTAGTGTTGTTTGTCAGTCTGCGATAAGAGCTATATATTCAAGCGTTTGAAGCAAGATTTTCGAAAGACGTGGTTGTATAGCAAGATTTCACAAGGTTTCTTGAGTCAACAACAAAAAGGATTCTACTGACGTTTGATATACATTTTTTTCTGATTCAGACGCAGAACAATGGTCACATTAATTTCCAATGAGTATTCAACTAGAACATCCATCTCCATTGAGTTAATTAAGAGTTGAACAGTAACATCGAAATCCATACTTTCAAAAACCCTACACTGGGACAATTCATCCGGATGATTATTTCGGATCATGAGATTATTCGGTATCATCCACAGGAATTGGAAGAAGGATATTAAATAAGAATATATTATTGAAGTATGCGTCTAATAGCTTAGGTATGGTTACCGCCTAAGCTCTTCATACATGGAGCTTGAATTAACTTGTAAGAAAAGTGGCTAGTGTTGTTTCATTTTTTGAATACAACACTTCGCCAATTTCACGAATATTTTATTTGAAATTGATCACAAAGAATCTCAAAACGCGTCTAGGACGAGAAAAATCAGTTTGATGTTGGGATAATTGATCTCCTTTGGGAGTATTTACTGTTGAACCGGAGGTTCATTCTTACTGATTAACGCATTGTTCCTTTCAAATTTGATTACCGAAAAACTGATGAAAAATATATGGAATATTGATTTTGTACTGGCCAATACAAAATATTGCAGTTTCCTTTAAGATTTCCACTAACAGGAATAACAAAACCCTACGTTCGTTTTTATCTTGCTTGAGAAAGCGATTCTATAGCAAAACACGGTGTCGTGGTTTCGATGACCCACTAACAGTGAGAAAACTGTAGTATGTTTTTTTATATCTGGAATAATAATTACTTTGACATTCCGGAAAAACAAATTTTGCTATTTGGAACAACGAAAAGGAGCATGAGAACGCGGTTAATCGAACACAAAAGAACACGCTCTGTTGGAATGTCATGATATTTACTTCGACGGAAGTGCCGGACAACTATAAGCAATTACCCCAGGCTCTATAGAGAGATCATCGAAATTCACAAAAATAAGAGTAACTTCAACCGCAAAAAAGTGAGTCTCAGAACATGGATGCCAGCTTGTCAATATACACGGATCATCCCAATGAGAGAGGGCGGTTTCGGAGAATCAAGTAGAGTTAAATGACAGTCCGATTCTAGGTCCGATGAATAGTGACTCATCATCTGAACCACATTAAATCAAAGCCTCGCAGTAGAGAAGGATACTTCGAGCATTGCCGCATCTCCTTCGAGAATGTCTGCGGCAGATGCAGACGAAATTTCAGACCCTCAAACCTGGCGACCGCGGCTCAGAAGCCCGCAAAAACCCAATAATTCATAGGGTACAATGTTTCTCATTTTGTGTGGATTTAGTTTCTATTGAAGTATTTTCTTCAAAACAATCTGGATATTCAATATATTCCAGTACAGATGAATATACACTCCATTTTCGATCTATCATAAAGGCAAATTCAATTATATGTTTGTTGAAACTGGTATGATGATTTGAAGCATAACCATCTGACTTTGTATTTATTCCATATTTCCTGTTTCAAAGAAATGTATACTCTCAATCGTTTGTTCGGATATTAGTTGTAATGGCGAATAATTGGACCCATATCGACATTTTGAACTATAACCGTAGAATTTCTCACGAATTATTTCGACTAAAACTGTAAATGCACGAAGTGAAGATGATATAAAGCACATGTTCTCAGTTACATCTGTTCTGTCAAAGTAAGGTATGAATCCAATTAATCTTACTTTATAAATAATATTTTATGAGTCGTAAAATTCGAATTTATTATTACTCTGAGAAGCAACAAACAACGGTGGAAAAGCACTAAAATTTTGAGGTGTCAAATTGAAACACGCCAATCTGCCTGACGGATAGTCCCCAGATACAATCATTCCAGTGGCGTAGATAAGCGTTTGAAAAATATTATATGTATACAGGGCTAGTATTACTGTAAACAAGTAACATTTCGAACAATTATTTCCGCCCCGATGTATGTATCAAATGTGCGGTAATCATATGAATATACTGTCCACACAAAACCAGATCATTCTAGATATTTCCGGAGAAGATACGAATCCCTGAGATTCGTGACTTCACCCCCTGAATGCTCCCAAGGAAACCCCTATTAATACCACATATCATGAATAATATATAATCTGAAAGCTCTTCCTTAGGGAAATATACTTTCAATAATTTCGGGTCATTTCATCAGTCCGAAATTAAATAAATGTGCTTCTATATGCTGCCTCCCGAAAAAGTTGTTGGGACACAAATGTTTATTACAACTAGAATTGATAATTGAACTAATTTGTCGAATTCGAAACCTAATATGAGTAATTATGAAGGATAGAAAAATGAAATATTTGTTAGTGAATAAATATAATTACGATACAGGAGTTCAATACAAATTTTCGGCAATCCAGCATCAATTGGCAATTGATTATGAACTGCTATACAAACCAGTAACGCCGCGACAGAGAATCATCTGTATTGCCCACAATATTATGCAATTTTTCAAAGCTCTTTGAGATAATTTTGTATACCTTTATATACGGTTCTCTCAAGAATGTAATCTCAGTTCATCAGCATGGCTTCATGGAGAAGAGATCATGTGTCACTAACCTCTCATGTATTTCACAGTTCATTTCGGATGCACTTGATAGACAATCTCAGGTAGACGTGATATACTTTGATATGCAGAAGGCATTTGATCAAATTGATTTGAGATTACTTATGATCAAACTCGATCGATTCGGTTTCTCTTCGAATTCACTCCAACTTTTCGAAACATATTTATACAACCGAAAGCAGTATGTTGAAATTGAAGGTTATCAATCAAAATGTTATTCATCACCATCGGGAGTTCCGCAAGGATCGAACCTTGGCCCACTTTTGTTTTCATTGTTTCTCAATGACCTTCCACAAAAAATTCAATCCCCAAAATTATTTTACGCTGACGATCTGTGGATTTTCAAAATATGAAGATTGTTTGAAATTACAAGAAGATATTATTGCAATTGATAGCTGGTGCTCGGCAAATGGACTCAAATTGAATATTTCCAAATGTTCTGTAGTTTCCTACTCCAGAAAGCATGTCATTATTGAATACAATTATAACATTGGGGCGTCCCCTCTAACAAGACAAACTGAGATGAAAGATCTTGGTATCATATTTGATCAAAGAGTAACATTTGTTCAACACATAAATAAAACTGTCTCCTCAGCTAATAGAATGTATGGTTTTTTGGTGAGACAAGGTAGAGATTTTCGCGAAATTAAAACAATAATTTCTCTATATTGCTGTTATGTTCGAAGTAAGCTTGAATATGGATCAATAATTTGGTATCCTGTTTATGATGTTCATATAGTCAATGTTGATCGTGTACAAAAAAGATTTCTAAAGTATCTTTCCTTCAAAACTACAGGAAATTATCCCATGAGAGGAACTGAGTATTCGGTTTTACTAAACGAGTTCCATTTCATATCTCTGAATACTCGTCGGCTAACATTGAGCATTAAATTTCTTTACGCTTTGTTACATGATTCTATAGAGTGTGGTGATCTATTACATTTAACAAAATCTTTGGTACCTCAGTTCGAATCGCGATATCATCGTACATTCTACGGTAGTAGTTACAGAACAAATGTTTTGCGGAAATCGCCAGTTCAAACCATGTGCCAAAATTATAACAATTTATGCCAGGACTGTGGTATATTTTTTTCATCATTCAGAAATATCAATAGATCTATTTTGAGATCGACGTCGAATATGTAATAACAATAATGATGATTCATTTATGTCAAAATCTGTCATTTTTTCATTTTTATATTTTTCATAATCCAATGTTTTTTTTTTCGTCTATCTCTAGTATATTTTTGTTGATCAATATTTTTCGTAGTGTGATTTCACAAATGATCATTCTTCGCTCATTATGTGTATGTATGGAGTACGTGCTTATGTGTGTACAATGTACATTTGTATATATATTTACGTCTGTTTCTGCGATTCTGTTATAATCTTACTTAATATGTAGTGTTTACATTTCCTGTAATTGGGTGTTTGTTCATCTGTTGGAAATAAAAGTCTATCTATCTATAATTATATATTTATAAGTATTTGAATTCACTGAATTATTCAATATCAAACACCCGTCTATTAGGAATAATTCCAGATAACTTAATATAATCACTACATCATTAATATAAACAAAAGAGAGGATTTGAGTTCCGAGATTACAAACGCCAAGTAATTTATCACTTTCCCATAAACTTAGGTACACCGAGCCTCTCATTAAGATAAGCTTTGTTTCCTTGCAGCTGCTGCTACAATTCGATACCATGCTGAGGAATTCCAAGATAAACTGAAATTGATATATTGAATACATTGAAATTATTATCAGTGGGAGATTTTCTATCATATAAAAGTCGCCATTAATTCTGCACCACGAAATATTTCTTATTATTGAATATCACCACAAAGGTTCAGCATTTTGATTCATGGTATCGATGACAGATATTAGCGAAACGCGTGTTGAATTGGAAGGGTTTTATTTCGAAAAAAAAAATACCGGAAACCTTAATATAATTTTGCAAAATGCAAAATCAAAATTACCCAAAAAATCATTGATTTGACAGGAAATGTATCTGATTGGCACTCATTCTGACAATCAAACAACTTGTGGTTTAAGGACAGCTTATACTGCTCGTCATAAACATTATTTATTTGAATTTCTATGGAATGGATTGCGAACGAATCACTCGAAATTTTCTGAACATTCGCAAATGTAAAAATATCAAAACGGTAGAATGAAATCGAAGCTGAACTGAGTATTGGAATTTGGAGTTTTTGGGCACTTAACAAATTCTCCTATAAGTAGCACAATTTGAGGACAAATGGCTGTGTCCAAGACATCTTTTTTTTTCAGATCGACAGAAAAAAAACAAGTGATCAGATTGAATAAGTTTCAGAACTAGTAAATAGAAAATAGTTGAAATTCGAGAGTTGCTCACCCCTGGTAACAGAACCGAAAAAGAAGTAAGATTTGCTAAAATTAACGAACGTTTGCATCTACGTGTTTCGCGATGTCATTGATTCAAAAAACAAAGATTGTTAACAGCACTTTTATGATGGAGAATGGTTCAGTGGTCTATACTGAATGTAAAAAAATGTGAGGTGAATATTTGGGAGGGTGTAAAGGGGTAAAAATGATATTGTCGCAATTTGTGGCGAAAGGTGACGTCTTAGAGAAAAGTTTTCCATAGAAATGTTATAGATCTTGAAGAGATCTAGAATACTTGTGGAAATAACTCTTGCACATAATCTCAAAATAACCGATAAAAATTGCAAAAAATATTTTTTTTTTGTGTTTTATTCTTCATTTCATCAAAAGTTATTATATTTCGAAATAATTCCTGTGAATAGTATTGGTTACTTTTGTCGACTAATTGGTCAAATATATGAAATTGGAGTCTGTCTGACAATGTGACTTTTTATTTCACAAATTAACTTAAAATTGACAACAACATTAAAACAATGACACGAAAAATAGCATAACGACCTAACATTTCTTCCCCCTCCAAACCAGGACAACTTTTCTGCAACTCTTCCCAATTTAGAAACTGGCCTCTTGAAAATTCCATTTTTCGTTTTAACTTCAACGACACGTATTCTCCCATCAGGACCAGGAAACACTTTCACGATTCTACCTAACTTCCATGAGCTTTCAATCATGTTGTCTTCCATAACAATAACCACATCATTCTCCTCGACAGGCTCATTGCCTAGAGACCAACGATTTCTCTTTGTGAATGTTGGTAGGTACTCTTTCACCCATCACTTCCAGTACTCATCAGTAAGGTTCTGAACTTTCCTCCATTCCTTCCGCATATCGTAATTTGCTCCGAGTTGTTCCATATCATTAGGAGATCCAATGAGAAAATCGTTAGGTGTTAACGCTTCCAAGTCATCAGGATCTGTTGAAATCTCCGTGATAGGTCTCGTATTCAGCATATTCAACACTTCCGCGAATAAGGTGAGCATAAGTTCGTCTTTGAGTTGTTGTTCTCTGAGAATTGTATGAAATGTTTTCTTTATGGAACGTATCTGTGAGAATGTATGATGATGTTGATTTCGTATGTCCTATTCTGAGACGAGTCATGTTCGTGGCGGTTTAGGCCGTAGGGGTACTTCCATTTTTTAACGGACGATTTGATCTTCGCTTACTCAGAGTTGGTATCGCTCCATTGATTTTACCTGCGTTTATTGAGCTGTACAAACTTGATATGGGTGATGTTCTGAAAGCTCCAGTGGCAAAACGAATTCCTGCGTTGTGAATTGAGTTGAGCTTATTGAGCTGGTATTCTCTAGTTTATGAAAACACTATGCACCCATAATTCAGTTGTGATTGAATCAGGGTCTTGTACATCACTAGCAAGATTTCTTTGTGAGCACCCCATTTGATGTTACTCACAAACTTCATAATATGTAGCTTTTTTCGGCATCTCGTAATAAGTGAATTGATTTGGGTATGCCAACTTTCTTTCGAAGATAAGACCCAAGAATTAAATGTTATCGTGGACTGTGATAGGTGATTGCTCGATTGTCAACACGGGATCATCATGGGTTTTTCGTTTGCGACAGAAATGAACACATTCTGTTTTGACGTCAGAAAAAGTAAACCCTCTACAATTTGCAGCTTCAACTAGTTAGTCTGTAGCATTCTGCAGGTTCCCTTCGATGACTGACATAGATTTGTGGGCAAAGTAAAGGGCGATATCATCTGCAAAGAGGCATCTGCCAATATCAACGTCCACCTGGGAAAGCAATGAATTGATTACGGCTGTGAAAAAGGTTACACTTATAGGGGGTCCTTGCGGTATTCCAATAGCTAAGGAGTGTGTGTTAGAGAGAATATTTCCAATTTTTACTTCGCAGTAACGATTGGTTAGGAAACTGTGAACAAACCTCGATAGATTTCCTCTAACACCTCAAGTATGAAGTAGTTCAAGAATGCCATAGGGCCATGTTGTATCATAAGCTCTCTTCAGGTTGAAGAATATAGCAACCAAGAGTTCATCAATCATGGATGAGTTTTGAATAGCATTCTCAAGGTTAACTAACTGGTCAATGGTGGAATGATAACGGCGAAATCTACATTGATATTTTGATAAGAGGTTATTAGACTCAAGGTATCATACGAGACGTGAATTTAAAAGATTTTCATAAATTTTTGCCAGGCAGCAAGTGAGAGAAATAAGTCGATAACTTGATACCAGTTTGGGTTCCTTGCATAACTCTTATTTATAAGAAAGTCACGGATTATCAAACATTTCTATATTTATGACCAGAACATTCTGATATCAGTCTGCGATAATAGCGATATATTCAAGCGTTTGAGACAAGATTTTTGAAAAACGAGCTTATATAGCAAGATTTCACAAGGTTGCTTGAGTCAACAACAAAAAGGATTCTACTGACGTTTTATATACATTTTCTTCTGAATCAGACGCAGAACAATGATCACATTATTTTCCAATGAGTATTCAACTAGAATTTCCATCTCCATTGACTTAATTATAAGTTGAACAGTAAGATCGAAGGACTGAATGAATCTCAGAATTACTCGATCGTATACGAAATTCAGTCATGAAACATACTGTCCGTTAGAAAAATACCGAATCGAGGAAAGAAGGCGGTTTGGTCACTATGACAATTTTGAAAAGAGTCAGGGTATATGTCAAAATCAAGGCAATCAAAAAACATTTTGACAGTTTACAAAACCGCTACAAGCGTTTCACTATACAATAGTTTCTTCAAGCGTGTGTTATGGAAGCATTTAATTATTCTTTCTTCTGAGTTATTATCAACCATCTGAGTCAGATGGTAAATAGAACAGGAAAAACGAGCCAACTTATAATTGGTTGACCGAAACAAATTCATTGTTATTATTATCATCGATCCAATAACCGTTACAGGAATTTCTTGCTAATCAGTACGTAATTCTGCTCGTTTCTGGACGGTATGAAATTTCATCCTTCCATAAGTAGTTCCTCAAGTACAATAAAGGCCAATGAATACCTTTCATTTTCTAGTTTATTATTATTATTTGATTGACGTGGCTTCACAAAGACCTTTTACAATGCCTTCCGCTAAGAAATTTCCGAATCATATTCATAATTAGAGAATATTATATTCTACCGGGATGCTTGTATTTTTCTTTTGTGCCCGGGGCTCTGGCCAATCTCCAATTAAAAAGCAAAACTCGAACGAGTACGCCACAAGGAACAGAAATGAGGAGTTTGAAATATTGTAGCTGTGCTTCGCTATTCTTAATAGGTGCATACCGGAGAATATTTTGATACGAATGGTCAGGTTGACAGTTACTTGAAGCAAAGTTTCAGTGGTGACAGGAATGCTTGTTGTAATCTTATCAAATTGAATTGGTATTCCTCAGAAATTCAATCCCAGTTTTCTTCTTGAGTGTATCTAGAGTCAACCTACTATCAGTGGATAATAATGAGTTATTTTCTATAGTAATCTGTGCGGCATTGGCTAATCACATATGCCTTCCGAATTCATATACAATGAGAATTTGATAATTAGTACCCTTCTTCAATTCGACTTCTCACCAAATATTCACCGAGCAAGTTAAATTCAACTTGATGCACTTGAGAATGACCAACTTTATTTTTGCCTCTGATATACCATATCTGCGACTTTTTCATGTCGTCCATTATATCTTTTTGTTCACCTAGAACTTGTTGGAATTCACTGAAGGTTTCGTTCGAAACTGTCATGCTTCCTTCACCAAAATATTATATTATTCTCTTTGTTAACAGAGTTTCATATAGAGTAACTTCAAACCTCAGGGTACTCTAGCCTTTTCAAAAAGTTTGAAATTCCTTTCTTTTCAGTTTATATTTCTTAAATACCAGTCATAGTAGACTCGCACAGGAGAGTTGACCTACGACTACGCCGCTGAAGATGGCTGCCGCAGATGTAGCCGAAAGCTCCGGAATTAAAAATTCCAATACACGGCCCTCAAGCCCGAAAACCTTGCGATATTATTTCTTAAATAATTTGTTAAAGAGTCAGATGAATATACATTCATTTGTGTTTTTATTTTCTCAGTTTACATCGAATTCCATGCCATTTTTTCTTCTTAGAATCAATAATCCAAGAAAGGTAAACTTTCTTTTTTCTTCTACCTCATACGTGGAGTTTATATTTTCACATGTTCTGAAAATCGACTTATCTTCCTGGCGAAGTGACTGCCTTAGATCTCATGACGCACGTTTCATGAAGTATTCAGTGCATCATAAAACTGCGTATAAAAAGTATCAATGTAGTGGTTCTCGGTAGTGTAGCGGTAAGCACGGCCGTCTATTGAGCGGAAGACTGGGATTCAATTTCCCTCCGGGCCACCGTGCTGGGATTCACACATTGAAAGGTAAGGCCTCGTTGATTCAATGCTTGTACAAGTTTTGACTTCATAGGGTTGACGTTCGTCAGCTGGTTAAGGAACAAAAAATCATTTCAACACAAGAAAACAAAACAATAGATGAATAGGTTGATGGATGTTTGCCTGACCTACCGGTAGTTACGTACATTAAAGAACGAAGACCGTTTTCGAAAAGACGAATTTATTTGAACAGGTTGCTCCTACGTCCTAGTTACGGCTGATGGCTGGAAAACGTTGATCCTTGCGAATCTGGAGGTTGAAGTGTATTTCCTTGGAGTTGCACTTCATGTAGTTCATCAAGTTAGATATCGTTGACATTGAGTTTCATTACTTTAGTTTTCTGCTCCTGTATTGTAATTTCGGGAATTAATAATTTTCCTAATATATTGTTACTCTTGTGAAAAGAGAGTTTTTAGACATGAATGTGGTATGATTTTGAGAAAGTATTCAATGAAGGTGGTAATGTGAGCTTATATGATGAAAAGAAAAAAATGTTATATAATGTATACCTTTTCATCGGTGGGGAAGCGGCTATAGACTTTCGAAAATGTAAAAAAAAAACTGTTGCATGAACATACTCGAGCGCATCTGCTATGAATATCATCTATACCCAACATATTTTCAAAAATGTACGTATTTCAATCTGATTGTTTCCATGATTGGGGTAAGGGTTGAAAATGAAAAAACAATTTTTAATTTTTTCAAATCATTGAACTTAATTAATTGAAAATCTCAGAAGCATGCAAATTGAAGAGCGTATGTTTTTTCAGTAGAATACTTGTATTTATAAGAAAATAATTATAAGCAATTAAATTTTTTAAATTTTAATACGTTGGATATTCGTTGTAAAAAATATCATGCCACCAACGAATCTGTGTGATCAACTGTCATGGCATCATGGCAACAGAAACCAGAGTAGGAACGGAGTGAGAAAGCAATAGATAGAGAAAGAGTGAGAGAGAAATAGAAACGTGGAGAGGGGAATATAGGCATCACGTAGCTGCACGCATTAAATTTTATCGATGAATTTTTATTATTTCGGCTTGTGGAAATTGTCAGATTATATATTTTTTGCAATTCTTGAATTATTCCCTTCAGAATAAAAATAAAATTAGCCACGCTCGGGAATGTCGAGATGACGTTTTTTTTACAACTTTGTAGCCCTCCTCCTCCTTTAGGTCACCTTCGAATTGTCAGATTATTGGAATATACACCTTTCAGGATGTAACTAACTCACCCCACCTCAAACTGACGCGCCCGAGAATTTTAGATGATCATTTTTTTTATTAATTTGATCCTCTATCCTTGAAGGGCGGCCATATATATAGGGCTCATATATGGTCGAAGTACTTAACCGGGTACAAGGTGTCACCCTGTGTATTAATCTGCCGCGCTTTAGAAAATCTCGAAATCCCCGCTTGGGCTCCCCTGTTATAAAGGGAAATGCAATGCACGTATTCGAGAAATATCGATCAACAGGTATTATATTATATTGTTCATAGTTATCTTTGGTTTCTGAATAGTCCAACTAATCTTCAGAATGATACTTCAGAAGCGAATCAAATATTGATTCAAATAAATTCGTCTTTTCGAAAACGGTCTTCGTTCTTAAAAGTACGTAATTAGAGGTAGGTCAGGCAAACATCCATCAAACTACTCATCTATTGTTTTGTTTTCTTGTGTTGAAATGGTTTTTTGTTTCTTAACCAGTTGACGAACGTCAACCCTTAGAAGTCGAAACTTATGCAAGCAATGAATTAACGAGGCCTTACCTTTCAATGTGTGGATCCCAGCACGGTGGCTCGGAGGGAAATTGAATCACAGTCTTTCACTCAATAGACGACCGTGCTTACCGCTACACTACCGAGAACCACTAGATTGAAACTTTTATACGCAGTTTCATGAAGCATTAAATACTTCATGAAACGTGCGTAAAATTTTGTTCTGAATAAACAATTGAAAAAGCCCCTGGCAAGCGACGAAACGTGTTTTGTATACATATAATCCACGACTTTTCCATCTTCCCAAAAGTTAAGCAACAACTGAATCACCAGGATTCAAGAAGCCATATATATATATATATATATATATATATATATATATATATATATATATATGTGCTGGCCTGGAACTTCCGGTTGATCCGCGTCTGGAAAGATTTACTTGTCTACGTTTCGACTCCCATTTCGGAGCCATTTTCAAGACTTAGTGACCTTGCGTCTAGGTCTGAGTTGTCTCACTAGCTGGCTATCATCACTGGAGAACGTTCTCCAGTGATGATAGCCAGCTAGTGAGACAACTCAGACCTAGACGCAAGGTCACTAAGTCTTGAAAATGGCTCCGAAATGGGAGTCGAAACGTAGACAAGTAAATCTTTCCAGACGCGGATCAACCGGAAGTTCCAGCCAGCACATTTCTGACCGCGGAAGCCTAGCCGATCAAATATATATATATATATATATATATATATATATATATATATACACAATAGAAGCGAAAGCTTGGCAAAGTAAGACAGGACTTCTCATTTGGACTGACTGAGAGACCCCGCTATCCATTTCAGTGTTCAATTCTCCAGTCGCTATAATAATCCACTTCATATATATATATATATATATATATATATATATATATATATATATATATATATATGTTTTAATTCTTGTGAATCGCAAAAGTAAGTTCAATAACTACCATTGTCCGATATCAGTTATAGAAATCTTTGAATACACATATTCATAGAAACACTCTGACGAAAGTCTCGACATAAACACTACAATCAAAAACAATTCACTGCTCTTATCAGTATTCATCGTCTCAACGGAGCAGAACATACACCTTGAATTCAAACATTGCTGTTGAAATGACC
Source organism: Zygogramma bicolorata (assembly GCA_032362365.1). Lineage (NCBI taxonomy): Eukaryota > Metazoa > Arthropoda > Insecta > Coleoptera > Chrysomelidae > Zygogramma > Zygogramma bicolorata. The sequence continues at coordinate 1,391,003 of JAVJAQ010000699.1, forward strand.
GAAACAATCGGAATGGTATTGAATGAAATACGACAGGCAAAACAGGATCTGAAATCTCTTATTGAGGCAGTCGAAGTTCGACTCACCCTCAAAGTCGAAGCAATCAACAATAGATTGAATCAGCTTGAGAAGGAAAACAAGTGGTTAACGGAAAAACTTGAGAAATTGGAACGAAAAAGCAGAGAGAATAATATAGTTATTTTTGGACTGGATCACCCAGAACAGAATATAACGCCAGAATTCATTAGCAGGGAACTGAAAAAACTTGTTGACGTGGAGGTTCAAACGGCTGATTTGAACAACGTATATACCTTGGGAAGAAATAAATCTTGCCCAATCAAAGTTGAGTTTGTCTCTCATTTCAAAAAGGCATTAGTGTTGACGAATGCCAAACTGTTAAAAGGAAAAAACACCAGTATTGCGAATGATATGACTATTAAACAACGTCAAGACCACAAAGTTCTAAGAAAACATCTCTTCCTTGCTAAGCAAGATAATATTCCTGACTGTTACATAAAAAAAATAATAAACTTCACGTTGATAATAAAATTTTTTCTGTCGAAGATTTGGAGCAAAAAGATAATATTGTCGAGGTCAACAAAAAATCCAATATTATTCCGGGTACATCGAACTCCTCTCCCAAACTACTTGATATTGAACCAATATACCAGGTACAAACATCATCACGAACTCCAGCAATAGCTAGCAAAAAAAATTATCCAAAGAAAGACGCGGAAGAAAAATCAAAAATCGAAACCCGTTCTAAAATTACGAAGAATACATCTGAGAAACGTTCTTAGTATAAGTAGTAGTTGTAGTATTTAGTGTATAAGAAATGGACACGTATATAAGAGATTATGAACCTGGTCAAGTTGAAACAACTTCTGTTGCCGACCTACTTGTATGTCGGGCGATTCTGAACCACTCTGAGAATGACAACTTCTCTCATTACATAATAATATTAGAAGCATTCAAAAAAATTTTGAGTAGTTACAGTTGGTTCTCAATGGTTTAGATCACCCTTTCGATTGTATAATCCTTACGGAAACCTGGAGAGTACATAATTTGGATCTGTTCGGATTGATAGGGTATGACGCGGTATATTCGGAAGGCGATCTGAATAGGTGTGACGGTATTGTGGTATATATAAAAAGCAGTCTTCCTTTCGAATACCAAGTTTCAATTATGAACAGCGCAAAAGTAATTGAAGTACTCATCACGAAACATAAAAAAACCTTCAAAATCTATTCATCGATCACCATCAACCTGTCCTATGATATTCAACACAGAACTGGCTGATAAATTTAAAAGTGAATAAATACGCTTGTGACATCAATATCATCACTGGAGACATCAATATAGATATCTTGAGTGAAAATGAATTCGCTAATGACTATCTGAATATTTTGCGTGAAAATAATTTCATTTCAATGATCAACAAGGAAACTCGCATACAAGGAGGAAGTAGCACGTGCCTCGATCACATTTTTGTCAAAAGCAAAGAATGCTTTGAGAATTTCTCTCCAATCATTTTTGAGAGTACCATATCCGACCACTTTACAGTTAAACTCAAGTATGAGTTTGTATGTCAAACAAAAAATGAAATAAACACCGAGAAATTCTATAAAACCTTCATCGACTATAATAAACTTAAAACCATACTCGCTAACAAAACTTGGTTGGAAGTCTATGCATGTGACAACATAAATACAGCAACAGATTTTTTCATCAACGAATTGAAACAATGTATCAACACATGTACCACAAAAATCGAACTGAAAAAAAAACAAATGCAAAAAAGCCCCTGGATTTCGGATGGACTCATAAATTCAATTAATAAGAAAAACAAAATGTATAAACAAGTTATTAGGAACCCAAACAATTCACAACTTTATTGGGAATTCAAACAATACCGAAACAATTTGAATATTCTTATTAGGGCTGCTAAAAACGAATACTATAGAGAGGAGGTGGAAAAAAATAAAAACTCTCCAAAAAACATGTGGAGTTGTGTTAGAAACATAGAAAATAATGAAAAAAATGTTGAAATAAAAGAAATCAAACCAGGAAATGAAATTATAAGAGACAAAAAAGACATAGCAGAGAAATTCAATAATTATTTTGCAGATGTGGGTACAAACTTGGCTATGAAAATAAAAAAACAATATCATTTTCTCTAGAAATCGAAACCTCAACTCCTTATACATGTTCCCAGATGATGAAGATGAAGTCAAAAAAATCATTGCGGAATTGAAACCAAATAAAGCTTCTGGACTGGACAATATTGGAGCAAACACTCTTAAAGAATGTATTAATTATCTCGTGGGGCCGCTAACATATATAATCAACGAGTCTTAACGAACTGGCATATTTCCAGAAACATTAAAAGTAGCAGTTATCAAACCGCTCTACAAGTCTGGGGAAAGAACAGAAATCTCAAATTATAGACCCATATCGCTTCTCTCAAACTTATCTGAAATTTTGGAGAAAATAATAAAAATAAGAGTAATCGGTTTCATTAAAAAATTCAACCTTATATCTCCGGAGCAATTTGGATTTGTGGAGGGGAGGTCGACACAGGATGCTTTAGCGGATCTTACTAAAAAAATCTATAATGCATTGGATAAGAAAATACCTGCTTTATGTCTCTTTGTCGACCTCTCTAAAGCATTTGACTCGGTAAGCCACCCAGAATTGTTGAAAACGCTTGAAAATATAGGACTTAGGAGAAGATCATATCGTCTGATGGAGAGTTACCTGCGGGATAGAAAGCAGTGTGTTACTGTTGGTAATGAAATGAGTCGGAGCACAGTAGTGAAGTATGGAGTTCCTCAAGGAACAGTGCTTGGACCCATTCTGTTCATACTGTATGTGAATTCACTGTTTGATCTACACATACCCGCTGAGATCACTAGTTTGCAGATGACACAGTTTTCTATTTTGAAGGAGCAAACTGGTTAGACTTGAAAAGAAAAGTAATTGAAGCATTTCCTATAATTATAGAATATTTTAGTAGTAAATTACTCACGATTGATATAAAGAAAACTGTGTTTATGCCCATCACTAGCTATGAGAACAATCTTCCAAACTATAAAGTTATCGATGTTTCAATAAATGATGATGTGGTTCAATTGAATTCCGCGAAAACGTCAAATATCTAGGTATCACACTGGATGGCCATTTGAAATGGAACGCACACGTCAACAATCTGAAAAAAACTTAGATATATGGTGTGCAAGTTCAGATACTTGAAAAATATACTTGAAATTAAACATCTGAAAATAATTTATTATGCATTGGTTCGGACTCATTTTTATTGTATGGAATAATCGCCTGGGGGGAGTAACGAATCACTATTTAAAAAATTTGGAAACGGTACAAAAATGGATTATCAAGATCATATTCAACAAACCATATACTTATCCGAGTGATGATCTATACAATGAATCCGAGCTAATGAACATCAGGAAAATATTTGCATTCAGTTTGATTCTATACCAGCGTAAAGAAATGGAGAAGGCAAAATCACTTGATCATGATTATAATACAAGATATAAGCTGAATTCAATTATTATCTCAAGAATGTCTAAAACCATTGGCCAACGAAGTCATACTTATTTTGCCCCAAAGATGTATGGCGTCATACCCGGTAATTACAAACTGTTAAATTCGTTTTTCCTTTCCAAATCTAAAATAAAGAAATGGGTTCTAGTGACCCCGAGGACAGAAATACTCAAATTGATTGATATGAAAAATATTGATTGTGATTATTATCTTTCCGTCAGCACAAATATAGAGGTAATCGGTAATGCTCAAAACTTAACTTTTATTTTCATTCCTTTCCTTATTGTTATTATTAATCTTGAATCATGGAGATATATTGTGTGTATATATTTGTGTATGTAAATATAGAATATTGATAGTGATAATTATTTTAGGTGCCATTAAACAAAAACAAAATAATTCATACCCACGTACAGGCCCAGCCTTTGTGGGTTTATCAGGTTTATTCACTCTACCTGTTATTGCATTTGTAGTGTTTAGGATCTCTTTTGTGTGTACCGTTTACTTTCAATTGTAAATGTAATGTAAATGTTGATTTTTCTACAGTGAATAAATATTATTATTATTATTATATATATATATATAAAGAGAAAGTGTTATTTGCTACGAAGCAAGATTTTAATCAGGAAACTGATGAATAGATTATCAAATTCTCTGGTCTATCACAATTTGCATTCAATTCGAAATGCCCACCACAAGATATTTATCAGTTTCCTGATTCATCTTGCTTCATAGCAAATAACACTTTTTCTTTGTATCATTTCAGATACATTTGTGGATTCGATTTTCGATAACACTCTGAGAGTGCTTGTCATTATTTCTGCAAACGCAGTTTTTAGTTGACGTGGCGAACTGTCACCACTGACGGAAAACTATGACAGCATTTCCTTATAGTGTTACACCCTAGGTGGTTCTACTTATGTGTGTTCATTTCAAATCCTCTGGATATCTATCACAGTTTGTCTTCGATACGAAGACCATGCCAACCCACAGCTGATGAAGGCCAAAGCCAGAAATAGCTAGCTATCTTGTGGTGGGCATTTCGAATTGAATGCAAATTGTGATAGACCAGATATATATATATATATATATATATATATATATATATATATATATATATATATATATATATATATATACAAACTAGTGAATATCTGAGATCCTTTCATAATAAAAATTTAAATATTCTTTGCAATTTATTCATAGATAATGCATATCCATCAAAATTAGTGAGAAGTATTATGTTCAACACATCATCCACACTACAAGCTCCAACTAACAACAATAGTTACACACCCACTGATACTAACATGAGTCCCATTCAGTGTTTTTTCACTTCACTGCCTTACATGAGAGAGATCACACCCAGGCTTACCAGACTTTTCCATCCTTTCAACAACATCAAAATAGCTAATAAAACCATACTTACGAGTCGTTCAATTTTCTCCAAAGTCAAGGACAAAGTACCTCTTACCTCAGCTTCCAACGTAATATATTGTATTCCTTGTCAAAATTGTGACAAAAAATACATAGGTCAAACCTCAAGACCACTGTCAAGCAGAATCACCTCACACAAGAGTGACTGTTAACATCATCCAGAAAGATGTGCATTAGCTGATCATGTCAACAAATTTGACCATAACATGGACTATAGATCAGTGAGGGTGTTAGCTAGGGAGTCGCACCTGACAAAGAGAACCTTCCTAGAAATGGCCTTCATTTATCAAGAACCTAATTGTATAAACAAAAAAACTGACATTAATCATTTGAGTGAGATTTACTCCTATTTGTTGGCTCTAGACAATGCTCCAGTGAACATTAATGAACAATCTTTGGTATCATTATAAAATTCATAACTTTAACTTCGGTCACAATTATCGCCCAACGTAATTCAACTAGTCATAAACTAAAACTTTCAACAGAGTCCTAACGAACCTTAATAATTTTCTTACATACCAACAGTGGCACCAACACTCAGTTGACACCATTGAATTTTTGACCTGACACATGACAATATGACATTGTCATCTGTCCATTCACTTTGGACGTTAACCTATTATCAGTTTAAGTCCGACCACATGTTCGACGTGATTTTAATCATATATTTTTAACGAAGATTTTAATGTGTACGTTTTATAATCAAGTTTATTTTACTCATCTACATTCTCAGTGCTCATCATCATTACCATGAATGTCATCATGCTGAATTGTACCATCAAGTCATACATCCTCACATAAGTGTAAGTAATCATTCACCCAACTAGTATAGAGTTCACATGTAATGTTCATTGTAGTTTCCCTGATGATAGAATAAAATATATTTCCGAAAGCTTGGACATACTTAAAAGAGTTTTCTTTTGACGTGCTGCACTCCCCAATATTCACTAGTTTGTACCTAACTAGTCAGCAAAGACTACCAATCAATATATATATATATATATATATATATATATATATATATATATATATATATATACAGCGTCTGGAATCATTCTTCTGTCCGACGTTTTGGCTCCCACTTTGGAGCCATTCTCAAGACTTCTTCTTGACTGGGTTGCGAGGCCTGAGTCTCCTTAAGCCCCAGCTCTCATCTTGACAAAGTGAAGATTGTGGTTTGTGGATAGAGGGATGGTATTTATAGCTGTATGAGAATCCGACGTTGTTGAAACTGTCGAACCATATGCAGGTCTACTTTTAGTAATTAATGGATTTGTTCTATAGGATAGCAATGGTTTCCAGGAATTTGGAAGCCTTTGTGAGACGTCTCGTTTTTTAAGACATTGTGGGCGTTTTTCAATTTCTATTGTTTCGCTAATTATTCTGGAGTGGAGTGTTTTTACTGTGAACTGTGCACTGAAATACTACTTCCAGTAATGAGACCGAAGGGGTCATCAGAAGTTTATAGGGTCATAATTTCGAAGATCATTCTTGGAGTATACAATTTTCCAATGAGCTAACTCACTGGAGAAACTTTAAGCGACGAAATGTGTCGTCAATGTGTAAATTAAAACGGAGTGTAGTGGCAGTAAAGTAAACAATGCAGTTTTATGATAGTTATTCCAGCCGGTGTAAGTAATTTTCCTCCTGCGAGCAGAGCCGGCTTGGGGTGGTTAGATCTGCACGTAGCAGTGGACAACAAAGAAATATTATTTGGATATCATTATTTTCTGAGCAGTTTTTTTGGTTTCCCAACCAACCAGAATATGAAAACATGAGGATTGATATTGGAATAAATCTATACATGTGTAGCAGGGCAGATTCTTTATCTACCCGGTAAGTCGCTGGGTTAATGGAAAAACACTTCCTTCTGAATAGAACATGTACTGTTAGTCAGCAACTTCTCGCATTTCGCAAATTCGCCTATCAATAGAATACGACAAGTTATATTTTTCAAAATACTCACTAGGTATGTTATTTCGTAAATAGAATCCGTTCCCGATTTAAAAAATATTTCACAAATATTCTCATTCAGATTTGTTTTCTTGTGAATGTCAAATCTCAAAGGTATGATATTGTTTACAAAAATATTCTAATTTGAAAAGGAATTTACGTATAAGTTTTAGGAACGGAAGCGGATTCAGTTTCCTTAAAGATAACAATAAGTATTTCCATATTTTTTAAAAGAAAACTTCCAATAATGGGAGAAGTTGCTGACTAATTGGACTTGTTCTATACAAAAGTGTATCCTTCTACACTTGTATGAATTCCAATATTAATTGTTTTTTTCAGATTGTAGTAGGTTTGAAACCCAGAACAGAAAACTACGAAGGAAATATTTATCCACCACAAAATAATAACATTCAAACAAATGCCAGTAAAATATTATTGATTTTTATAGATATCACTATTCCTCACCCATCCATTGTTGAATTATAAAAAAAATTGAGTTATCAGGGGAAGATTTTAAGAATATAGGATATATTTTTTCGATCTAGTTCTTCGTTTTCAGAAAAAAAAAAAGATGGAACTTTACCACAGACCTATTTTTTAATTTTTCGTTAAAAGATGAGAAGTTAAATGTAGTTGAATGACTTGAAATATATCTTAACAATCACTACACTTCAGACAATTAGCCGGTTAACAAGGAATTACTATAATATAATTTTTTTTGATTCAAATTCACAATATATTCAGAATTTGAATATATTCACTTCAACTAGTCTTTATTTTGGATAAAAATCTTAATTGCCGAGAAATAATTATGAGGGCTCACGGAAATGATGAAAGAAAAAAACATAAATATGACTCATAGTAGTGGTAGTAAATATCATTGGTATTTCTATTTCAAAAGCCTAGTATCGACAGTGCGAGGCAGCTCGCTGCGAATGCCTCGTGGCGAATGCTCGGCTTTGCCTCGGACTGTGGATACCGGGGTAGCTCGCCTCACATTGCGCGACGCGAACGCCTCATAGCGAGCAACTCCGGTATCCACAGTCCGAGGCAAAGCCGAGCATTCGCCACGAGGCATTCGCAGCGAGCTGCCTCGCACTCTCGATACTAGGCTGAACGCTATCGACTTCAATCGAAGTCCTTTAGCAAGTAAGCCTTGTTAATGTTAATAACTTTCCACTCCATACTAGACGTCAGCAGTATAATAGTTCGACTAACAAATGGTTGTCATAAAATTGTCATTGAATAACATATTGTGTGATCTAGACAGTTTACAAAACCACTACACGTGTTTTACGAAACCATAGCTTCTTCAGGCATGTTATTGTCTGCTTGAAATACGTATAGGTGGGCAGTGAAGTGAAATTGACATGATGAAGTGTTATTTAATTATGTTTCTCTAGGACTGAATTTAAATATCAAGAAAACATTCGATAACAGTGAATACTTTTGTGGGATCAGTAATATAAGCGTGAAAGTTTGCAAATCCGCCATAAATATTATTCAAACATATATTTCTCATTATTATACTATGAGGTTGGGTAAAGCTCTTTCCTCCTCTTGTCTTCTGAACGGAATCTCTCTTTCGAGGGCTACCAGAAGTCTAAGAAGAATCCCCGGTTAACTAAATTGGGATGACTTTGGAGGGACCGTGAACAGGAAGGATGGGAATAGGTAGATCAGCAAGATTTACAAGTATTCAAAACGGTTGAACTGATAATTGCCTAATACTACAAGTGAGGGAAGTATAATGAGCTCTAATTATAGTGAGCTATGCTTATTCTTCAACATTTTCAGTCACACAGGAGAGAGTTCTTGTGATACTGATTTTGAAGGTGGTCAAATCCTCTATCCTCTTGAGTATCGAACCAGCCATTCCACAAAAAAGAGGCATTAGACAAGTGAGCAATTTCTTTTATAAAGAAAAAATGATTTCTATCCCAACTGATCCCATTGGGGAAAATATTTTTTGAGCCGTGATACGAAACGAGTGAATATTTCATTTCCTGGCACCACCTGGTTTCGCTAGGTTATCTGAAAATGATAACGAGTGTTCCAGTGGGGGTCATCCCTTACAGAACCAGGGGCTGCGTTGCCCCCACCGGCCCTGCCTCGGAGAATAAATACCGAACAACGTCTGAAAGAAGTGGTCATAGTCGGAGGGTGTACAGTGGGGATCGTTACTTTTTACGACTCTCATAAAGTGTACGGGAAATAATTCGGAATCCCGATTCTCCCGATCGTTTTGTGTAACAAAACCTTGGACAATGGCACATCCGACCGGTACAAATCTTATATTGAAATCTGATGTAATAACGGGTCGTTCGTATCATTTTCCTTGTTCGGGTTATGTGTGCTATAAATCACTGATGGCGGACAATGTGTGGAGAGTAGTTTCTTTGAATACAACAGTGAAATAATCAGTAACAAAGGATTGAAAAAGTTGTCTGAGATGTGAAAACGTATACTAATTATAATCATTGGCTTGGTATTCAAATTGAGCTAAGAAAAACTTCCTCTATTCAAATATGATGAGGTAAATTAAATATGGTACCTATTAACAGTTTTTTCCCCTCATTCATCGCCCGCCTGTTGGACAACAGCTGATGCATAGGGAGAATGATGATACTTATCGTGGATTCATGCAGCAATCGTAGCTTGGAAGTCGGAATTCGCAAGTCGTAAGAAATAAATCGGAAGTTCAGTCAATGACTTTCGATAAGATCGTTCATCGTAAATCGGAATTTAAGAGAATTTCACCAAGTTTCAACTCCTATGAGTTACGACTCACGGATTTTCGAAATGCGCATGCGTTATCAGGTTCGGATTGTATTGTCAAATGTCGTGTATCGTGATTGGTTTTTCAAAAGTATGACCTCGCCAGACGTCAGAGTGACTGCATCAAATAGATCAATTAGACAGTTCTTGATATTTCTGCATGTATGCTGTATATTTTGTTACGAATTAAGACTTGCGATTTTCGAGTTCCGATTACCGACTTCCGAGCTACGATTACTTCACGAATAATCTATGTGGTCTGAAAGTTTTCCGTCATCTCCTGCCCATAAGCTAGGTTATTATTCATCAATGATTGCCTCGAAGGTTCGCCAAAAAGAAGTCTATTGTAATAACCGTCATAAAATATATCAAGAAACTCAATGATCAACTCCGTTTGTAGGATTCATTATGGTGCGTCTGTGGTTTTTTTGGCAAGAAAAAGCTATATAACTCACGATACGATATATTCTGAGTGATATATAACTGTTTTAGTAATTTTTCTCCATCTTCGAGGGCTTTGATCTGCTTTACTCAAACCTCAACAAAGAATAAGTCGTCGGGAGACTGGAGAACACCGATCAACATAACAGTTCTGATAACATTCTTGCAAATAAGCAGATTGACGCTCAAAATTGAGTTTCGCGCGATGACCAGGGCTCTTGCATTCTGAATCCGCAAGTTGGAATCCTGTAAACTGCGTAACTTTTATCAATACGTCCGTCTTCAATGAAGCACTTGGTGAAGTGAACACGTTCGGCATTGTATATTGTATGCATTGAGAAATATTTTCACTTTAGATACGGTAACATTTACCAATGCATGTGACCTCCATTGTCTATATTTAATTAACTCGATTGAAATCTGCTGCGAAGAAAAAATTCATGAAGAAACTCAAATTGAATGAGGCAATCAAATACAAACAAATAGGTTGAAATGGATCAAAAAAATATATTATGACAAAAAATGAGATATTGAATACGATTTTGATCATTCGCACCTTTAATTTTCATACTTCGAGCAAAAAATCCAATATAGCACTTTTTTTGGATTTGACTGCTTTATTTGATTTGATTTTCGTTTAGGCTCTTTTTCCTTCGGAACGGATTTCAATAGAGTTCTTAATATAGACAATGGAGGTCCAAACCAATACCACTCAACAAGGAACATTGCCAAGCACATTCAAGCAAACGTTAGATTTTCTTGTTAGCAATCTCACTACATAGAAAACAAATATAATTCCGGGACACATGCTTTAGCTGCATGATTTATGAAAGTTGTTTCGTTGACTCTTACACAATTAGTCCTGTTAACTACATAGATATTGATCAGTTTTACCTTACGGTAAATTTTCTGGTATAGGGATTTCAAATTGAGTTGGCAGTGCCATAGTGGCGATTTTGGTTATGAAGTTGTCTATTCAGGGTTTGGTTTCTTTACTTCTTCTGATTCCTATCCTATAAAGTTGACTTTCAATGCTAACAAAATATTTCGTTTCTTCATGTACCTATTACAAATATTGCATTTCAAACAATATTGACAGTATGAAGAGGAAGAAGCCTTTGATTTTTGAGGAGGAATCTGATTCCAAAAAAAAACTCTGGAGAATACAGTACAAGTCCATCCTAATGTTTTCAAAGCCTCCACACCACCCAACTCCAGTGAGTTTATTGAAGTCCCAACTGATCTCATCATCAATTTTTTTGAACAGGCTGTATATATATACCTATATATATATATATATATATATATATATATATATATATATATATATATATATATATATATATACTGTGGAAATTTTGAGGTATTCTTATGAACTGTAGCAGGACATTATTATACCTTATCCATACGAATATGCACCTATATGCTTGCAAGTGGAATCCCATTTATTAATGAACACCGCGTGAATCAAGGGACAGGAGATACGAATTAACATGCACTTCGAATTTTTGAAGATTGTAAGTCTCAGGAAAAACCTCTGAAAAAAGATCCTTGAGCAACAGAGGTTCGACAGGTCTCCGAATTCACAACAAAGGGGTGGGAATTCTGTACTCGTCGAGTCATCCGTGTAGATATTGCCAAGGGTGGAACGATTGATAACAATTCAGAAGAGCACTGACCGTGAAAATATCTATAGAAGAGAGTCTCCGACAGTTCTACGATGTTCCAATCAAGGTAAAGGGTCTGTGAGCGAAGAATCACCAACAAGACGTATTGCCTTCCTCTGAATCGAGAAACCGCAGTGAATGTTTTGGTGCCGAACTCCACACATGAGAACTATATTACAAGACAGGTCGTATACGAGCCTTGTAGATCATTAGAAGCTGACGAGAAGTATGTCATCGAACGAAATAGAAATCTAAGTTTCTGGGAAGCACCTTTAACGATAGACCTCACATGGTTTTCCATGAGAGATTATCTCTGATCGTAATTCCTAAAATCGAGATACTTGACTTTGCAGGAATAGCTATTCCTGACATCTGAATACAAGATGATGATAGATCGGCTTTCCTTGAGAAGAGACATGCCTAAGTTTTCCTAGCATTAAATTACACCAAGTTCATGTTACTCCATTCTATTATTTTTACTGAGTCATCGTTAATAAAATCAACGTGAAAGTTTCTTTGAATTTTCGTTTCTCAAGTTGATATGGGGACTGTGGAAAAGAAACTAGTATGAAGAGTAGTGTCGTCCGCAAAAGTATGTAGTGAACAAGATGTTTTCTCGAGTAAATCATTGATGTGAAGCAGAAACAAAGTGGGCGCCAGAACTGAACTCTGTGAAACACCTGCATTCATTGGGAGTATATCAGATGATACTCCATCAACAACCACATACAGACACCTATCAGACAAAAACTCTTCAGAAAGCAATGCAATTGGTTTGTAATTACAAGGAAAAGTTTTCTTCCCTTTTTTAGAAACTGGCTGAACTCTTGCTGTTCTCCAGGACTCAGAAAAAAACCCCAGTTATATGAACGGTTGAATAATTTGCAAAGTACTGATATTTATTCGGGGGCACATGCTTTCAGAACAATTGCTGGAATTCCATCAGATCCGCAAGCCTTATACGTCGTCAGTTCCATTGAAATATTTCTTATAGTTGTTTGGTGAAAAGTTATCTCAGGCACATGACAGTCGACAGGCGTGATATTCTGGAAGATACATGACAATATGAATGTATATTATGTTCCCGATGAATTCATCTGGGATCAATCAATGGGCAAATTGTAATAATGATCTAATACAAGTTATACCACCACTTATTTTCCGCTGTGAGTGTTGCAATACCAAAGAGTATCTCTCTCGACAATTTTTCTGAAGGTGAAGGATTGAATTCAGCAATTCCTAGGGTTATTGTTGATCCCGGTATGATCTGGCAAGCTCAAGCTGAGATATTCCCCAACAATAAGATCTCTCACTTCATAAATGAGTTATTAGAACTCTTGTCAGGACAACTCACTGGAAGCTGCAAATGATGAATTGATGTCTGAATGCATACGTACTTCCTAAGAAATAATTACTATATATTTCTACCTTTTTGTAAATGTAATGTTTGTAACGGAAAAGTACGGAATATATTATGAAGCATATTAGAACATTCGCTATACAAAGTAAGGAGCGTACTACTCTTATCTGTTATCAATCAGAATGAACTAAGGATCGACAGATAATTCACAACTAATATAATAGATTACGCCTTGGTAGTATTATGGACAATATAGCAAGTTTTATTTCAGTGAGAAAAGTCAAGGTACCTTACGCTTTCATGAATTGGAATTCTTTAACGCCCTACAAAATTTAGTCTCTATCTGAACAGGCATCTGAATACATTCATAAGTTCTCTTATTCATAGACTTATCTTTATTATTTATATGATCCATCTATCTCAAGAAAAACTCTCTTAGTGGTATTGGTTTCTGAACATTATATTGAAGTATTATTATGGCCCATTTGATAATCATCACTATTACTATTTTCAGATAATGCCCTGCGAATGGTTTTGTGTAATATCATACGGCTATTGAGAGTTCTTGATATCTGACCAATATACTATTTGTCTTTACCCTTACATGAAATTTTGAAAATGACCCTAGATTTCTGTTCGTTCTGAACTGGAGTTTTTATTTCACTCCATAATAGATCAAAAGATTTTATCTTCATCGATTTTGAAGAAGAGGGTTTTTGAATACTAGTGAATTTTCATTTGAGTAGTTACTAATTGATTATTCAGATCATTAACTTTAGTATTCCCAAATATACCACTTTCATCAGAGGTTTCGTAGATGACTGAATTCTATTGGTGCCGTCTAATACTATAAATGAAATTCTGACAATTTTCAATTCAACCAAAATATCCAATTCACCGTTGAGGGAGGAACAGACAATAGTATCCCTTTTCTAGATACCATAATTATCGTAACAGAATATACATTGCGTTAATTACAAAATAATTTGTAGACTTACTAAGTAGTAAATGGACTCTTGTGAGAATATACCATCGGAATAGTTAAGGCTTTCGCGGCCGAGGTTTTCAGTATCACTACTTTTATTCGGGTTTGAAGGCCGTCGTTTTTTGGAATTTCTTCCTGACGTTTCGCTGGCTCGAGTGGCTAGCTTCTTCAGAGACTCATTCATCTTGAAATTCACTCCGATGACTGTCATCGTATAATAATAAAGTTCACTTAGGGCATTTTTCAGATTTTGTAGGCAGCCAACGATGAGTGAGTGAGTGAGGGGGAGCAGTTATTTTCTTCAATTTGCCTCAATGCATTTAAAAGATGGAGAAGTTGAACTGAATAAAAGATAGGACTGAACAATGTTCCCACCAGCGCACGCAGTGCGAATCATGTTCTACGAAGCAACCATGAACCTGAGTGCCATGACATGACATCCATCAAATTAGCATGCAGTGGAGCATGAACGTTGATCGGCTTTGAAAATATTTCTGTTATTCATTTGAAAAAAAGCACTTCGAAACCTATAGGTACTTGAGAATAAAAATATGAAACAATATCAACTCGTAAAAGTTGTCCCATTCTCTTCATTACAACACTATAATTCCGTATCCATTATCTCATTTTGTGTAAACCGTATGGTAATCTCACCCTAGACATCAATTTATGATTTTGTTTCACATCGTCTTACTTATCAAACTGAATTTTAGCATACCGTTTACATCAGTTTATGAATAATTCGCATGGGTTCGAAACAAACCAAGGAGACAAACGCGAAATTGGATCAGTCTAGGGTGAATTGTTATCAAACTGATCCGGATGAGCACTAGCCACTAAGGAAATTATTGAATCTGCTTTCTTCGACTTATGAAGTTCATAAAAGAAAATTATAGGAGTTGAGTGTTCTGACGCAGTTTTCACGTAAATATCATTGTGGTTGGTCAGGGTATATTCATTTATAAATCGTGTTGATATTGTGACCTATTCGCCGCTTGTTTATATGAAGTAAAAAGAATCTAAAAGCCCTAAATATAGTTCAGAGTATGAGTTATTAATAAACTCGCTTATTATTAATGAAAAAGATCAAATAAAAATATATACTCGGAACAGGATAAATTAACAGCTGAGTGAAATTTGTCGGAAATATGCTTTAATGTAAAAATAGACCGGCAACTAATTAACTCTGCGATAATCTATGAGGACATTACACAAAAGAAGGCCGGTAAAACATGTCGGTGTGTGGTAGACAAAACAAGGCGAACAGAAGATGAAAGATTCAAAATTCCAACAATTTTGATTATAATCCACTCATATCATAAAATTTAAAAAATTCAGATCAGTGAATGAGTTTTGGTATTTGAGTTTACACTGATTATATAACTGACTCCATTCAAATCATCCTAACACTACTGAGGGTACGGAATATCGAGAACAATATATGATAAGACCATTGCATTTGTTGATTGTATGACATACCTTGAATGAGAATAAAAAAACTCACTCTTTCTTGAGAAGCATTTTGAATATTTTCAGGAAGAAAAAGCAACTATACTTCTTCACTAACATTTCCAGTAATCTATCCATGAATCACTCTAAAGACATCAGTAATGCAATTTGACTATTGTTGCATAGCAAGGTATCTTACCAAAATGAAAAGTTTGTCCAGACTACAAAAACTGCATAATCGAGAAATAAAAATTATCTTGGGAACATAATTTTATTTCTTGATTCATTTTTCGACGCTCTCACGGTTCAATGTCACCACATATACGAATATACATATACGATGGAAATATACTGCATTGTTAAATGTAGTGCAGTTGCGGTCTCATTGGCATTGCGATTTCGACAATTTTCCTATATTTAATTTAGATGTTTATTTCCTAGTATGATTCAGTGAAACACGGATCGCTTTGAACTAACTAAGATTACTGAGGTAATAAAATCAGATCCTGGGTCAAATAAGTAGTTCATTTAAAAGGCAAAGGTAGCTAATGAGAACGTGCAAGTGGATAAATCGATGAGGTTGAAACCTTTTAAGAAGTTGATACTATTTCTAGAGATTAAATACCTTTACGCGCGTTGAGTGCTAGTAATATCAGTTTAGTGTTAGCATAATTGATTTTTAAAAATCATGTAAGCAAAGTAAATGCTTTTCAGGCGCCAGTGCAGGTTTCTTAATAATAATAATAACCGTCTTTTTTATTTCCATAAAGTTTCAGTTGCAGATACACGTAATACAGATATTTTTGAAAATAAAAGGCGAAGTTTATTTTCAGCTGTACCTCAAGGCACAACAAAAAATATTCTTCCACTCAACCCATAACAAAGCTTGTATACATTTTGATTAATATATATTACGTAAAATAAGTATGAACATTATATATTGAACTGAAGTATCAAAAAAACAAAATTGAGTATTTTCCTCCATTAAACAAGTTACAGAAAAGATAGCCGAGCCAGAGATGATATTCGATGCGAGACCATGAGCGGATAACATAATGCATTACTGTTAGGTCTGATTATCCAATAAATATTTCTTAATTATTTTTATAAATTCAGAAATCTCATGAACCTTGAACTCGGGTGGAATTGCGTTATAATGAAAATAAATTTGGTATGTGAACGAGCGTCTGAAGAACTCAGTCGTGAAACGAGGAACCGTAAGTAAGCCTCTATTTCTAATATTCAATTTATGGACATCTGATCTATACGTTATTTTGCGATGTGAATAGGAAGGTTTCCCGTCAAGAATTATTTTATGACATAAGGCAATAAAATGAAACCTTCTTCTGTTCTCCTTATGTAACCATCCAATCTCCGTCAATTTATGTGATACCCGTTGTCGTCTTCTAATACCGAAAATCATACGTAAGCATGAGTTTTGAACTTTCTGAATTTTCTTTTTATATATAAGAATTAGATTAGGTCCGTATAATGCATCCGAATAATTGAATAATGATAGTACTAGTGTCTCACAGAGGTATTTTTTTACAAGAAGAGGGAAGAGGTGTCGATTGCCATATATCATTTTAATATTACAATAAGCGCGCTGTAACAACTTATTTATATGCCTCTCAAATCTTAGTCCAGAATCCAATATAACACCTAAATTTTTTGCTTCACTTACCACCTCCAATTTTTCATTGCCAATGGTGATATTTACTACATCCGATAAGTTTTTTCTGTTTCTCTTAGTGCCAAACAACATAACTTCAGATTTCATTGGGTTCATAAGTAGGCAGTGTTCAGTTGCGTAACTGACAAATTGATTTAGGTTGTAGTTGATAACGGCACAAGCGTTAACCACATCACCCTGTTTAAAGCTGTAATACAACTGAGTATCGTCAGCATATAGATGAACTTTACAGTCATGAATTCTATTCAAGAGGTGAGAAGCATATATTGAAAAGAGTAACGATCCAAGTATTGATCCTTGGGGTACACCAGATCTCACTGCGAGATAGTCTGAACTACTACCGTTCATATAAACTTGCTGTTGCCTGAATTTAAGATAAGGTCTCTATTGAAGTGCAAGCATTATTGGAAAATCCGATATATTTTAAAATACAAATCATTAAATCGTGATTTATCGTGTCAAATGCGCGACTAAAATCTAGCATAACCAGCAATGTCCGCAGTCCGAATCAGTAGCTTTAATAATGTCATCAGTAACATGAAGTAAAGCAGTAGTACAACTATAACCTTTACGAAAGCCTGACTGAATTGGGGGTAGTAGTGAATGCATATATAAATAGTTCTTAATTTGAGATTCTAAGATTCGCAGGCAGGATGCTTATTGGGCGTAAGTCTTTGAACTCAGTAGGATCTTGCTTTTTCGGCAGAACTTTTACAATTGCCCTTTTCCATACCTCCGGGATGACACTTTCGGTTATGCAAAAATTCACATTATGAGTAATATACGAGACAATAAATGGGCAACACAATTTTATAAAATTTATATTTAATCCATCACATCCGGTAGCATTTGTTGTTATGTCACAAATTGATTTGTAGACAAATCAGAGTTATTAAGTTTATTAGATTTATAAAAAGACTTTATTACATCTGACGGTTCAGTTTGCGGAATAGTTTCAATAAAAAACTTATTAACTTCATTCACAAAAGCATTTGCTTTTGGCGATACAAATGAAGGAATTGATTTCCAATTATAGGGACGGACACACTTGCAGACCTGTTTCGGGTTAATTGGCCACTCGTCAGTACAAGGCAGTACCATCATCAACATAAAGTCGATGACTTTCCATAATGAAAAATCAAAAACTTTCATAGTGTCAAGCCCCGACCAAAGCTGATGTGAACAACACGAAGTGAAATGTAAAAACATTCGATGGTCATACTTGAAGACTGGCGTTAAATTAAATCAACTAACGAATTGTTCAAAAGATGATTTGATTTAAATGGGTATGTGGCGCAATGACTTCGTGTTGTTCGCATCAGCTTTGGTCGGGGCTTGATATTGTGAAAGTTTTGAATTTTTTATAATGGGAAGACATCGACTTTATGTTGATGATGAGGAGATACCAATTAACATAATTTTCAGATTCTTTAAGTTTGTCAGCCTCGAAAAAAACTTCCTCGGCAAGGAGTACCAAAGTTCTATTGAAAAAAGATCCCTGAGCGAGATATGATCAACAGGTCTCCACGCTCACAAGAAGGGGAGGGAATTCTGCATTCGTCTGGTCATCCTTGTTGAAACTGGAACGATTCACAACAATTCAAAACAGCACCGACCGTGAAAATATCTGTAGAAGAGAGACAAGTATCCGATCCACCTACAATGTACCAATGAAGTGAGCGAGTCCGCGAGCGAGGAATCAGCAACAAAACGGATTGTCTTTCGCTGAATAGAATCAAGAAGATTCAATTAATGCTTTGGTGCCGGGCCTCATAGAGAAATTCATTCCAAACATTCCGAATCCGTAGATCATTAAAAGCTGACGGGAAGTACAGAATTTCTTTTCACGAAATAGAAATCTAAACTTCTGAGGAGCACGTTCAGCGATCGATCTCACATGGTTTTTCCATGAAAGATTATCACTGATCGTGATTCCTAGCATCGAAATACTTGACTTTGTAGGAATAATTACTTCTGATATCTGAATATTGGATAAAGAAAGAAGCCTTTGGGGTTTCCCAGCACTAAATTCCATCAAGTTTATATCATTCACCCATTGGGTTATTTTCGACAAGACATCGTTGATAATATTGACGCTAAAACCTCTCTCAAGTTTTGTTTCTCGTGCTGATATTTGGACTCTGTAAGAGAAACTAGACGAAACACTTTTCAACAAAGCACATCATCCAGGAGGTAAACCATAAGACAGCAGTTCAGATAGAGGAGAACTATGTCAAACTCGATGAAATGTCGAGTGCAACAGCTAACGCTTCTCTGATTTTTTTGATGGAATGCTGCCAAATGAATATGTGAAACATATAAATCAGAATTTCCATGTTCGAAATGATTGCATTCACAAATCCAATGCCAGACCGCTGTCTAGACCCACCAGGTCTCATCAGTGACACTTGGCTGGACTGTAAGCACAAACATGTCGAACTATCTACTCCTTACGAAGTAAATCTCTGAACAGCGGGCCATCGTACGGCGAAGCCGCAACAAATAGCTCGCTGTGATCGAGAATGTCAAACTATCTATTCTTTATGAAGAAAATTTCTGAACAGCGGGCCATCGTACGGCGAAGCCGCAACAAATAGCCCACCCCGATCGAGAATCGACTCCGGTCAACTTGCAGAAAGCTGCATCCCTTCACAGAAATCAGAATTTCCATGTTCGAAATTATTGCATTCACAAATCCAATGCAAGACAGCTGTTTAGACCCACCATGTCTCATCAGTGACTCTTGGCTGGACTGTGAGCACAAACATGTCGAACTATCTACTCCTTACGAAGTAAATCTCTGAACAGCGGGCCATCGTACGGCGAAGCCGCAACAAATAGCCCACCCTGATCGAGAATCGACTCCGGTCAACTTGCAGAAAGCTGCATCCCTTCACAGAAATCAGAATTTCCATGTTCGAAATTATTGCATTCACAAATCCAATGCAAGACAGCTGTTTAGACCCACCATGTCTCATCAGTGACTCTTGGCTGGACTGTGAGCACAAACATGTCGAACTATCTACTCCTTACGAAGTAAATCTCTGAACAGCGGGCCATCGTACGGCGAAGCCGCAACAAATAGCTCGCTGTGATCGAGAATGTCAAACTATCTATTCTTTATGAAGAAAATCTCTGAACAGCGGGCCATCGTACGGCGAAGCCGCAACAAATAGCCCACCCCGATCGAGAATCGACTCCGGTCAACTTGCAGAAAGCTGCATCCCTTCACAGAAATCAGAATTTCCATGTTCGAAATGATTGCATTCACAAATCCAATGCAAGACAGCTGTTTAGACCCACCATGTCTCATCAGTGACTCTTGGCTGGACTGTGAGCACAAACATGTCGAACTATCTACTCCTTACGAAGTAAATCTCTGAACAACGGGCCATCGTACGGCGAAACCGCAACAAATAGCTCGCTGTGATCGAGAATGTCAAACTATCTATTCTTTATGAAGAAAATCTCTGAACAGTGGGCCATCGTACGGCGAAGCCGCAATAAATAGCCCACCGCGATCGAGAATCGACTCCGGTCAACTTGCAGAAAGCTGCATCCCTTCACAGAAATCAGAATTTCCATGTTCGAAATGATTGCATTCACAAATCCAATGCAAGACAGCTGTTTAGACCCACCATGTCTCATCAGTGACTCTTGGCTGGACTGTGAGCACAAACATGTCGAACTATCTACTCCTTACGAAGTAAATCTCTGAACAGCGGGCCATCGTACGGCGAAGCCGCAACAAATAGCTCGCTGTGATCGAGAATGTCAAACTATCTATTCTTTATGAAGAAAATCTCTGAACAGCGGGCCATCGTACGGCGAAGCCGCAACAAATAGCCCACCGCGATCGAGAATCGACTCCGGTCAACTTGAAGAAAGCTGCATCCCTTCACAGAAATCAGAATTTCCATGTTCGAAATGATTGCATTCACAAATCCAATGCAAGACAGCTGTTTAGACCCACCATGTCTCATCAGTGACTCTTGGCTGGACTGTGAGCACAAACATGTCGAACTATCTACTCCTTACGAAGTAAATCTCTGAACAGCGGGCCATCGTACGGCGAAGCCGCAACAAATAGCTCGCTGTGATCGAGAATGTCAAACTATCTATTCTTTATGAAGAAAATCTGTGAACAGCGGGCCATCGTACGGCGAAGCCGCAACAAATAGCCCACCTCGATCGAGAATCGACTCCGGTCAACTTGCAGAAAGCTGCATCCCTTCACAGAAATCAGAATTTCCATGTTCGAAATGATTGCATTCACAAATCCAATGCAAGACAGCTGTTTAGACCCACCATGTCTCATCAGTGACTCTTGGCTGGACTGTGAGCACAAACATGTCGAACTATCTACTCCTTACGAAGTAAATCTCTGAACAGCGGGCCATCGTAAGGCGAAGCCGCAACAAATAGCTCGCTGTGATCGAGAATGTCAAACTATCTATTCTTTATGAAGAAAATCTCTGAACAGTGGGCCATCGTACGGCGAAGCCGCAACAAATAGCCCACCGCGATCGAGAATCGACTCCGGTCAACTTGCAGAAAGCTGCATCCCTTCACAGAAATCAGAATTCCTATGTTCGAAATGATTGCATTCACAAATCCGATTCCAGAGAGCTGTTTCGACCTACCAGGTATCATCAGTGACACTTGGTTGGACTGTGAGCACACACATGTCGAACTATCTACCCCTTACGAAGTAAATCTCTGAACAGCGGGCCATCGTACGGCGAAGCCGCAACAAATAGCTCGCTGTGATCGAGAGAATGTCAAACTATCTATTCTTTATGAAGAAAATCTCTGAACAGCGGGCCATCGTACGGCGAAGCCGCAACAAATAGCCCACCGCGATCGAGAATCGACTCCGGTCAACTTGCAGAAAGCTGCATCCCTTCACAGAAATCAGAATTTCCATGTTCGAAATGATTGCATTCACAAATCCAATGCAAGACAGCTGTTTAGACCCACCATGTCTCATCAGTGACTCTTGGCTGGACTGTGAGCACAAACATGTCGAACTATCTACTCCTTACGAAGTAAATCTCTGAACAGCGGGCCATCGTAAGGCGAAGCCGCAACAAATAGCTCGCTGTGATCGAGAATGTCAAACTATCTATTCTTTATGAAGAAAATCTCTGAACAGTGGGCCATCGTACGGCGAAGCCGCAACAAATAGCCCACCGCGATCGAGAATCGACTCCGGTCAACTTGCAGAAAGCTGCATCCCTTCACAGAAATCAGAATTCCTATGTTCGAAATGATTGCATTCACAAATCCGATTCCAGAGAGCTGTTTCGACCTACCAGGTATCATCAGTGACACTTGGTTGGACTGTGAGCACACACATGTCGAACTATCTACCCCTTACGAAGTAAATCTCTGAACAGCGGGCCATCGTACGGCGAAGCCGCAACAAATAGCTCGCTGTGATCGAGAGAATGTCAAACTATCTATTCTTTATGAAGAAAATCTCTGAACAGCGGGCCATCGTACGGCGAAGCCGCAACAAATAGCCCACCGCGATCGAGAATCGACTCCGGTCAACTTGCAGAAAGCTGCATCCCTTCACAGAAATCAGAATTTCCATGTTCGAAATGATTGCATTCACAAATCCAATGCAAGACAGCTGTTTAGACCCACCATGTCTCATCAGTGACTCTTGGCTGGACTGTGAGCACAAACATGTCGAACTATCTACTCCTTACGAAGTAAATCTCTGAACAGCGGGCCATCGTACGGCGAAGCCGCAACAAATAGCTCGCTGTGATCGAGAATGTCAAACTATCTATTCTTTATGAAGAAAATCTCTGAACAGCGGGCCATCGTACGGCGAAGCCGCAACAAATAGCCCACCGCGATCGAGAATCGACTCCGGTCAACTTGCAGAAAGCTGCATCCCTTCACAGAAATCAGAATTTCCATGTTCGAAATGATTGCATTCACAAATCCAATGCAAGACAGCTGTTTAGACCCACCATGTCTCATCAGTGACTCTTGGCTGGACTGTGAGCACAAACATGTTGAACTATCTACTCCTTACGAAGTAAATCTCTGAACAGCGGGCCATCGTACGGCGAAGCCGCAACAAATAGCCCACCGCGATCGAGAATCGACTCCGGTCAACTTGCAGAAAGCTGCATCCCTTCACAGAAATCAGAATTTCCATGTTCGAAATGATTGCATTCACAAATCCAATGCAAGACAGCTGTTTAGACCCACCATGTCTCATCAGTGACTCTTGGCTGCACTGTGAGCACAAACATTTCGAACTATCTACTCCTTACGAAGTAAATCTCTGAACAGCGGGCCATCGTACGGCGAAGCCGCAACAAATAGCTCGCTGTGATCGAGAATGTCAAAATATCTATTCTTTATGAAGAAAATCTCTGAACAGCGGGCCATCGTACGGCGAAGCCGCAACAAATAGCCCACCCCGATCGAGAATCGACTCCGGTCAACTTGCAGAAAGCTGCATCCCTTCACAGAAATCAGAATTTCCATGTTCGAAATGATTGCATTCACAAATCCAATGCAAGACAGCTGTTTAGACCCACCATGTCTCATCAGTGACTCTTGGCTGGACTGTGAGCACAAACATGTCGAACTATCTACTCCTTACGAAGTAAATATCTGAACAACGGGCCATCGTACGGCGAAGCCGCAGCAAATAGCTCGCTGTGATCGAGAATGTCAAACTATCTATTCTTTATGAAGAAAATCTCTGAACAGTGGGCCATCGTACGGCGAAGCCGCAACAAATAGCCCACCGCGATCGAGAATCGACTCCGGTCAACTTGAAGAAAGCTGCATCCCTTCACAGAAATCAGAATTCCTATGTTCGAAATGATTGCATTCACAAATCCGATTCCAGAGAGCTGTTTCGACCTACCAGGTATCATCAGTGACACTTGGTTGGACTGTGAGCACAAACATGTCGAACTATCTACTCCTTACGAAGTAAATCTCTGAACAGCGGGCCATCGTACGGCGAAGCCGCAACAAATAGCTCGCTGTGATCGAGAATGTCAAACTATCTATTCTTTATGAAGAAAATCTCTGAACAGCGGGCCATCGTACGGCGAAGCCGCAACAAATAGCCCACCGCGATCGAGAATCGACTCCGGTCAACTTGCAGAAAGCTGCATCCCTTCACAGAAATCAGAATTTCCATGTTCGAAATGATTGCATTCACAAATCCAATGCAAGACAGCTGTTTAGACCCACCATGTCTCATCAGTGACTCTTGGCTGGACTGTGAGCACAAACATGTTGAACTATCTACTCCTTACGAAGAAAATCTCTGAACAGCGGGCCATCGTACGGCGAAGCCGCAACAAATAGCTCGCTGTGATCGAGAATGTCAAACTATCTATTCTTTATGAAGAAAATCTCTGAACAGCGGGCCATCGTACGGCGAAGCCGCAACAAATAGCCCACCGCGATCGAGAATTGACTCCGGTCAACTTGCAGAAAGCTGCATCCCTTCACAGAAATCAGAATTTCCATGTTCGAAATGATTGCATTCACAAATCCAATGCAAGACAGCTGTTTAGACCCACCATGTCTCATCAGTGACTCTTGGCTGGACTGTGAGCACAAACATGTCGAACTATCTACTCCTTACGAAGTAAATCTCTGAACAGCGGGCCATCGTACGGCGAAGCC
This sequence comes from Zygogramma bicolorata, assembly GCA_032362365.1. Taxonomy (NCBI): domain Eukaryota; kingdom Metazoa; phylum Arthropoda; class Insecta; order Coleoptera; family Chrysomelidae; genus Zygogramma; species Zygogramma bicolorata. The sequence continues at coordinate 1,416,007 of JAVJAQ010000699.1, forward strand.
GCAACAAATAGCTCGCTGTGATCGAGAATGTCAAACTATCTATTCTTTATGAAGAAAATCTCTGAACAGTGGGCCATCGTACGGCGAAGCCGCAACAAATAGCCCACCGCGATCGAGAATCGACTCCGGTCAACTTGCAGAAAGCTGCATCCCTTCACAGAAATCAGAATTTCCATGTTCGAAATGATTGCATTCACAAATCCAATGCAAGACAGCTGTTTAGACCCACCATGCCTCATCAGTGACTCTTGGCTGGACTGTGAGCACAAACATGTCGAACTATCTACTCCTTACGAAGTAAATCTCTGAACAGCGGGCCATCGTACGGCGAAGCCGCAACAAATAGCTCGCTGCGAACGAGAATGTCGAACTATCTACTCCTTATGTAGTAAATCTCTGAACAGCGGGCCATCGTACGGCGAAGCCGCAACAAATAGCTCACCGCGATCTGGTCTTGAGTCAAAAGGTAAAGTTTTCCCCTTTTTTTTAGGAGATGGCTGAACACTGGCTTCTTTCCAGGACATAAAGAAAACCCGCAAGTTATACGGAAGGTTGAACAGGTGTTAGTTCAGGGGAACTTCAAAAACAATCGTTGGGATTTCGTTAGATCCGCAAGCCTTGTTCATATTTGGGTTCATCAAAATATTCCTCATATTTTGATGGTGAAAAATTATTTCAGGCATATGACTACCGACCGGCCTGTTTTTTGAGGGTCTTTTCCCGATGAGTCTGAAGTAGAATTTCCAGCAAACATATTAGCGAATAAATATGTAAAATTAACTGTATTTTTCGAAGAGATATGAATATACTGCGTGTTGTGTTTTGAATTTCGTAGGTGAAGTAATTCTGTTTGAAAAAAGGAAAACTTCGAACATAATTTTCATCTATTTAGACAAAACCTTGTTTTGAAGTGATCAACATTCTCACATTGATACAAGGAAAGATTAAACATTCTTGCAATAAGTCATGGCTAAGACAGGAATTCATCTGGCCGGCTTGCTGAAATGAATTAGCAGCGACCATATGTGGTTGCCTTAAACATCAATCCTAGCGGAAGAAGTTTGTTCATCGAATATACTAAGCGACTTGACTATACTGTAGGTATATTTTTCGAGTTTCTACAGTTCAGAAAGCAGGTGTACGGCAACCACGAACGTTAGCCGTCCATTGACAGCACAAAACTCAAGACAAAATGTTACCTTCCATCGTTTGTGAATGAAATCGATTCTTCTTGAGAACGACAATCATCTCAATCATTTATATCTAACATTTTCTTCTAAATGAGGAAACAAAGATGAACGAAATGGAGTACATCAGGGTTTGCGATAACACTTCAAAACGACAAGTGCCCAGAATGGTAATAAAATAATATCTGAATTATATATGACACGTTGGACGAAAAATTATCATTGAAACAAAGATTATTAGGTGTAAAAAGCTCTAGACAAACAACTTCCATCAAAGATTTACAACTGTTGCGACAACGAGCTGCTTGTTTAATAAATTCTGTGGTAAACACCTTTCTTTTGTCAAACAAATGTTATTAAACCAACTTATCGTAGATATGATTACTATATTAGCAATTGGCGAGTGAATAAGAAGAATGTATTGTATCCGAATAGTTCTTGAATGTTTTTATCGTCGATTAATTTGTATGATCTACCAAAAAATCAGAATTGAGTACAAGGGGTATCTGCTTTGTAGGGAGACCGATCACCCACGACTTGCGGAGAACTAAAAAATCATGAAAAATTCTACGAGGAAGTTATACACAAAACTAATGAAAATTATATCAGCACCAGATGTATTCTCAGAGAGATGTGTATCTATATATCAGTTTGTAGAATAACTCAAATTTCAAATGTGAATAGATTTCAATTGAACACAATATGACTCATGTCTGGAATTTTGTAAAAATGAGGTGAATAATTGGAACAAATAGTTGAAAAAATGTCATTTCCCAGTACGACAGAAAGACATTCCCAAGAGTTAAATCTCTGCCCCAATGGGGGATTGAACCCTCGACTTCTCGATCATTAGCCGGACACATAACCACCTGCGCCAACTCGTTCGCAAGTTATACATATTTGTTGCAAACTAATGGAATCTAGAGTTGACAATGTCTTCACAAAGGAACGAAAAATGATATCCTTAATGAAATTATTCGTTTTATGGTAATGAACAGAAATTCGCGTTTTGATTGAAGTTGAATCGATTAGCCTAATATCGATTCATTCAGATTACAATATTCTACTACTACTCACTGATCAACGTTGAGTGAATGGAATGAACAGCAAAGTGACGACGTTTGAAAGGTGCGAAATCAGCCTTAATGAAAGATGGTTTAGAAGTATCTTCAGTTCTGGGGAGCATGGGAATAATCATTCCTTTTCATTGCACACAATTTTTTAATTCTTTAAAAAAAGTTTATAGATAACTAACAACCCGCCTCGACTTTTCATGGATAAAAAATGGTTATTGTGGGTTATCCCTGAGATATCGACGTATACGATCGCGGAATTTTTGTAGACCTTTCAAAGAATACTGTAGAACATTATTTTGATCTATCTCGTACGATTCAGCCAGCGTTAGCAATGTAAGCGCAAAAGTTATGACATCACATCAGAAAGCTCTTAAATTATTGATACAACCTTCCTCTTGAATCACTGCATCATTAAAAAAAACGCATCAAAATACGTTACGTAGTTTTGAAGATCCAAACATGCATAGGGACAGACAACGGAAAGCGACTTTGTTCTATACCATGTAGTGTTTGAGAGCCCTCATGCGTATCACCCAATAATAGTCTAATGGCCGATGGAACATTCAGCTCATGTCGGCACAATTACACTCATTAACTAATAAGTACAATCAATATCTTGGAATTGACCATAATGAGAGTCGGATCAAAATAAAACTTTTTGATTTCCACGAATTCATTGAAAGCGACCATTCAATTAACTTTTGATGTTTATTATCCGGAACGATTTGCACAACCTGTTCACGACTGCGTGCTATAATTAATTTCATGAGAGCGCGTATCAATTAAAAATATAATTCCTTGAAAGTACGAGACCGCAGACCTTTTATTAGCACGATAAAAAGCACTCATTTTACGGTCGTCATCAACAGCTACGAAGTAAACACTTTTATTGCCCTATATTACCGGAAAAGAGGAGACGCAGTTAATGGCTCATCTTATTAGCTGCCAGATACCTCATTTTCAAAATGCATTGCCGTTTTATGCCATGCAGTTAAACATCTTATATAAGTTGAAAAGGACCCACGATCTGAATACTTAAAGAGTGATATTTGTATCCTATTCTATAAAACAATTACGAATTTCACCACCTCCTGCAGACGAATAAATAGAATATTCTGACTCTCAAATAGGGATTTTATATTCTTTGTCCCGACTATGAACTCTATTCTCACTTCATGTGATGAAGATGATATGTTTTGTCTGTAGGTACTCTAAAAACAAATTATCTTGGCAATGTGAGGACAATCACAGCACATACATTTTTTCTCTTTTCTCTCATAGCATTTCTCAAGAATTTTTATCAGTAATTTTCTTTCAAGAAAATAAGCCAGTGGCTGAAATTATTATCTTTGGGAATAATATATGTCTATAATTCATCCTGGCTACGATTTTTCGAGGAAATAGATCAGACAGAATGTCAAAGAGAGCCTCTGGCTCTCGCTGCTATCACATTTGTGAGTATCGTACAGGAAACTGTTTTTTTTTAATTGATTTTCATCAAGTATCGGCCAGTTCGATTCAACTAGTCTAATAACTTCGATGAGTATTTCCTATGCCAGTTACTCTTCTCGAACCTCTTTGCCTCAACTCATCGTGATTCCGAAGCTTCTGCTGGTAACCCGGACCGCGATAGAATCTCCACTACATGTCTGTCCATACTCTTCCATTGAGTAGTTTAATGCCTGAGACCGCCTTTGTCAATTTTGTCTCATATTTGTATCTAAGGAGAGTAGTATGTTTTATGTTAGGTGATTCAACAGAATGCATCACAGACATATATCTGTTGGGTGGTAGGGTGTTGCCACAATCCACAATCCCAAATGGGATAGATATAAATGAGGCTTCAAGACAACTTCTGCCTTTGGTTGCAAGGCTATACTTCGGTTTTCCAGACCGAATCGCAGCAGGAGCTGAAGATTCATTGGTAAGGAGGAAATATTTGGATCTGTTCCATCAACGGCGCTGAACACTTCATGAAGGATCTTCATGTGTTCCGAACTGGCGGTGGTTACCAAGGTTGCACTTCGGTAGGAGAACAACCTCCCTCAGAGGTTGTAAAAAAATGGACCACTTTATCGATATTATGTTCATGAAATATGTGGCAAGATTAATTGATGACCGAGAAGATGGTTTTCGTTACCATAGATCAGATGGTAATCGCCCTGATTTCATTTCACATACATGAGCAATTGCTATCAACCGATTATAATTAGCTGGTTGGTATCCGAGCTGGTTAGGCACCAGTTTGTATTCTGGTTGCCAATCTGCTTGGTTTCAATATCCGGCCACGGTAGAAATATTTCTTTGTGGTTGAGGTAATTGAAAGGTTCATGAAACAGGCCTATCGTTTTCCTAAAAAAAGTGTTGTTAGCACACTGTGGCGAGTGAAGTCACACTATTGAACTTTTTACCGATGAGTACTAGAAATGATGCTTTTCCAAATAATTTTTATTCGACCTTCCTGTGCAGTGTCGTTCAAGAGATGAAAGTGGGGCCTTTCTATATCCGCACTGTACGAAAGAATGTTCTCTAATGAACGAGAAGAGTTTGGTGAAAAAATATTTCAAGTATTTGATGCATATGCAATGGTTCTTTCCATTATTTTTTTTTTCAAGTAGATTCATCATTCTGATGTATTTACGAAAGGAAGCGTCTGTGGAATAATTGATGTTATTGATTTCTGATCATGTTAACATGAAATATTGAACCATATTTTCCAAGACTTTTTGTATTAATTGTCGAATCCAGTTGGCAATATCGTAAATTTCAGTAGTGATAAATATATAACTACTTCTTTCGAAGTGCAAACAACATGAAAGCTGTATCCTCATAAACTAGATGCTAAATAATAATAACCAGTTCAATTCGCATTATATGTAATCAAATCTATGAAATTTATAGTCGCCTGTTGCTTGGATATGTAAGCTTCAACGGTGTGATAAATTCATCCGAGTAATTTATTCATGAAGATTATTTAAAAAATTATTTTGTTGAGATATTCTTTATGACTCGATGGAAACAACATTGGAAAGAGTGAATGATTTGTTTTCATGGATAATATAAAAAGGAAAATAGTAATACGTCGTAAGGTGTATTCAAAGGGATAATTTTCACTTCGGATCCTTCAATATCAGCTCCCAAAATAATAACTTCTGATTCAGTAAGTTACACTGAAAATCACAGAAATTGTAATACCTCTCCAGGAAGATGCATATATTCCTGGTGAAATGAGTTATATACCAGTACAACGTTAATGTTTTCGTCAAAAACGCTAGACCTACGGCTCACTTGATAATGACATCCAGGGAAATTCATATTCCTGAAATTTCTTTACAGATGGCTTAAAGCAGCAACTCTAGACACATGACATTATGAATTCTGACGAAATTTTTATTAGCAAATTCCCTGGAATGACTCGTGCAGGGTCAGTGCTTTACTTTCTTTTTTCAATACTCTACATAATGAAGTTCTTTCAGAAAGGAAGTATCTTGAATATTGTCATTGGACATAAAGAGATGTGTCTGTGTCAACTAATATGACACTAATGTTTAACTAAGTCAGTGATTTGACAGAAAATATAGTTTTTACCAAATGAATTGTTGTTTGTTGGAAAAAATACAAAACCCCAAAGACAGTCTGAATCAACATTTTACGGATTAGGGATATCAAAAAGTCGCAATGGAAATCTCTCACCAAGTGCGATGGAGCCCTACGATCTTGTGAATTATTGCGCTTCTACATAATTATCAATTTAATCTTGAAATATAAATAACCGTTTAGGTTGTAGTACCGTTGAGATTGATATGTCTCTTGGAAATCGAGATAATCTACAACGAATAGAGGAGGTCTTACATCAGAGCCTTGGAGACAACACAACTTCTGTTTGAAATAAAAAAAACTAAAATGCTCTAGGAATTCGAAGGAAATAATAATGATGAAAATAGTTGCTTTCCTGCTGCAACTCCTCAATGACTCCGTGAGATTTGTACAAATGATAGTGTAGACCTTATATATATATATATATATATGAAATTGTTTGGTGGGTGATCTCTCAGGTCCGTTTGAGAGAGTGACGATCTATCAAATATTGAAAAACTGATTTGGATCGTTGTGGAGCAGGCACAAAGTATGTGCTCTGCTGTTTCATTCCCAAACAAAGAGACGGCATGCCGGATTCTCCGTCATCCTGTTCGTATGATGATTCAAACCACAGTAACCTGTCAATAGAGTTATTGGACAGCGTAGTGCATCCCTGCTATAGTCCAACAATTGTTTGGTGACATTATTCGAAATAAGTAGAATTGTCTAGGAATGTTGACACTTTTTTCTAGGGGCCATTTACCCTAACACCGAAATGATCTTTAGAAAAGGTTCAGGTCTCATCGTTTAGTCTAGGGATGTGTCGATTCTAGTTGATTCTACTAGAAGTCTGAAACTGTTCTTGCGTCCAGTGCATTAAGTGTTTACTTGGAAGCGCCTAAGGAGATACCAATGACAGATTCTAGTTCGATGAAGCCGCTTAGTGCGCCCTCTTCCGCGAGGGACAAATTTGTCTCTGAATACTAAAGAGATTTGCCTGAGCAGTTTGCCCGCAACATGGGACCATTGGTCTGAGGATCATAACATGTATCCAATGGATTTATTTGTGCCCTATACGTCAAAAGAAACTGATTGTCAAAAATTATTCTAATGGAGTTTTTTGGCATGAAAATCTTAGTTAAGCTCATGACTTGAGCCCCAAATATTCATTCCAAATCGCAGAGCACAATAGAGAATTGCATAATAAACATTCAAAAGAAGTCCAAGATCAGCATTTTTCTTTAGAACTCATATCGCATATATTACAGAGAAAATTCTGTGCCACTAATACAGAAAACCCTGAAAATGGGACCATTGGTCTGACGATCATAACATGTATCCAATGGATTTATTTGTGCCCTATACGTCAAAAGAAACTGATTGTCAAAAATTATTCTAATGCACTTTTTTGGCATAAAAATCGTTGCTTAGCTCATGACTAGAGCTCCAAATATTCATTCCAAATCGCAGAGCACAATAGAAAATTGCATAATAAACATTCAAAAAAGTCCAAGATCAGCATCTTTCTTTAGAACTCGTATTGCATATATTACAGAGAAAATTCTGTGCCACTAATACAGAAAACCCTGAAAATGGGACCATTGGTCTGACGATCATAACATGTATCCAATGGATTTATTTGTGCCCTATACGTCAAAAGAAACTGATTGTCAAAAATAATTCTAATGCACTTTTTTGGCATAAAAATCTTTGCTTAGCTCATGGCTTGAGCCCCAAATATTCATTCCAAATCGTAGAGCACAATAGAGAATTGCATAATAAACATTAAAAAGAAGTCCAAGATCAGCATCTTTCTTTAGAACTCGTATTGCATATATTACAGAGAAAATTCTGTGCCACTAATACAGAACCCTGAAAATGTCAATGACGTGTTACAAACGATCTCGAGAGCATCAAGAGTGAGTCTAGGAATGATAGTTCAGAATTTCAACTGTCAAGGAGATTTCTGAAATATCTGCAAGAATTGCTGTTTACACAAGTGTCTGTATTTACGTCTCCTGCTATGAAATGAACATCATTACTTTTGAATAGAAAGTCTAACAGTTATTGTAATTTCTTGAAAACACAAAATGCAGCCTCTTGTCACAGACGAAAAAAGGCTGAAAGCGAAAGCATTCCAAGTTTGTACTTCTCACCAGAGGTAACAATAAACACACCGATATACGACAATGCAAGGCATTCGACTGAAAGGATGGAAGTTTAAACCGATAGCATTTAACAATTAAGGAACATTGTCAATCATATTCGACCGAATGATAGAGCTCTATTCAGTTCAATTATAATATTTGAACTGTTTCATAACAGATCTCAAGCAGTCGGTGATACATATTCACCAAGAATCAATACGTCATCATTTGCTATGCTGAAATGAATTGAGAGATACATGCATCATTTTAATAATTTTTCAATTGAATTTTGATAAAGAACCTTTGATAAAAATCTATCAGTCTCCAGTGTGATGAGGGAAATGAAATCGTTGGATACAAATCGATATTCTCGCCCTAATCCGATTGCCCTACAAAACGTTATTACTTGGGTATGAAGGAATAATCCAATTCCCCATATATTGTGCTATGATATATTACAGCAAACCAGCATGCTTGAAAACTGATCCAATCCGATTATCCCCGTAACACTTCGTGCTTTGTCACCCTGATATTTATTTAATACACTCACTTATAAGGGATGAACGGATAGAGGTTAGCAAGATAATCTTTTCATTTCATGGATCGTAGTCGCTGATTAGATCCGAAAAAAGTATTGCAATTTGGCGTATTCAGTAATGGTTGAGGTTTTTGGACACATGATATTATTATAATTCTAACATTACCTGTCGGTTCCCCATGTTCATTGGTGGTAATTTTCCTGTACATGTCATATCTCGTTTTTTTGAAATTTTGAAAAATTCCGTCATGTTTGAAACCGAAGTCTAATACAGATTATTCCTATAACATATAGAGCACAGTTATCGAATAATTTAACATATCGTTTAATGTTGGCATATCGTTTTTGAGGTTGAATTGAGGTTTTGTTCCAAAATTAAGAACCATTTTCTTTATAAAACAAGGCATTTATGTTTGGAATTGAATGGAAGAGATATTTGGAGGAATAGTACTAGTACTAAAAAGTAACGGCATATGTCATTTATGAGTTTTTTTTACGGTAAAATAGTCACACACATATATATATATATATATATATATATATATATATATATATACAGAGCTGTCAGAAAAAAGTATCTTAGTTACTTTAAAGTATCTAAGATACAGTATCTTAGTTACTTTTTTGTTTTGGTAAAAAGTAATTAGTATCTTGATTACTTTTTGAAAGGAACTATATCTTGTAACTTTAAAAAGTATCCTAGATACTCAAAAGTATCTTAGATATTGATAAGTATCTTAGATACCGAAAAGTATCTTAGTTACTGAAAAGTATCCTAGGTACCAAAAAGTAAATTACCGAGAAAAGTTCTTTTAGACAAGAGGCAAGAGACAAGTTACGACTTGTTCGTGACGGCGATCCGGCGATCAAATCGGCACTGGTTCGGCGGCGTTTTTTATTCAGTTATACCTCGCCACCCGTCGCCGCCGTGTATATTATTACATATATGTATATTATTACATTTTTCAAATTTATGAATAATTCCAGTAATTCCAGATATTTTTTGTATAAGGTAGTATATATAGGTCTATGTTCAATTCTTTTTCAGGTATTGATGATTCGACTCCTTTGTGGGCGTAAACTCTACGTTAATAAACCAACTTCCCTAGCGCAATTAAAACAAATTATTCGCCACGAAACGGAACCATCACGAAGCCTACCTGTCAATCGGTTATCAGAAATTCCGCATCTGATAGCTATTTACGAGAAAGAAGATGTGGGCAGGATTAGTGTATGCTGAGTAGGGCAAGTTCATGGATGAAACAGAATTTATTTTCAATCGAGGACGAATTGATGGATTATGGGTTGCGCTACAGCTTCATGAACCAATTCAAGTGGTAAAAACTTACTGAAAAAGTTGAGGGCCTAAACTTTACCTCGTTTTAGACCCACGATCATTTTTGACAGTGGCTGAGACAGAGAAGTTGGTCGCCGATAAAAAAATCAGTACAAATAAAACATGGCATTGTCGTCATGAAGGTTTCGCAGTCCATTTGATTGTAAGAAATTTATTTAGGCAAGAGATGGCTAATGTTCCTGTCTGCCGTAGCCCTCTGGGCGAGTTACTGATTTTGTTGTTGGTGAATTTACTATTTCAAATGTGAGAACACCTATACTGCTACCGGGTTGGTTGGTATATTTAACAACGGACCTCACCTACTGAGATAGGTATCTGGGAAACAAACAATTGCATATCGCTCTGAGCTAGCCAGATACATTCCTATCGCGAACCGGTAGTGAGAAAGTGAATCGAATACAATCGAGTGCCTCTCGTTCGACCACCAACTGAATATTGGACAATATTTTATTGTATTGTCGTTTGGAAGAAGCGAAAGACAAATAGGTTTGGGCATTTGATCAAATACTGGGCTCACCCCCACAGTACCCATATGAGTTAATTGAATTCATTTTGTTTTGTTTTTCTCCAACAACGTAGAACAGATGGGTGGGCAAACAAGTTATGGAAAATTGTTTGATTTTTCTCCAAAGAACTCTTGGGTGCACTTGAATGTTTGTCATTACTAAACTAGAATTCTTCAATAACTTTTCATTGTTTCAGGTGCCAGAACTCAAGGTATGAATGTTTTGTCGCTGAAATCCCTTTGACAAGTTTAGTGAATTTAGTTTCACTTTGGTAGTGTTGAAGTTACCACTTCTTCATTGAACGTTTAGAGAATGTTCTGCGCCCCTTATGGAATTGATCCAAATCAAAATTCATCACTCATGTTCGAGAGTTTTTAGTTCCATTTTCAACTCTAATGGATTCTAGGGAACTCGGTTTATAAAACTCAATTTAGCAAACATACTGGCGAAAGATACTTACAAGATACATTATCCAATTTTTTCGTCTAGAAGTTATTCATCTTGACAAGTGACTATCACATATATGAAATATATTCCAGATGAGTAATGAAACACCATAGATTCATCTTGAAATTTTCGATACTTCCATAATGACCTCAGGAATCTTTCAAATCAGACAGATAACTCTACTTCTATGAGTACCAGCATCTTCAGCATTTTGACGAATTCGAACACATCAGTAATTTGGTTTTCACTTCTATAGCATGCTGAATTTCAATGACACCGTGATGAAATGAAATCGTATCTCGATATGATACAGTTTAATGGCACTGGCATTGTAAATGGAAAGTATTGAAAAATCAATTAGGGCCAATTTTTCACTAAGAGGATAAATGTCAGATAGATGGAAGAAATGAGGAGGTACGCGTGGATAATGTTTGGGGGAGATAAGGAAAAAACTCATGATTAGTTTAATCTTACAGATATCTTGCGTTGAAAAACCGGATCTCAGATTGGTTATTTCACTTAATAAACGTTCAAACCACACCAGTGGCTCACTAATAGCAAAGTATTCGGCCTCGGTCGTGGAAAGCAAAGCAATACTTTTATGCTTCTGGCTGAATCAACTGATAACTGCACCTGCATATTTCCATACGATACCGTTTCGTCATCGTCTGGTCTCTTAAATCACCTGCGTAATCGGCATCACTAAAAATGTCTACGGTTTCTGGTCTATGGCTTTATATAATATATTCCGTAGTCGCTAGTGCTTCGTAAATATGGTGGCCATATCGCACGAGGAAGAAGTTCTCCTGTATTATAAACGGGTGATGCGATCTTTGATTATCATACATCTAATTTGTCTCCTACTTTCAGAACATAACAAACACCCATCAGGGTAATTTCTATACTATTTGCTCGATACTTTGGCTGCATGCAGGAATCACTTGAACCTTTTCGAAGGGTTCGTAGGTTAGAAAATAATGTTCGTTTTTTTGTCACATGGACTGAAGCACCCAAATCAGCTAACCATAAATCATTTTCGGATTCACTATTGATTCACTATTGAAATTGTTCGCGAATTTCTGCACCACACATAAAGAGGCATCTCCTACAGTTCAGTAGTGGTTCATTTTGAAGATCCAATACTTTACGTTCAATACATTTTTTGTGCAGTTCTTTGGAAAAGAACCTATCTGATGGATTTGAAACACTTGAAACTTATTCAGTACATCGTTCAACAATTAGAAGTTAATTCGAAGACGTACAATGAGGCTGGCGATGTTTCCTTTCTGGCTGGTGGAAAGAAGTCAATGAGCTTATCAACTCGTTGATCTGAACTCTGTTCATAAACGGACATTAACTTATCGCATGTAGCCGATGAGTTTTCACGAGTTGCGGTCAATTCAACACTGGCCTCATTCATGCTCCCAACTAGAATGAGTTGTGCATGAGCATAGCTTTTTGTGAATGACCGCAAATATTTCATGTTCTGCACTTTCCAACGGTATCTTGCTATCTCTTGGTGATGTTTCAATAGCATCTCTATCTGTTTCGTTCAGTCACTTTGAAAATACTGCGTCACGTATTGAGTACAACTACAATTTCTCCTCAACCTCGCAAGAACTCGGTTTAGGAAAAAAAATCGAAAATGTACAAAACTATATTCATGACAAAAGAGACTGAATAGTTTCAAAAACCAACATTTATGTCAATAGATATTTATCTAAAAAAGTTACTATCATATATGTATATATATATATATATATATATATATATATATATATATATATATATATAAATATATATACCAGATGAGTAATGAAACAGCACAAATTAATTATGTATTTCTCAACAGAAAGGTTGCTTTTACGAACAGAGGTTTTTTTGTGATTCTCATAGTATTGAAACCTGTATGCGTCAATATCTTCAATGGAAAAGCAAACATCCACTTTCTTTTCCTATAGCATAGTTTTCACATTATATTTCACAAAAAAAAATGAATATGTACGTTTTCATATGAAACAAACCGTATTTCATAGACGATTTGTCTCGGTTTAACTGAAACCGAGATAAAATCTCCCATAAAGGATATTGGGAATTTGTCAATATCGGAAACACTCACATGTTTACGAGTTCGGACCCTCGTTATGATAGCCAGCTAGATTTGATGGCTAATATCGACGTTTATTGCCAACTGCATAAATCTGAATCTGAAACCCCCGATAACCATTCAACGATGTTCAATCACCAACTTCCGAAGTTTGCCATTTCGTTTTCTAAGAGCATTGAAAGATATTGGAAGTTCCACAATTTGTAGAAATTGATATTCGTTATTATTTTTGCATAGAATCACGTGAGTACGCTATAGAGGGAGGCATATATTTTTCTGTTGATAATTTTCCTCTGTCAAATTGAGAAATGACCACGTTTAATGGTTGGTAACCCCATTGCTGAAATATTCTGGTATTTCAATGACCTTGATAACGCCACTTCAAAAGAAATATATTCTAGCACTTCATAATCAAGCACTAACCACCATTATGGCATGAGGTACACATTTGAATGAAGAATTACTGTCTGATTTTGAAACCAAAGGTCAGTTAGAAGTATAATATGCCAAACACAGTAGAAGGGTTCCTCAGTCGAGTCGGTGTGAATATTATATAGATATTGGATATTTTCGCATAGAAATAAAACCACTTTCCGTCTTTCTATCTCCCAAGTCTTCAAGTGAATCTTTACTTAGCGGTATGATCACGATAGAATCTGCTCTGCCTTTGTATGCAAATGATGACTACAATTCGATTTGACATTGGGCCAATGCTATATTTACTCCTGCAACGATTCGAAATTAGCTAGCCTCAGAGAAATTGACGATTTTCATCCCATTAGAATTACTGACCTACATTATATTATGGAACAAACAGATATATCGAGTCATTCATAAATTGTTAAATGAAATGAATTCAGAAATTGTTCCCATGAATGTATGATTTGATCATTGCGAACATTGGATTCTTTTTCTCATCATCTGCATTTATTTATAAGAAACGTCAGCGACAAAGTATAAACCCAGTTAATATTGCACTCACATTTATCATGGGAGTCTACGCCTCTGTTAGATGACATAACCTCGAAAACTTACGTACAGAAATAGGTCCTTTGAAAAACACAATGTGTATCTATTTATAATATGTTGGATATTTCCGTGGAATATTCACAATATCACGGAACAGAATTGGAAAGTGCACTACGCACAAAACAACTATACATTTCATGAACAAATACGCGAGAGACTACAGCCATTGACGATTGTTCGAAGTACATAAACGTGAATGAGATTAATCGAAAACATAACTCATCGCAAAATAAATTCAATCAATATATTTTTGTATATATACATTTGTGTATTGGTATTTATGTTTGTGAAATCAACAGTGTTGACAGAAAATTGAGCAGAAAGTTGATAAGAAACACAGCTCTCCCAACATTTTGTTGGGACAAATGACAACTAACATCGGGCTCGGACTGTGACTCGTTGCCTGCACTCCAAATAATTGTAAATGATGGGGTATATTTTCATGAGGTCATTGGTAGAGACACCTGAGATCAGATCAGAAGGCTGAACATATTATCGTGCACTCAGCACATTATACCTACACACGTTGCCAACGCACAGAACTTTGTGATTCTATCAGTTCTCTGATAATAATTGATTTATTGCATATAATAATGACATGAAAGAATTGACAGTATGAGTATTATAATCGCACAATAAATAAACCGTCAAATTCTCTTAAGAATATGGATTCTTGTTCGGGATGAAAAGAAACAAAAAATAAAGACAATGCACTATTTGAATTGTTCAGTGCATTTCTTTCATGATCCCTCCACCTTTTGTTCTCGGAACGGGTCAACCCAAAAAAATTAAACTTGAGATAATGAAATTCTGTGCAAGCAATTTATTCTCGACCCATGATTCGACGATTTTCAGGTCTTCTTCCACAGTAATTTTCAATGTTGCCTAATTATCAGCTGAATAAAAGATAGCCTTGTTCTCTGCATATGTGATAATTTTACCATTCGTGTTGAACGTGAAGGGATCATTTAAATGAATACTGAAAAGAATGGGACCAAGAAACACATTGCGGAACGCCATACTTTACTAATCCAGGCTCACACTGCAGAGGTTATCAATTTTAACTGACTGTTGTCTATTTGTGAAGTAAGGCTCGAACAGGTACAAGGTTTAAACCCGGATACCGATATTCTGCAGGGACTCAAGCAGCAGAGGATGACTAACAGTGACAAATGCTTTTGACGGGACGGGAAATATACATAAATGCAATACGACCTCTGTCTACTGATGTATTTATTTCGTTGGTTAGTGTTGCATCCTTAGCGGCCATACCCATTAAACAACCATCAGAGGTTGTATCGGAGTTTAACCATCACTTTCTTGAAGCTCCAAAAGTACTTGTGAAAAATGTTAGAACACAGCCTTCATATTCTTGCAATTCGTACAAGAAAGATCCTAACCCTTTCACAATGTTTTTAGAACCCTTCGATGAAACAGAGTTATTGATTGAATTGAATTGAGTTATTGATGAAGAATCGGCAGGAATGGACGAAATGCCAGTTTACATTTTGAAACAGATTTTACCTATTATAATTGAACCCATTACTTCTCTCGTGAACCTATCATTTTCAGTTATTCCAATTCGCAAAACGACAACATCAAATAAATTAGAGAATTCCAGACCAATATCTGTTCCTCAAAGCCTATCAAAAGTATTCGAATATTCGTTTTTAGATCGTCTCTTGAAATTCACGAATAAATGTAATATCATAAGTCCAACACAACATGGTTTCCGTGCAGGTAAATCTACACAAACTGCGTTGATAAGCTTCATAAATGATTTGTTGCAAATGATTGACGCGGGCGAGTGCCCTGCTGCAATTCTATGCGACTTGAGTAGGGCGTTCGATTGTGTCAACCATTCTAGACTGGTGAATATTTTGGAGTCATACGGTCTGAGAGGAAAGTCGGGAGGCTGGGTTTCTTCCTTTCTTCAAAATCGTTCCCAATGTGTCTCTCGTAATTTTGAGGCGCAAGATTGCTTCACATCTGTGACTTCGAAAGTAGGACAGGTCCATTTGGGAGTCCCTCAGGGATCTATACTAGGACCTATACTATTCATCCTTTACATTAATAGTTTAGGAATCGAGATTCCGTATAAGAATCATATCGCATTTGCTGATGATATTTCCCTGATACTGTCAGATAGGAGTACTCATGTTTTGAAAACTAAATGTGAACAAGCTTTACTCGCGGCGTCTAATTTTTTTTTGATCATGATCTTTTTTTCAATGCTCAAAAGACTTGAATTATCCGTTTCCATAATGTTCAACAAAAAATCGGGCCTTTGAAATTAAATATTAATAATATGAACCTACCTGATATGAGTACCAGTGTTAAATTTTTAGGCATGCACGTTGACGAAAACCTCAACTGGCACGCACATTGTGAAACTTTGATATCAAAGATGAATCCTATTCAGTATATGTTCAGGAACTTGAGGACTGTGTTGAATACAGCTCAGCTCTCTGTTATTTACTTTGCACAAGTGGAATCTAGGTTGCGGTATGGTATCTGCTTGTGGGGCAACTCCACTATGGCTAAAAATGTTTTTATTACTCAGAAATCTATTCTGAGATGTATTTTCACTATTTCCAAAAGAGATTATTGTAGAAAGGCATTTACCACACATCGTATCTTAACTCTCGCAAGCATATTCATTTATGAAATATCGGTCTATGTATTCAAATATTTTAGCAATTTCAATTCGAACAAAGATATACACGATATGAATATTTGTCGGAATAATGAAATCCATACACTGGTTCCTAAGTATAAAATAACTCAAAATTCTCCGAACTATTGTGGACCAAGAATGTTTAACCATTTACCAAATTTTATCAAAGGTAGTAAAAGTCTGAGGGAATTTAAATTCAATCTGAAAAATTTTCTCATTGATAATTATTTTATACTGTCAAGGAAATTTTTTTATTGAAGTAATAGTACTTGGTAGATATTTTGATTTTTTTCATTGTATGTGACTAGTCTAACACTTAGGTTTCAATATTAGTTAACCGCCATGCAATTTTCTGGGTGCCTTCTCAACTGACCATTCCTATACAAAATGTGTTTAAGTCTTTTAAGGAAAATAAAGGGAAAAAAATTTTTGAAAATTTGGTAATCACTGAAAATGGTCAGTTAAAGATCTATCCACGATCACCAGCTTCGAATATGGAAAAAATTATTGCGTTCTTGAGGGCTGTAGCAATGATTCCATGTTCTATGATTTAACTGAATAGGTGAGATAAGAGTTCAGAGATATGATAAATCATCTCATTTGTTATATGACATTTTTAACAATTTTTTGTGTGGCAGATTTTTCTTCTTCAGTAATATAAAGGGTCTCCCAAGAAATTCCCACTCATTTTTCTAGCAAACTTGTAATTTAATTTTTCATATATAACTAGGTTGAGAGCTTCAAATTCATGTGCGTTTTCTAAGATGACTTGTAGAAATTTTGAATAATTGTTGTAGATCACAATTTGTTCGTACGAAAATATGATCAGAAGTGGAGTAGCTTTGATTCACACACCTCGTATAATTGTTTATATTGGTTATATGTAATTCATTGAAATTTTTATTCAGACTTCGTATGTTATTATGTAATATTTTGAAGTTCGGGTAATTTCCATTGAGGGCAATAATCGAAGTCCCTTCATCCATATCAATCCTTCAGAAATCTGATGGTAAAATAATAATATGAAATGAACAGTTTTTTCCATCAATGTGACGCAAGAAAGTTAGAAATAAAAAAAACATATATATCCCTTTTATGGAAGCTCTTGTAATTTTGCTAGCAGTCACGCTGTATATTGTGGATCAAACAATAAAGATGCGTTATTCAAGATTGAGATCGACGTATTCGAATTTCCATAAATATGTGGATATCTCTGAAAGATATCTTATGGAGATTCACGAACAACATCTTATGGATCTTGTAGATGTCCTCAACAACATCTTCTAAATCTCCGTGGAAAATATTTTATGGATATCCCTGAACGATATCTAATGCATATCCTGGCAGGATATTTTATGGAAGACCACTTTCTTTCATTCGAGACATCCACCAGATGTCCTTTAAGAATCCAACCGATACCAACTGGATGTTCTCTGGATATCTCCGATACCCAAAATGAATGTCCACTGGATATTCATCGAATGTCCGCATGTTGACAGATGTATTTCTGAACAAACAGAAAAACTGCATGATGACCTAGGCTTTTCATCAAAGGGCAAATCGTTTAGATCAGTTATTTGAGTTTGTTCGTTATGTTTTGTCATGTTTATAATTTCAGTATAGATTGCAAAATAACTAAACAGTCTCTACAAATATCACTACAGATTAACAGAATCATTTGTTCGTGAGAAAATACACTATATCTGTTTTTTCCTGGATCATAAAAAAAGCGAAATAAAAAAAAAACAACATCAGAACAAATAGAATAACTTCCCAATACGTATCTGGCATCTTGGGTGAGTCATCCTAATATTAGACGATTCAGTTTGTTTGTTTATGCTAGCGTAATAATAGTGTTGAAACGTTAAAGTTAAAAGGGGCGTACGAACCAGTAAATCAAGAGGTAAATGATATATGTGCATTCACGGAGTGTGAACACTGTTTGATTATGGACCACCTAGAACTTCGCTTGTGGCTAACTTATGGCTCTTATACTGCGGTTTAAGATCAGTAGGCCATGCGGATGGATAATGGATGTGATATTATTTCTCTAAAAATGTAGAAGAAGAGAAAGCTACATGAAGAATAAGGTACATGAAAGATTAATACCTGAAAGAAATAATTACTGCAGGAGTGCAATCTGTCAACGGTCTTTCAGCTTAGAAAGGTGGATTGAAATGTCATACCCTCATTTCAATACAAGGGTCAATATTATATGATAATAGTTTTCAAATGAGAATGCCACTAAGTTCCCCGAATCACTTCAAACTTAATGATCTTATAATCTGTATGTCTAGAAACACAGCTGTTTTTCTTTCATTCAAATCTAGTTCGACTTTTGGGCACCCGCTCCAGCTTCAATAACGCAGTTTGAACTCACAATTATTCAGTGACCTACCAAACCAATGGATCTTTTCCAGGTAATAGTCATCTACTCACTTGGTTTTCATTTCTGTTTTATATCTATGAACTATCATCTATCCTATAGGTATTGGAAGTAATGTAAAAACGTTAAATTATTGCTATATACACATATTTGATATAGTAAATCGATAGCCTGTCGATTTGTATTTTGAATAATTTCAAGAAAGGTACTAATTTCACTACTTCTTGACACAAAAATGATTATAGTCACGTGGCCTAGTGTCAAGAGGGCACCATCAACTTTTTTTGATGTAAAGGGGGGTCACGTGGCTCCTGGTTTTGAAGGCATTCTGATTCTCTATCCAACACCGCTGTGTTTGTGAAAATCGGCCAATCCGTTTCAAACTGACTAGCGTTTGAAATGTGCTTGAAAAATGTTACAATTGAATTAAAAACCTAAATAACTTTCAATTGCAACAGAATTTCAAGTAATAATTTCAACCATTTCAACTACTTTTTGAATACTGTCATGGATCTGATTTTGAAGCATATTTGAATATAAGATGCCTAGTTAAATTTTCTGCCATAAATATTGGGAGTCACCCAAAATATATCAGCTCAAACGTTGATCTTCTCTGGAGTTTGAGTATGGCCCTCTCGTAAGACGTGCGGATTTACGTCTGACAAATAAAGCACATTCTGTCTTTATACTGTTCCATTTACAAAAAAACGTACTTTCATCACTAAAACAAATAAGTTATAAAGGTTAATGTAACCGGGATTTTAGGTTATGCGGTCAGACATGACCTCACAAAACTGCAGTCTTCTAAGATATTTTTCACGGTTGTTGTGGATACGCCACAATCCGTGGTTACCGTTTTCGTTGTTCTTTGCGGATTATCAACAACAGCTGTTAGGACGTCGATTTGCTGTTCTTCTGGAAAATATTTACGCAACCAGTCCTTTGAAATTTACTGACCAGTTCCTCAAGTAGGTACGAGATATTGAATCATTTGGGAAGCGCTCGTTATATATTGCCTATGCTTCATGGTAATTACGCCTAGCTTCAGCTTGAATTGAAATTGCTTCTTAATGACGGGGACGAGGCATTTGAAAATTATATAAAAATGATGAAACCTTTGGAAACTGCCAATAGTATCGATATGATTAACGTCAATATTTGACTGACATTGATATGAAATGCTATTTCATCAATCAAACACAGCGGTGTTGAATAGAGAATCGGAAGGTTTTCAAAACCAGGAGCACTGTGACCCCCCTTTATATTCGAACAAAAGTTGATGGTGCCCTCTTGACACTAGGCCGTAAAAGTCTACAATCTTTGGTATTAGTTCGAGTTTATATCGGCTGGAATATTCACCATAGTGAAAAGTTTCACAATTCTTAAATAGGTCATTAGAACAGCGATTACCACGTGATAACTTTTGGGTTTGGGGTTGAAAAAAAAAGAGTGCCTTGTTGTAACTAATGTTACCTACTATAAAAATTATTACCTTTTATTCTGTAATTTTTTGGAGAGAACTTCCCACTAACACGTGATAAGGAACTGAATGTTAGAGTTAGTCAAATCATGAATATTATTTGCTAAACTTTCGTATACCTAACCAAAATAAGATAATTGGTGATATTCCATATCTTCATCATATTGTTTAGGACAAAGCATATATTGTCGGACTGTCACATGTGCTACTCGACCCTTGCTTCTAACATGAGAATTTGTTATGGAACTAGATCCAGTTCATTCCTGAAAGAATTATAAACGTATATCATTTTCATGAGAATCAACGCAGCAGTTCAGTGTGTTGGACACACCTGGGATTCCTGGAGTGAAACTCCACAGCATATAGGCCATAATTTTACTGGAAAATATTTTAGTGCTGAATGGATTTCGGAAAATGGAGGAGGTGATGAATTATTATATACTTGTGCATTATATCAATTATTATTGATGAATGGTCCAATCAGTCACGACAAAATAAACTATATCATCATTTTGTTGTCTGTTTACATATACTTATATTGTACCTATCCGATATGGAGTTCCAGTTGAACTACAACTATATTTTGTGCCTTCTTGTCTCACAGGAGATGTAGGTACCTTGAGAAATTAAATGGACTGAAAAAATAAATTTCAACCATTTCGGCAGTTCGTGTAAACATAAGATGAAGTAATATAGTGTATGACAAGGTAATGGAGCAATCCTTCTTATGAAACGGTCAAATTCCTCGATGTATATCTCACTGAAATAAGATTTGCATTAATAACCACAGGGGCATGCCTTATCATGAACTTCGTAGTTTATCTTCTTTAAATTTTCGTATGAATTGAACTTCTACCACCACGTATATGAGTACTTAAAGATGGAAAATGTCTGCTGGTTGCTTTCTGTCCATATGTCAATAACATTTATCAATTCAATATTTTTGGTGCGATGTTGTTTTTGACGATGTTGTACCTCATTCATATTGCATAGTGATTTTTTGTATTTTACTATTTTACCGTCAGGAAGAGTTCCTGTTTCCAGACGTTGTTTAGAAAATGTCGAAAGGTTCTTTCAATTGCTAGGTGATAGAGTCTGTATCGGATATTTCTCAATAATCACCCGGTGTTCAAAATCATATATTCTGAAAAGCTTCATTTATATAAATGGATGAAATTTTTTTCAGAAACAAATCCCAATGTTTATATTATTGCTAATGTAATTCTGCGTAATTTTAACGGTTTTCAACTGCTTATGTCAAGATATATAATTGTGAAATAACCGTTATTTTGAATATATTCATTCGAACACTTGTTGTTGTTTACCTTGTCATTCATTTTCCTAATCTAATCTCAGCAATCGTTCTGAACTGCTTAGTAGTATAGTTACGATAAAATTCGCAATATCGAATGGTGGATGAGGAATGTTCACGAATTTCATGTCATGAATCGAAATCTGAACTTCAATTCAATTCTTGTGGAACGAGAGTGGATATGATGGCCATATCGCAAAAAGACAAAGTTATAGCAGAGTTTTCCTGTGGTTTTTGCATGAAAAATTATAAAAAAAAGGATATTAAAAGGAATTATAGGAACAATTTGACCTACAAATAGTTTGCATTTGATATTTTTGATAAATATGACAATGTAATTAATATCTGGTATAGAAAATACTTCCGCTGTGATGTTGCCAAAAAAAAAGATTCCGATGAAAAGTACTTCCAGTTCCCTGAATGATGATGATAAACACTGTAGGATTTGAATTTTCAGACGTAGCTTACAATCTGTTTCAGCTCGGTGAAAGTTTAATTCGAGTCAGGTTCACATTGGATAAGTGAAACTGAAAGAAACCTGCACCAAGTGAAATGAATATTTAGTTGCGTATTTTTTTTTCATTTCCGAAAAAAAATATTGCATATAGGTCTCGTATACACAAAAATATGGATTATGTTTTGAAAAATAGGGAGAATATCTGTAGTGAGAACAGAGGGTTGAAATTTGGTGTTAAACTGAGGACTGAGAATTTTTTTTGGAGCAGCCCCCTAAATTTCCAGAAAAACAACAACTCTCTGAATGATTTGGAAATGTTCCAATTTGACAGGTCCAATTAAGCACGTGACAACTGCTCATTTTCACGTAGCTATCGAGCTGAAACCAACTGCGAAATCAAATTTCAAATATATCTATTGGGTTTAAAAATAAGTTTTTTCATCAATCAGCTGATTCCCCTCTATGAACGTCAACCCTCTATGGTACATGGAAATCGAACCCCGGCCTCTTACATGACAGCTGAACGTGCTTACCACTACACTACCGAGAACCACTATTTTTAGAAAAATCTTCCATATATGAGCACTTCGTGTACTATTGTACATATCAATATTGGAAGCATAGTAAGTTGAACTATAAAGATTTTTTCGGAAAAATCATTAAAAAAAGGTTTCTCCCAGACCGATTGGTACTCAGGTATCTCTATACAAATTTCTCCATATATGATAAGGACATGTATGACAGAAACACGTGTTGATTTTTTCATTATCAAAAATAAAATAATCATGGAATAACAGGCTCCGTACGAAACCCGGAAACAAAGGTGTATTGATGCTACCGTTATTCACAGTTTGTCAATGGTTATATTCAAACAATGAATGCTTGTCAACTATAAGTCTTAGGGCCAGTTGCACTGCTTCAACTCAGCGGAGATTCAACTAAGCTTGGCTCAATCGTTAAGGAACAAGGACGCTGATTGGCAAATCCATAGCAACAAAGCCTGGCTCATATAAAGCACGACTTAAGAAAAACCAAATACTTATAAACATTTTAAACGAACAAACATTTGAAAAGTTTGGTTTTTCCGAGGGTTTTTCCTTCTGCTTTTCAAAATGGAAGCAATAATAAATGCTGTTTCAGTGGAATTCATGTTAACAGCAACAAACCAGTCGACGGGTACGCGGAACACGAATTTATTAGCCACTTTTTGGTTGAGCAACTCTTATGTTGGTCAATAAAACAGTTGCTGGTGCGCGGCTGGCTTTATATGCATGATTCAATTACATACACATGCAAAACTTGTCTTTCTATGAAATATATTTCAGTTATACACCAAAACTATTTTGAGCATTAATTTCTGAGGAGAGGGTGAAACAATTGCCTGCTTTGAAATGCAGACTGTGGTTTATTAAACTCAAGAAACAAGAGAAAGCATGCAACAAATAAAGCTTTTTCCAATATATTTCATCAGGCGATCCTTTTTTTCTGCAACTTATAAACTTTTTCGTTAGTTTCATCATACAAATGAGACCAGCTAGGATGGCTTTTTTGATATTTGGGACATTGTGGAAACTCAATTCATTCCACCACAAGACTTCTCGAAACCCATCACAATGCAAGTTACTGGCATTCAGAAAGCGGTAAAATATTATCGTCGGTACGGAAAAACACTCTGACAAGGTTTTACGTACTTTGTTTTCAATTGTGTAACGTTGCCACTTCGTTTCATTATATGAAACAATTCTAAGATATTCTTCAGCTCGCACAGGTTTAGAATTCATGAGAGTTAACTTTTCCAAAGGGACGCCATCCGCTTAACGAAAACATATTATATCTAACCAATTTTACCAAAACAGTAATATCTAGTGCCTTCATTAGTACAGTGCCACTCGAGAATTCTCCACTAGAACGACATATTTCCCAAGATATGTTGCTATAAATATTCATAGATCTCAATTTTAACTCTTCAGAGTAGTTTTGCCTCCATTGAACGACTATTTTGTTCTCCATGATTGATGGGGTTCATGTCATGTCACAGGTAGGTTCATATTTTCACGCATACAAGTTAAAGAGTGTGTCAGCCAAATGGATTCAACTCGATAATGAATAAATAAATGGGGGCGTTTCGAAAGACACTTCGATTCGTATTTTTACTTACGCATCTTCTTCAACAAAAACTTTTTATATAAGATGAGTCATGTAAAAGTGGTCAATATTAGTTTTCCCACTTTGAAACAATATCCTGAATTTTATTAATAGTATAATCATATGAAATATCTCATTGAGTAGAAAATTTCAGAGTATCACTGTATCATTGTATCAAATGGTATTATATCGAATGTTCGACAGATAGTATATATATGGGATGATATGGAATATTCTGATTCTACTGAAGTTCACACCAACTCCAATCAAAATAACAGTAGTAAATTTCGATAGAAATAATATGACACAATCTATGGAAGATGAACGCTATGCAGACTTACATGAATAATTGAAACAAATGATAAGTTGTCAGTTGGAAAAGATGAGAGATAGCTGGTTTGGGCGTGAAAATTTATCTTCCTGCAAACCTTAATTTTCGGAAATATAAGCAAATAGTGAGTGGACACACAATTTTGTTACATACCTATTGTAGGTGAAGAGACATTCAGTATTTTCGATGTGTCTGTTCAATAAATGAGAAAAAAATATGGGGAAAATTTATGAACCTGATTCGTTTTTCTTTTTCAGGAAAGAGAAATCATTGAAAATTGACTTGGAAATAATGAATTCAGTATTGTCTGCAACAATTTTTTCTCTGTCAAATCCACCAAGTATCCCCTCATTATCATAGAGAGCAGACGACAATATGATAACAGAACGGAATCACAGGATTCAATATACAATAATCGGAAAAAATCGTGAACAGCTTTTCTCTGTTCTGAAAAACTTGAAAGGCATATCATTTATTATGACCGATTATCCGGATTTTTCCAATTAATTTGTGCCCTAACCTCTCCATAATTGATGAGCATGTTATCCAATATCGGGAGGTAAGACCATCGCGTTAATAATTTAATTGGCAGGCGAGGGCAAGCGAGGAAGGGAATAGTGAATTAGTACTCATTCTATTCGAAAAGACACGTGGTCTCAGAGGGCGAGGGAACGTTTTTACATTATATTAGGGATATCAACTCGGCGGTGAACCTGGCATGAAGCCGCATGTTCCCCTTCTATAAATCCTACAAATAGAGGTTGGTTACATTACTTACGCAATATATATGGTAAGAATTTATATGAGAATGTTTGATATTGATTTGAAGTAGAATCATTGGAAAATATGCATATTCCCAACTTCGTTTTCGGTTGTAGAATGAGCAGTTGTTAATCAAGTAGGGTAGGTTGGAAAAGGTGACGAATGTTACCTTGTAACCTCCCACACTTCTTCATGTGAATAGACGCTGTGTGCGCTGTTATGACGTCTGATGAATAACATAAATTGAAATCCTTGAGTTTTGCGAGTGTTTTTGCAATATTTGCGGAATAATCTTATTTGCATCCTATTACACAAAAACCAAACCAATTGTAAATCCTCACTTACGAAAAGTGTATCGGGACTTGAAGGTAAATACTCATTTCACTGTTAGAAAGCTTGCAGTGGGTATCAGTAATATCCAAACTCTAACACTGACTTTCATCAGGAAGGGAGTTTCTTCACTCTAGTAGCACCACACCAATTCACGATTGATATCGTTATGATTATTCGAGTATTGAATTGTATTTAGTGATAAATAAATATACCATCAGCCAAAAAATATCCAGGATGTGTTGAAACGCTTATCAACTCTCTCATGTTCGTTGATAAAAACATACGCTTCCTAGTAATTTTCTTGTTCAGGTATATTTTGATTTCAATTGTTTATGCCATTACATACTTTGAAATTTGAATTTGTCATTCGTTTATAATTCTTGGGTCTTTGGAGTTTGAAATTTCTTGAATTTGCTTCATTTTCAAACGATATAAGGGGTACTGATTGAATGTCAATATTTCGTGGTAGATGGTTTCTTTTTTCATGGTGTAATTGATTCTTTTTTTCAGGTTGTGGTAGGTTGATAACCAGAGTAAAATACGAAGGAGGATACATTAAGATATATACAATGTTTTGGTAGCAAAAATCTATATTTCATTTATATATACAATAAATTTTAAATTTAAAATTTGTGAGAACAATATGACAAACGTAGATCGTAACTTCGCAATGAACACGTCTATCGGAACTCAATCAATTTTATAATATCTCAATTAATTTATCCTGGGTAATGTCCCGAGTTCACCAAGTTTAATCGCTCAAAATGTGTGCATATCCATGATTCCCGAAATTTTGGTCGTCACACGAAAGCTTCTGCTTCAAAAAATTTTTCGAAAAGTATGGAAATGCACGCACTGTGGTCGATTGAGGACCATGCCAACCCACAGCTGATGAAGGCCAAAGCCAGAAATAGCTAGCTATCTTGTGGTGGGCATTTCGAATTGAATATATATATATATATATATATATATATATATATATATATATATATATATATATATATATATATTCTGTTTTTCAGCGGTCTGAAGATAATATTTCTCAGAAGCAGGATGACTAAATCGTTACAGAAACAAAAGTTGTCTTTCATGACAAAATGAGAGGTTGAACCGAATAATATCCATCAAATGAAATTACTCCTCGGCAGAAATTATTTTGCATACAATAACTTACAATTTCGTATCCACCTACTGCAACTTGACGTTTTTCAGAAACGAACTTGAAGCATGCAACACTCAAACGGAGCCAAACGGACAGACATATTTAATAACCTGATGAAATTTATTACGAGAACCAGAAACTGGTTATTAAGTCTGCTCAAATTTTCTTCACATCAAATTACAGCTTGTGTGCTAGCTGGTTTGTTGCTTCTCTCAATTATGCGTTCAGAATTGAAAATTGATTTGAATTCAGTTAGCCCACCGAATGTTGCAGTTTTCACGTTCAAGATGACGATTGAAAAATGTATGTTATCCTCCTGCTTCAATTTTTGAAATTTTATCATTTTATTTGCAAAATTTGTTCTGAAAGGAAAACTTTCATTTTTCAATTAAAGCTGAAAATAACTCTATCTTGAAATTGAGTGCCAAATTGAAACAATTGGATCAAACCAAACCGCCAACATTATGATGGTAATCCACATTTTTGAGAATTATTCTTATGGAATACTTTTCTGGTATGTTGTTGCCCATAAGAGTAAAAGATATGTTGCCATATATAGAATAATATTGATTAGGCAAGATTATGATTGTTGATTATTTTGATTATGCAAACTATGCAATGTGTGTCACATCGAAAAATGATCTTCATAAAATTTCAGATACCAACGTATTGATATACAGGGTACAGATTGAAAACGTCGTGAATCAAAGATGTTTTATAGTGCTTTCCATATTTGGTCTCTCCTTGAAGAGAACTTTCAAAAAGCATAGGATTCCAGCAGTAATATATACATGATATAAATCAAGTGCACACATTGGTTTTTACAATGTATCTTCATTCATTCATAGTGATTTGATTGATCAGTGATAATTAGGTGGAAGCTGTTCAGTTAGTGTGTGAAATTTTCAATTTCTTCATTATCAGAAATCATAAGATTTAATTGTTGGGAAGCTAGCCCATGGCCTGATTCACTGCGACCCCTCTTCCATTGGTCTCGGTAGTGTAGAGTTAGCACATCCGCTTTTCTAGCGGAAGACCGGGGATCGAATCTCCGCCAGACCACCGTGCTGGGTAAACGCATGCTAAAAGGTAAGGCCTTATTAATCCAATGGTCGCACAAGTTTCGACTTCTGAGGGTTGACGTTCGTCAGCTGGTTAATGGAACGAACAATTTTAGAACACAACAACAACAACAACAACAACAATTTTGGAGTATATCGAGTCCGAAACTTGAACCAATTTTGCGAGTCACCATCAGTAACTAACTTTGAGGCCCTATATTTGTCATCAGATGATATTGATGTTCGTTTTGGGGTATTTATATCTCAAATGATATAATCAAGAACTGTAAAAAAGCACAATAAAGCAATAAATCCAATTGGGCCACTCCCGAAGTGAAACAAGCCAGTGTATCCTTGAAACATCTGCACTGGTTGTAAAAAAATATAAGTGACCAAAAATGCAAAAAAAAATTGACTCCTTTCTAATAACAACAATAATTAATTTCCACGAAAAACTAATAGAGAAATCTAAAATTGAAAATAAAACGGTTTTGAATTTATTAAATAAACAGGTAGGATAACGAAAAACAATCAATACTATACTGATTAGGATAATGAGGTAGTCTCAGACAAAAAAAGAGTGGCGACTATTTTCGGTAATTATTTTCTCAACAGTGGTAGAGAAAAGCCTACAAAACGAATTTGGTAGCAACAGATCATATTCTTGCACAACTTCCAGCATCATGCCCCATACATTTTTCTTTCAACCGATAACTGAACATGACAGTACTGACACTATAAATGGTCTCAAGAATAAGAAAAGTACGAATCACGACCATATCTCAGAATCCTGAAAGAAACCAGCGGATTGATTTGCAAACACCTAGCTCACTTTTCCGATTCATCTATGAGCGCAGGCAAAAAATCGTTCCTATCCATGGAAGTAAAGAAACCACGGATGTTACTAAGTATCGCCCGGTGGCTTTACTGAGCACTTTTTCAAAGATATTGGAGAAGGCATCTGATGAGAGAATGGCAAAATTTCTGTCGGATTTCGATATTCTGACTCAATGTCAACAAGGGTTTTGTTGAGCCAAACTCACGCAGTCAGTTGTTTGTAGTTTTGTGGATATTATTTATAATTCCCTGAACAAGAATGTGCATGTGGCAGGGATTTTCTTTGAATCGTCACACGCATTTTATTGTCTTGATGATTCTTTTATATGCAGATTCACACGAAAGTGAAGCCCTGTAATGTTCAAAGAACACCTCGTGAATCAAGGGACGGGAGATATGAATTAACATTTACTTTGAATTTCTGAAGTTTGTATGCCTCAGGTAAAACCTCTTTTGACATGGAGTTCCAAAGCTCAGCTGTTCTATTGAAAAAAGATCCCTGAGCAAGAGAGGTTCGACAGGTTTCCAAATTCACAACGAAGGGGTGGGAATTCTGTACTCGTCGAGTCATCCCTGTAGATATTGCCAAGGAAGAAACGATTATTAACAATTCGGAAGAGCATCGACCGTGAAAGTTTCGATAGAAGAGAGACAATTATCCGACTCTTCTACGATGTTCTAATGAAGTGAGCGAGTCTGTGAGCGAATAATCACCAACAAGACGAATTGCCTTCCTCTGAATAGAATAGAGAAGCCCCAATGAATGTTGTGGTGCCAAACTCCACACATGAGAACTGTATTCCATGACAGGTCGTATCTGAGCCTTGTAGATCATCAGAAGCTGACGAGGAGTGAAGTATTTCTTCGCACGAAATAGAAATCTAAGTGTCTGGGAAGCACTTTCAGCCATCGATCTCACATGGTTCTCCCATGAGAGATTATCACTGATCGTAATTCCTAGCATCGAGATACTTGATTTTGTAGGAATAGTTACTCCTGACATCTGAATATTTGATGATGATTAAATGCTACCAAGTTCATGTAACCCCACTCTATTATTCCTACCAGGTCGTCGTTGAGTTTATTGACGTGAATGTTTCTTTGAATTTTTGTTTCTCGAGCTGGAAGGGAAACTGGTATGAAGAGTACTGTCTTTCGCAAAACTATATATTGAACAAGATGCTTTCTCGAGCAAATCATTGATATGGAGCAGAAACAAAGTGGGCGCCAAAACTGAACCCTGTGGAACACCTGCATTTATTGGGAGAATCTCAGATGATACTCCATCAACAACCACATACAGAGACCTATCAGATAAAAAACTCTTTAACAAAGCACACTACTGAGGAGGATTGTCGATCATTAGTTATTCCTGATTTCTCTAGATATTTGATGAGCTTCATATTGATTGCTTCTTTTGCTGTTGTTCTGAAATTGTTCGTTCCGTTAACCAGCTGACGAACGTCAACCCTCAGAAGTCGAAAATTGTGCGAGCAATGGATCAACGAGGCCTTACCTTTCAACGTGCGATAACCCAGCACGGTGGCCCGGCGAGGACTCGAACCCCGGCCTTCCGCTTGATAGGCAGATATGCTAACCACTACACTGCCGAGACCATGACTTTGAAAATGATAGAAAGCAATGCAATTGGTCTATAATTACAAGGTAATGTTTTCTTCCTCTTTGTAGGAACTGGCTGAACTCTTGCTGTCCTCCAGGTCTCAGGAAAAATCCCCAGGTTATATGAAGGGTTGAATAATTCGCAAAGTACTGGTGTCGATTCCGGGGCACATACTTTCAGAACAATTCCTGGTATTCCATCAAATCTGCAAGCCTTATTCTTTATTGAAAACAAACTGTTCAATTTTGGATTCAGCGGTGTATTTTTGGAATGGCTCATTAATTTTCTAACGGACCATGGAATGTTCGTTGTATTATTTCAATAACCTCCCCCTTTTTGCTGACGATATCTCTTTAGCGGACTCAGCACAAAGCCGGAAGGATTCAAAATCTTCAACAGAGGAGCTAATATCAGATTAGTGCGGATTGAATAACCTTTTCGTCAACTTGAAAAAAACAAAAGTTATTTACTTCAGCTATATCGATAGTCTTGGGAAGGCATTCATTTGTATTAGACATCAAGCGAATGCAACTGGTGTCAACGATTTGCACAAAATCTCTTGGAATCATGTTGGATGACAGTTTGAGATGGTATGATAACATTTACGCAACTTGTGAAAAATTTAACCAAGCATATTATGCTATTTCTAAATTAAAAAAACTCTATGCCCTTGCAAGCCCTCCTGGAACTTTATAAGAGTCTAGTATATAGTCACTTCAGTTCGAAAAGATCATGGTGTTATCCAGACACCTGGAGGAACATTATGTTGTTGCAAAAATATTTCCATATATTTTTTTTGAGCATGAGCGTATTGGCATTGGAATTTTTCAGTTTTTGATATGTATAATAAGATATTTTTTTAACAAAAGACCACAAAAATACTATTTGTCGTTGATAAATATTTTCTCTGTAGTTTTCTGGGTTTATAACCTACCAAAATCTGAGAAGAGAAGAATTAATATTGGAATCTATAAAATATTTCGCTCCGTATAGATACTTTATTACAAGTGTACTTCACGAGATTTTGTCATTCCAGTACTAATAGATCTCCTAATCGATAATTTTTTGAATTTTAATGCTGACAAAACAATTGAAAATCGAGAATGGGAACTGAAACAATTTTTATTTTTTTAGGATGTTGATATTTTATCTTTGAAAAATACCATGCAATTACATATCTTTCAAATTTCCGGTGTTACTCGTTTCAAAACAAATTATGAATTGAGATAATTTCGTCATTTTTGATTTATTATTGTTTTGTTAGCATTAACAATAAAAAAATAACGGATTATGAGATATAAACACCGGGAAGATGTAATCTCGTGAAGTATACCTGTAGTAGTCTCCACGAATCAAAATTTGTTTTCCAATGACATATCATTTCCTTAGGTGTCTGGATGACACCATGATCATTGCGAATTTCAAATCGATATTCTCTGGTCGAAAATATTGAGTTTACGTGTTACGATCATTTGCTTGGTGGTGTAACGGATTAGCAAGCGTTATGCAGAACTTCTTCAAGAATCTGTTCGAATATTTCTCCTAACACCA
This sequence comes from Zygogramma bicolorata, assembly GCA_032362365.1. Lineage (NCBI taxonomy): Eukaryota > Metazoa > Arthropoda > Insecta > Coleoptera > Chrysomelidae > Zygogramma > Zygogramma bicolorata. The sequence continues at coordinate 1,448,095 of JAVJAQ010000699.1, forward strand.
ACGGTTTCCAAATAATGTACGAAAGATTGAACCCCCTTTTTTGACAGTTCAATTTGTTAAAAATATCGACTTGGTTCACTGGTGGATAAAAACTCTTTGCAAATTTTTCAAAGCGTCACTCCGAATCGAATGAATTTTGCATCATTCTTGACGACACTATCGAGAGATTTCTTCATTTTCAACTTGTGAGATAAACTAGAGATCACCGTGATCAACTAACGTTGTCTGAACAGGGGCGCTCACAGAAACGTGGACTGCCTGGGTGTGTAAACGGCTCTAATAAGAGTTTAATTTTTGTTAAGTCATATCAACCAAAACTGTCAAAATTCGACCAGAAATAAATAACTTCTCGGGCTTCATCAATCACTAATAAAATGGAACCTATTTATTTTCGCGGTAAAAATAAACTGCATTGTGTATTTTAAAGTAATTCTGTTCCCACCGACTCGAATAACGAGAATAAAATATCTCGATTCAATCTCGAACGTTGAATGATGAGAGAAATGATGGATAGCAGCCACCACAACCAAAGATTTATTTACAAATACTTCATTCTCGGAACATGATGAGAACAGCACTTCAACTACCAGCTTAATTTAGGTAAATCTTGTATCTACTTCAAAATATACCAAGTGTGGAACCGCCGTCAGTCATTCTAACTGATATGTTAAAATTTCGGCTGTTTATTTCCATTGGAATATTGATATCTATTATTAAAAGATATAAGGTTATTATATCCTATTTTATTTTCTCCACAAAATATTTACTATCATAGTCAACATCATCGATCAATGTTGTGAGATGATTCTTCAATGTGACATTTTATGAATGATACTTTTTCAAATGATCCTGCTTTGTTGACTTTATATTTTCAATTAATTTTCGTTTGCGTTTATTATCTTCTTTCTTCTTTGGGTGCCTCTATTTCTTCGGAAAAATATTTGATTTCATCAGAATGACTTTTATGTTCATCTAGTTCTATCATTTCTGCATCCATTTCACATCTGTCTTCATCACTATCTGGAGTTATGTGAGACTCAGGTGGGATTTTTCTTTGAGTTTCTTCATTTTGTGGTTTTCTGTCGAATTCACTTTCTATATACTCATTTTCAGTTCCATTTTCTCTCTCATGTTCATCAAATCTGTAGTCAACATTGGTTGTCCCAATTATGTACATTTTATATAGCACACGCACATCTCTAACTATATATACTTTTTTCATCGATATTTTGAACACAATGCTTCTCAGGATCTATTCTTGTATTGAATTTTAAAACACTTCTAGCTTGATTCTCTTCGATTATTTTTACTCTGAGGTTTTCAGGTTTGGGTAAAGTGTCACGAGTTTCAATTGCTACTCTGAATGTTTAAAAACTCTGTGGAAGACTATATGACATCAAAACTGAGAGACGATCAGAATTGATTTCGATTCCAAGTTCATTCATTTTGTCGATTGTATCCATTTAAATATTCAGATGATCTCGAACATCTCCATTTTCCTTCAATTTGGAGATAACCAATTTTTTTAAAAGGAAAGCTTTACGGGCAGGAAAGAAACTACTATAAATCTTCCCAAGTGTATCCCAGACTTCTTTCGAAGAATCACAATTTTCCACTTGATTCAGTTGACTGGGAGAAATGAATCTGATTTGGCATTCATAACTTGCGTTTCCCATTGAGTTTGAAGATGTTTTGTGGCAGTTTTTTTCTGGTACCATTTACATAGTCCCAGGTTCCATTCTTTAACAGAATTGTTTTGGCTTGGACTTTCCATGTATCCTAGTTACCCCTTCTCAATGGTTCGATTTTATAATATGTAGAATTTGTAGTCATTTTCTTCGATACTGATTAGGAACTTTCAGTATTATACAATAAGGACTTCGCAGCAAGAATCCAAATGAAGTGCGTTATATTTCATTGAGACTCTTGAGCCCATAACCTTTTAGACTTTCAATTAATTTTCTGTTTCTTTATAATTGTGAAAATATATCAACTTCATTGTAATATGTATTACATTATTTCATCGACAGAATTACAAATCGAATATATATATATATATATATATATATATGATGCGTTGTTTTTTCGGGTTTCATTCCGTGTTCTGTGGTTTTGATCCTCTGAAGGATAATTCTCACAACGTTTCGGCAAAGTCTCATTTGCCATCTTCTAGGTGATGTCTTGAGTTTCGATCTCCGAACTCGACTTCATCGAAACTCAAGACATCACCTAGAAGATGGCAAATGAGACTTTGCCGAAACGTTGTGAGAATTATCCTTCAGAGGATCAAAACCACAGAACACGGAATGAAACCCGAAAAAACAACGCATCATACTTCGTCCGTGAGAATCTTCATGCTAACATATATATATATATATATATATATATATATATATATATATATATATATATATATATATATATATATATGATTAGTAATATTACACAAAATGGTTGAGAAGTCTTTTTTATGAACTGAAGAGATTAATCCAGACTCAAAACACCCTGAAAAACGCCCGTTACGCCAAAAAAGGTGGCATCTTCAGATAAAGAATTGATACTGAACTCGAAAAACATGTTAAGTGTCATTTACGCATACTCACATCAAGTCGGTGACGGGGAAGTCATTTGCAGGCCATTCTTTCGAATTTAAGAACATGTAACTGATATAGTGATGTTCTCCATGCCAAGTATAGGTAGGAATTGCGGGAGATCTGGTCTAATAGAAACTGTCGGGCAGGAGCGAAGTCTCGGCCACCAACATGCTTGTCATTCCGATTCTATTCTCATCTTTGGAGTAGTTGAATGGACTAAGAGAGAGATTAGCGGCAACTTGATGTGAAAATTCATGAAAAGATGCATATCCACAGAAGCATGCATCTTCAATCGTCCGTTCCACGACACCAGGGAGGCCGTGGAATTTCGAGTTTGAAGGGTCATCAAGACAGAATGGTCTGAGAACATAGGAATACAAGAAATTCAAGCACGTCAAAGCTACAGAGTATGATAAGATGCTGTCTGAAACTGCAAACAGACGAGCTAACAGGTAAAGGCTTCTTCAAGAGCATCCAGGACCGTGGCTTCTGTGTTGGGTTGTTATTTGCTCTCCTCAGGTCAGGTGAGCTGAAGTCGAAGACTGAAGGGTTAATCATGGCATACAAGCCAGTGTTTTCAACAGTCTTATCTAACGAAGCCCGAAGCCGAATGATGGGTGGAGGTTCATGATATCACATGCAGGGTCTGCCAACAGGCGTTCGATACTACGATGCATTTGATGTCTTCTAGTACACTGTATGCGGATACTATCAATCGCCATAACGCGACCTTATGGGTGCTTTACTCTGAATAGACAGGGCATCGGCACTGCATTATGCTCAAGGGAATGTTGTGGCTGTTGTGGTGAATGAAAAGGGTCAAATATTCGGGAACTCTTCATTTCCCACTCTCAGGCAAATACGAGACAATGAGCGTGATGCCCCCTCCTTCGACCACCGTATTCGTTAACGAAATTTAGTACCAAACCGAAACAAACGTGCGTCGTTCGGGAAGAAGAGAAAAAACGCAAAAATACTTCACGAATTGCGCAGGCTCCACCCGAACCATTCGTTCAAATTGGTTGTTCTGATCACAGGTGTTTTCGTTGGTTCCATACCAACGTTACTCTCGGAACTCAAATTCATATCGGCATGCCAAAATGTGGCTGGAATCTCAGCTGGTAGCATGTAGAAGGCTGTTATTATGCCTGCTCAGGACTCTCGATTTCTGGAGCCAGTGAGCACTTTCCTGGCGGGGTTGGAAGGGGTAATTGGTTAATATCACTATCGCGTCCGCTCTGTTGTATAGGATCAGTGGGAGGTACGGACCGTCATAGGAAGGTTCAGATGAATAGTAATAATGTTTATTGACCAGTTAAGATATACATAATATAAATGGTAGGTCAAATTGTTGATGTTTCATATTCATATATATATATATATATATATATATATATATATATATATATATATATATATATATATATATATATTCAATTAATTTCAAATTTCGATCAGAAATAGCATTTATGAATGATATCTATTTCATTGAAATTTTGTGTACTTGGTATACAAAATCTCCAATAGAACATGGCTCCTATATGATTCAACGCTTGTAGGGCAGTAGTTGATCTAGATAGACTTCCGTTTGTATTAGTGAATTGGAAAATAATCCTACTCGATTGGAATAATTGGATATGTAATTTTTATCTGAAAAAAAATCGCATAACGTCAGTGTTGAGCGAAGCCAACCCAATTTCAAATATCTCACTGACTCCATAATAACTGACTCACTTTTTATATTCAATATTGTTCGTAAAACTTTCTTGATATTCTCTGTTCGATTTTACTTTTTGGTTCCTGTCCAAACGGTTTTTCAAATGGGTAATAAATAGCTATAAACTCGTGAGGTTGAATTTCAATGATGGTAATTATAATATCTTGTTTATAACTTTTTATAATGAAGACTTCCTTAGAAACTACATATTAGAAGCAATAGTTAATGAAATAATTATAGTTTATCAAGCAAATGGGTACCAGGAATTTGATAAGTATACGACCACTATACATGTTTTTAAGTGAACAATTTCATCAATTTCAGCATCAATGTTTGTGAGCATTTACATTTACAAGTGATGATTCGAATTCTCGAAATATCTCATGGTTATTAATATTCAGTAGTAAACTCGTTCATAAAGAATTTTGTCGTGATTTGGTGAAGCTCGTATGGGAATTAGTAAAGGCAGAAGTAGGAGCGTAATTCACTGGCTAATAAATTATTATAAACTCGCTATACACTACCTATACTCTTGGCCAAGAATACCATTGATTGCACCACACTTCTCGATCAGAAAATCTTTTATATATTTATTGTTATATCAATATAGAGGACAGAAATTTGCTACAGAGGATGTTTCTGTTAACAGTAAATACGTAGTGAACTTTTCTTTTCCTAAATAATTTTAATGAAAATTTCACACCTCTACTCTTCAACCGATAAGATGCCCCAATTTTGACTACTTACCATGGCAACTAAAAAAATTCCCGGAAAGTCCTTTGAGGCGCCAAGATATGTAAGTGGTAATTTTTTGACAGTTCGAAAAATAAACATGATCGACAACCCTTAAATGATGTAGATATACATGTGAATAATGCAAAATACATTTCTACCAACTTTGGTGACCTAAAATTATGAAAGGGCCAGTGACTGAACTAGTACCCATCTGAGTTTCAGCATTTGGCGTAACTAAAGTTGGTAATTGTTTTTATTCAACGAATTATGTTGGAAATACCTAGGTAGGAATTTCGTCATGTTGTAAAAATATATTTTGACCACCTTTAGGTACCAAAGGGCGATAGACTGGGCTGGTACCAATCTGAGTTTTAGCGTTTGGTTTAACTAAAGTTAGTAATTTTTTTATTAAACGAAATATGGTAGATATACCTATATGATTTTATAAACTAGTAATCATCAAGCTTTCTGACAGAACCGATTGACAAATCAACATCTGTCAAAAACAGCAATACCCTGTCCAACTTGACAATCAGAGAAATCAATTTGAAACGTCAGGTTGGATCAATAATATTTTTCCGAATTATGATGTGAAATGACATGAATATTAAAAAAAAAATTATGCCTCGGGATAATTTTCAAAATATTCGTACGTATGAAATGATGGAACCATCATAGAAAGTACTACGAAAAGTGCTATATCGGAAAAAATTTAGTACGTACCATAGATGTAATTTCAATTATGGTATAATTTTTCTGTGGTCCTATTCGAAAGTTGACATCACACTGAATGAATACTACTCACCTGAAACAAAAAATATATAAATTAGAGTAACCAGAATACATAGTCCGTTCAATACGTATACAAAATAATATTTATCACTAGTTTGCACAAATTGTTTATCATGCAACTCATCCATATATCATGAACATTGTAACTATTTCTGTTCTAAATTGTTGATAACATGTGTTGGAAAAGTGCACCTCGCAAGAGGGTAAGTAATAAACACGCCTACAATGTTACTGCTACGTTCTCTTGAATTTCAACCGTTTTTTATTGAGTAATTCCGTTGTTTTTTTTGGGGAGAGAATGAAGGTTCGAGAGACTCTCCAATTGTCTTTTTTCCAAATGAAAAGAATACAAAACAAAACTTCTTTGAGTCTTCCTCCTCTTTTCTTTAGCTCTATGATATAGTCGGTGAGCATATTTGAAGACTGGCGACAATCATATTAACTTCAAGCGAAACGTTCAAACCAGTCTAAACACTTACACAGTAGGTTTGTGAGCTGATATCTCCCACGAACTACTGCTTCCATAGTAAACACCATGAAAGTACATTGATTCATTTTCGAACAAAATTCCGCATGTGTTTTTATGATGCAATTGCTGGAATTAAGTTCAAATATTGGGATGGGCAGACATGCAGATACGTACCTATTGGTATTTCGATAGTGCAAAGTACTTCTCGTTCAACGACTGATAATTCGTAGGTTTTCCATAATTCGATTTGTTTCTGCACGAGTATCATAACTCAAAAAAGGCTGAAACGGACAATGAGCAGAAAACTTGAAATTTTGAAAAAGTCTTACGGATTCCTTCGAGTATTGCATTTTTTTCAGAGGTTGCACTTCGGCAATTTCTCTATTGTTGAATCCGCGGTCGGGGCAGAATTTTTCTGGTCGGCTCGGTGCGATAGGCCATTATAAGTAGACAGTAATCCTGGTAGGTGAGAATTCTGATTTGAATACACCGACCGACCTGGTATCACTTTGGGTTGATCTGAGTTTCCCCACAGTTCAAATAGCAAATGCGCTACCGTGATAATCAGTGAGACAGATGCCACAGAGCCCTTCGGCACCCAAGACAAGTAGTTGACCCTTGCTCACACAAGGCCCTGCCTTCGGGACGAACTCGAAAGAGTGTTTGATGAGAAAATGAGAAGAATACATTTATTGAATAAATGTGCTCATACACTTATGATATTTATCTGTACATATAACTTTCACGTTCTAGATCCCACGCTACGATGCTATCCTTTCAGGATCGTCGCCTTCCAAGAATGAAATAGGCAAAATATTGAAAATCATCAATTTTCGAATTTCAAATGATAGATTAATCGAAAGTATTGTTGAATTTCATTCCTTTTCCTTCTAGAATTTGATACCCCGTAGATAGTTTGATTCAGGATGTAATAAAACTTCATCTCATTAATGAAATATTTCGTAGATATAGGTAATGATCACGAGAACATCTCAAATGTACATCAATGATTGAAATGAAAAACATGTTTCGCGAAATTTTGAAGTGAAACTGATTTTTGTACAAAAAGTGACAATACGTAGACATCATATCATGACCGTTCCAATCATTAAAAAAATATTTTTTTCTAAAATAGTGTGCCTCGTATAATCCGCATTCAGATTATTGATTTTAATTTCAATCTCAATTCAATATAACATCGCACAACTTTAATCATAACAAGAGCTCCAGCTTTCAGTCACAATAAGATCATTGTCAATTTTGTTTTTATAAACCTCCGTCGAAATTCGAGTCTCAGCCGAGTGCAACACACTTGTATCGAGATAACGGGGCCAGACAATGAAGGAGAAAGAAAAGGCAGAAGGTGTGCTACCTCGGAGGATAATGAGATATCGTTAGACCGACGGCCTCAGTTAATTATACGAAGAGGGTTGCGTACAGACCGAGGGGTGGATCTATCGACCATTAGATCGTGGATGTTGTTGAAACAACCTCGGAAAGTTGTTTGGCGTTGGTCGAGGCCGTAATGATGTGTGGTGGAATATATTTACAGAAATCGACTCCGGATGGATCTGGGTGTATTCTTGAGATGAATCCGTATACGACTTAGGGTTGTGCTGCAATTCAACACGTCTAGTCAATATCGCTATACGTCACTTTATTCCAATGAAAATAAATTCACATGATTCAAGAATTGGGCTCATGGTGTGAATAGAGATAACTTCAGTATTTCTTTATCGAATGGCAAAATAAGCTACTCTCAAACAATCAGTTATTGTTATGCTACTGAGTTGTCTCATTACGTATGGACGTGGATAGGCGCTTTCATAATTTGCGAATATGCGGTAAGAAATTTAAAGACGAGTCCAAACGCACTCTGAGGAGCTAAATTGGCTCATTGTTGTCCTCATTATTCTCAGAACTGATTTTATCATCGTTCAAAGATAGATAGATAGATAACCAGTTTATTATGAAGCTTTCAGATTCATTAGCGTAATAAAGTAGGTTAGAAGGCGTAGTGTCACTTAACAAAAAACTTGCATTGGCGGTGGTCTGTGAGCTGAGATGTAAATATATTTGGGGCTTTTCCTCTTATTCCATAATATTCTAGTTTTTGCAACAATACACACGATGAAGAAGTATAATTAATTGGTGATCATGGAATAAGGGTAGATTAAATTGTCGTGGAGCTACGACCATTTTCAGATCTATTGTGATGCTCCTTGGTTGTTAGAGCTTGCTGTCTAGCTTGATCTCTTTGATGATACTCCATAGCCTTGACACTGACCACTTCATATAGCTAGCAGCTTCTGGTTTCTCCTCTCCGCATATTTCGTGTCTCAGTGCGGTTTCTTCCTCTTCTTGACAGAACCTGCATTGGGATTCTTCTGTCGAACCCATGTTGTTCATATGTTTCCTGAGCTGGATATACCCCAGAGAACATGGTCAAGTGATGTTGATTATTTTTCTAAACTTATAGTTGAATAAATGCCAATTATACCAATGCCACAACACGTATGCTCTATCGAAATCCAACGTTATTTGGCATGACATTGCACAAAGAGCATACGATTTCCGACGGCTCAATCGATTTGACACCTGTATGATGACCTTCCAGTTGTGAATGCATTTCAGTAATATCAATCAAACACGTGCTCCTTTCACACATCATTCTTGATGACAAGAATAGTCACATACATCACTGATATATATTTTTCAATGGATTATTAATTTTATTTACCCATGTACCATGGTAAAAAATGTGTTTTACTTTAAGCGGGCATACTAAAAATCATTGTGCAGTTGACTGACGGTTCATATATCCGACCTACCGAATAGTTAGGGTAGATTTATAAAAAACTTTAAGACCTATGATTTATGACATCACTTTAGACAGATTGAACAAAGGAATGATATATTAGTATATTATGCAACGATCGTGTAATGATGGTTATTAATATATGAGCATAAACCGGGATACGAAACGAGCCGAAGGTGAGTGAGTTTCGTATGGTTTATGCGAGTGTATTAATAACCATTACATGAGAGTTGCATACGCTATTTTATCTACACCCGATAAATAGTGAAGAACTACAAATATTATATTTATATTGCACACAATAATACTGATTAAACGAATTCCTTTGAAAAATTTTACAAAATTGTAATTAATAGTATTACTTCGAGAAATAAAACGATGAGATATGAAGAGAAGATCAAAAATCAAAGAAAAAAAAAGCTTACTCGAGACCGGATTCGAACCAATGTCTCCTATGTCTCCTCCAGCTAAACTAATCCATGTCAGCGCCATAGACGGCTCGGCTACGGACAGCCCACAAAATTTGATGAAAAAATAAGTGATAAATCATGCATTTGTCAAATGAAAAATTTAATAATTCTAACTGTATTTCTGTCGGTGAAGGTGTCGAAGGTGAATCTCCCATATCGCTGGTATCAGACATTTTGTTATGATTATCGAAGTTTGGCTATATTCTTCAAAAGTTCAATACCTATACCGATTTTGACTTGACAAATGTCAAATGCAGAGCATGCACATCATGCTTGATTGAAAAATAATGGGTTTCTATTGGTTGAAAATCTGTATCGTAATGAAAAATCTGTATCGTAATGGATTTCATTATAAAACGGGTTGTGAGCATATAAGTGTATTATTAGAGTGATAAAACACTTAACACTTGACATTTCAAATTCAAGTTTTGAGAAGATGATCAACTTCCAACTTTAGAATTTTTTGATAAATGAAGTAGGATGTGCGCAAGAAATTCACGGATCTATTTTGTTTTCCAGCATTGATAAGAAGAATACGAATATCCCTTCAAATTTCATCACTGGAACTATACTGTTACTCCCCAGAAATAGAAAAACTTTTTCAGTTTACTACGGTCTCAACTAGTATCGTGCAGAAATACCTCAAACTCCTCAAGAGTAGTGCAACCAGTTCTGATAATATCTCACTCCAAATGATCCACCTTATCTACATGCATATACTGAACCCCCTAACTTATTTCACCAACGGAATCTTAACCAGGAGGGTTTTTCCAGAATGTTGGAAGAATGGCTTGATTATTCCTTCACCTAAGTGCAATTCCCCTTCGGATTTATCTGACCTGAGGCCTATCACTTTACTACCGAGTCTCTCGGAAGTAATACAAATCATCATGAAGGATAAAATTTGTAGTTTTATGAATGAACACCAAATCGTCACGAATCGGCACAGCACAACCAGGGCCTCAGTTTCCATCACCGATGTTCTTTTCAAGACCATTGAAGAAACCAAATCAGCATTTATGGTTCTCCTGGACTACAGTAAAGCCTTTGATACCCTCGACTTTGATATTCTGTTCAACAAATTAATATTTTTTGTCTTTTCTGAAAAATCGATATCTCTGGTAAAAAATTATTTATCAAACCGAACACAATGAGTTTATTCAGTCTGTATATTTGTGACCTTTATCAATCTGTAGAAGAATATAACATTCATCACTATGCAGACGACACTCAACTGTATTACTCGTTCTGGTTTTCTGAAATTGACTCTGCTCAATATCACATCAATCACGATATACAGGCTATTTTGATGAATTACGGAACGAAAAAATTTCGAGATATCAACAAAAATCATTTCAAATCCACATTAATAGTGACACTTCACCTTTTGTATCTGAACTAAAAAATTTAGGTCTATGATTCGATTCTGAACAATGTTTTTCAAAGCACGTCAGCGAAGCTTTATAATACACTGCCCAGTGAATTTAGGTCCTACTCAATACTCAACTTCAAGAAATTACGCTTGACTGATTAGCTCAGTTCTCTCATGTTGACCGCAGTTCATTTGCTCAGGCAAGCCTAATTGTTGTAATTATAGTTATTGGTGTGTCAATTTTAGGGTAAAAGCCTAAAATTGAAAAATAAGTTATGATCGATTCAGCTATCTGGATGTAGTTATAGTAGTAATTTTTTAATTTTTTCAGGGTTGAGTTTTAAAACAGCTTAGGCTGACACTCCGCCTATGCACTTTATAATTTGAGTATATGAATATTGTCTTACTGTGTTATACAAAAAGAGGGTGAATTATGACGTTTTATTTTTATTCAACATTCAACATCGGAGTGAAATATTGAACTGTGATTGACAATGAAACAGGAATGGATGATGGAGAATGTACGAATTCTAACATCAAAAAGGAAAGTTGAATAATTTCAGACTTAAGCTTATTGGCCGAATACATATATGAAGATATTGAATAATATAGTTCTCGGTAGTGTAGAGGTTAGCACATTCGCCTTTCAAGCGGGAGACCGGGGTTTGATTCCTCGCCGGGCCACCGTGCTGGGTAATCGCACCTTACAAGGTGAGGCCCCGTTGATCCATTGCTGGCACAAGTTTCGACTTCTGAGGGTTGACGTTCGTCAGCTGGTTAACGGAGGCGAACAATTTTTAGAAAGAATATGTTAGTTGGTACGACTGTAATTTAACCCTTCTGAGCAGTGTGTTCCGCTCTAGGTTCTGCTAAATGATAAGTCACCACAAAAAAAGGAAGGACAAATTTATAAGTCATATAACTGCATCCAATACAGCATACTGCCTGTAAATACCCCATAAGTGCCACTAAATTTCCCGTAGAATCAATATTTGCCTGCAGAGTCAATGTTGATTATTCCCCACCATTTAATTAGCATCTTGCTGATTCATCATCAATTATAACACCAATTAAACTGTATCTACATCAAGCAAAAACAAATACGAGCTGTACCCTCGTCTTATGAAGTTATAATCGGAATAACGAGTGGATCGCCAGCTAGGACTCGAAAATATAAGTACAAGAATTATTTGCATATTGAAAATCTCTCTTTTATCGATGCAAAAATATTATACCTATCATATTATCATTTAGTTCTTCAGCTCACGATTATCCGATTGCTTCCAAAGTATGTTCTAATCAAGTTTAACCTTAATAACATATGATATCCACCCCTTTTATGACCATCAAGGACATAATTCGAATAGCCATAGGCTATCCATCACCGGATTTTGTAAATTCATGACGAACATCCATATGATTATTGACTGGATATCCATTGTGGCGTGAATGAGATAAGAAGCATGCCCAAATCGTCAAAATTCAATATCTTTGAGGTTAGTTTGTCAGTTGTGGGTTTTGTTCAATTTGTGGTTATGTTTATTGTTATTTTTGAAGAGCCATCCTGAGACGTAATTTCAATTCCAGACTTTTTGAGACAAGTAAGTATCTGTATATTCTTCAATGTAGGTGAATCTAAGTGCAGCTCGCAGTTTGTTGCGTACTCCAATGAGAAAAAAACTTACAAGTTGTAGAACCTGGACATTATCTTCATTTCGGCTTTCAACATTGCCTTGACAGATTCTTCAGATTGGTATCAAAATCAGTTCACTTGCTGAACTCAGTAGGAAGTTGTTACAATGTTGATGGATTACATGAATATACTGTTTTCGATCACTCTATAATAAAGGAATATCGGCGAAAAACCATTGATGTTTCTTCATCACACTCTCATTCAATTATCACCCTTCACTTACAAACAATCAGTGAAAGTAATCTGTGCTGGGTGAATATGTTGTCTACCTTGAGAAAAGAAAAGGTGGTGAATAAAAGGTATTTCTGAATTATTCAGATTGTATTTTACAAGTGTCTTTCTGTTCTTCTTGAATCTTTTTTGAATGAAATCTTTGATTATATCAACTGCTATTTCACAGGAGCCCCGAGAAATGTTATGCTTCATAGGATGCAAAGCAAACAAAAAATGTAATAAAAAAATCAGAAGGGCAAAACTGTGTGATTGACATGTAATATATTTATAACAGTAGTTTCATTATCGTGAGAATATATTTTTATCTTCATATTCAGTAGACACTTTTCTTTGCCTCGTGTACCAACAAAAAACTACCGAATAGATATCCAAAACGGAATCCTTATGGATGTCCAGTACGTACACTATATGGATGTCCTAAAATGTGGAAAGCTGATATCCATGGATATTCATAAGTTGTTCGCTGTACACGAAGTGATTATCCAATGGACAGCCAGGATGTCCTGTTGAAGATATCTATTGGATATCCAATGGACTGTTATTAGAGAATAAAGGTTTTGAAGAAATTTTTGATAGTCACATAGAATATAATCGGAAAAATTCAAACCTTTAGTGTGGAAATGAAAACTTTTCATAAAGATTAATTATCATCCTAATACCAAACTAATATCACTTGCAGTCAAATTTGAGTTTCACGAACGAGATCACCATCTTCAGGTGGAGAACATGAACATCAATCTAGACTAGGGTTAGTTTTTTACTATTCTCGCAATACAAGGTACTTATATCCTTCTTACCTGTTGGTCTCTTTTCCTGCCCACTGAAAACTTCTTCGTTTGATCACCCTAATCGGGAAAAACTCCGATAGGCAAGAAGAATGCAGGTAATATATTTTACTATCTCTGATTGCAAGATATATAAACGACTAACCGCAGACCTTATATTCGGTACTAATTTTCTTCTACAGATGTTAACAATGTTAGCGAAACGAGGCTTTATTGCAAGCCGTGCCAGTTTGGTGTTAGGGTAATTGATCTCATCCACCCCCAGATCCTGTTATATCGTAGAAAGGTTCGAGAGATTCACCCACTGAACATTGAAATAATACTTGATTCTGGTGTCAGAAAAGACTCAAATTTCGAACCTGATATTAGGCGATGATCTTTCAGATCGTTACGTCGAAAAGCAGACTATTGCAGTCGACCCGTTGCGAACGATATTCGTCTCAGATCTACGAATTGCAAGTAAAAGAAATTTAGAAATTCTGGAATTCAAAATCATTGCCATATTGAGCTCAATGCCAATTGCAAGACTTCTATAATTTTCTATTCCAATTTGGAATAAGGAAATTCCGACGTAATAATGAAAAAAACGCATTTTTCCTGATTTCGAATGTCTACTTCAATATCGACAAAGTTACATGTCCCAGGATTTCAAAAAACAAGGACTATCATCGGAAGCGGCACATCTAAACACTGCGAAATGGCTTCATTATTACTATCGTGTTAAGTTTATAGGTAACATTAATATTTTAATCAAGATAAAATCACCAGATATCAAAAATCTTGTAAACATGCTTATTAACAGGTTCCACTGAAAACTGTCGCTACAGTTATTATGAGATGCCACAAGTTATTCACTCGTCCTCTTCGGCATTCTTGATTATAATTGACTGTTCATTCGTCAAGATTCCAATCTCCAACATCGTTTTATGGAAGACAGTCATTTTTCTCCTCTATGAGACCGTGTTAATTATAATATGGATGCTTCAGTTCGGATTGAAATATTTTTTTATTCTAAATTTGACTTCGACTATGTCGGGAACATAATTATATTATGTACAAACAAGTATTTTGTGCTGATGTGGAAACTGCATAGCATACTCGCCTGAAGAGTAGATTGGCATATACTTTAATAAAACCGTTTTTAGTGAAAGAGTTGTTCAAACAGACGAAACAAAACTCATAGTGTGTGAATTATAAAAATATTCATTTGAGTGGTTGCTCCAGACAACTATAATAGGTGATAAAGCAGAATTCAGTCACAAATTTTGATGGCAGTTCCATCCATTTATTTAGATGATTCATAACGGTGATGGAATTTTCGATTTTTTTTCATGTACTTTTTCTGAAAAACTTGAAGCTGTCAGGAGTAACTATTCTTACAAAGTCAAGTATCTCGATGCTAGGAATTACGATCAGTAATAATTTCTCAAGGAAAAACCATGTGAGATAGATTGTTGAAGGTGCTTCCCAAAAACTTGGATTTCTATTTCGTGTGAAGGAATAATTCATTTCTTGTCAGCTTCTAATGATCTACAAGGCTCAATCAGATAGAACCTGTCTTTGAATATTATTCTCATGTATGGAGCTCGGTACCAAAAGGTTCATTGAAGCTTTTTGATTCTATTCAGAGAAAGACAATCCGTCTTGTTGGTGATTCTTCGCTCACAGACTAGCTCACTTCGTTGGAGCATCGTAGAAGGGTCGGAGACTTGTCTCTCTTCTATAGATACTTTCACGTTCGATGCTCTTCCGAATTGTTATCAATCGTTCCCCGCTTGGCAATATCTACACGGATGACCCGACGAGTACAGATTTATCACCCCTTTGTTGTGAGCTTGGAGACCTGTCGAACCTCTGTTTCTCAGGAATCTTTTTTCAATAGAACAGCTGAAGCCGAGAAAGGTTTTTCCTGAGGCTTACGAACTTCAAAATTTCAAAATGAATATTAATTCGTATCTCCTGTCCCTTGATTCACGCCGTGTTCTTTGAACATTACAGGGCTTTCCTTTTGTGTGAATCTACATACAAACAAAATGCTTTTGAAGAGGTTCTGTTGAAAAATGAAAACAATTATATGTAAACGCACTCTGAGGGATTAACACTGTAGCCTCAATTTTGTTGAAGATAAAAGTTGATGACTCAATGTTCCATTAGACTTCAGTCGTACTAAAGGCAGATTCTCATGCGAACGCAACAGAATCATCTTTTCGAAACACAATAATTTCAAATACCTTGACGTTTCAACACCTTTGGCCAGTTGTTGATTTTGTGTGTTTGAAATAATTTTTAGACATGAATATAAGTTTTTTTCATGAAAAATCGTTTATCGAACAGCTTCTAGCTTTGAGAAGATGAGCCCTACAACAGGCAGTCCCTATACATGATACGGAAGGTAAAACTTGGCCCCCTCCTTCCGTCAGAAAAAATGAATATTCCTCCTCTACATACATCATTATTCGTCAGGATCTATTCACACCTCACTTCTCGTTTTTCAACACATTTTCTAGAACTTGAAATTTCGTGACGTAGGTATAAGTGAATAATCGTCATGAAAGTTCCTCTCATCTTTTCCTATGAAAATGTGTATAATCAATGGTATGAATTTTACAAAGCTAGAAGCAGATAACCCTAGGTAGGATGGTGGTTATGTCAGCCGTCATTTGGCAATTTTTTTATTGATTCGATACGAAAGTGACCAACTTTGTATATAATAATGCATTGACGGTTCAGCCTTTCTCTGAATAGAATAATAAAATTTTCAATGAATATTTTGGTGCCGATTTTTTCCATTTCAGTTTCAAGGAATATATAATCTCAGAAATGGACTGAGAAATATAATGTCATATGAGTAATAAGTTAGTCGAATACTTCTGCAGAATACTGGAAATAATTGTTCTACTGTTTTGTCGACAAGAAATAAATGAATAGAATTCGGATGAGATAGTTTATCTTCAAACCCGCATTACCAAACCAACTGAATGATATTATATTAACCCAGTCATTTCATCCCTCATTTAATTCATCAGAAACCAAAATTAGTCGTGACGAAACACTGTCGTTCCACTATAGGCGCTATTTAGTCTGGCTCTGGTGCGTGTTGATTCTCCATTAATCGTGAAGCATCTTATTAATTACATTTGAAGTAATAAAATACCCCTACACACCTTGTAGAAACGTTTACTGCCATAATATCGGGTACATCTGCATTCAGCTTTCGTTCGTCGAGAGAGCTATAATGATGTTGGTAGCATGAATGAATATATTGGATAATGGAAAGTGGCTCATTATATAAATATGACTTATATTCGAACCCAGAAATTAATTTGATATATAAAAATACCGTCCACAAATTTCCTCTCGAATTAAATTTCCCTGAATTATTCATGGAAGTTACAAAAGGAAACAAATGTCTTGAAATAGATTCAAATCAGTACGCATTGAAAAATATTTTGGACTGAACATTTGAGTCTTGTTTCATGGTGAACTGAAAAGGTTAATTTTCCCATAATAATTAATGCATTTCTTTGCTGAGGTTTAGTATAGAAGTAATATTTCGAAAGTCGCATCGTTTATGTTGAGTCGTGACAATTTCACCTCTCATTACCATTGGAGAATAAAAAATGTGATGATTCCAATATTTTTTACTCAATGATTTGAGTAGTAAAATCGTTACGATAGGATGTGAACGATATTCCAAATATCACTGCTGACCTAAAACAGATGGATAAACGGTCAGATTGAAACTTTTTGTGTAGATGATGTGATTGATATTACTTGCAGTACACACGTTTTGTTAACAAGCTTAGCATCCTCAGGACATTGATATTCCTACCTAGGGATGACGACTGAAGAATTATCAAGTTCAAATTTGTATAGCAAAATAATGAGCAAGGCTTGTATATGTCTTCTTGTCAATTACTATTGAACCTAGATGCAAGATAATGCAAATTGAAAATGCTATATTCCGAATTGAAATTTTCATCCTCAATTCATGATGGTACTACAACACAAACAAAAAATAAATGGAATGCAAATTTATGAATATTTCTGTCTCATACTCTGATAGCCAATATATTTTTTCGAATACTTTGAGTAAGGAAGTAATATTTGAAAAGTCTTTAGGATACGTGACGATTTTACCCCGTTGGATCACTATCTGAGAATTGGAAATTATATTCAACAATGTTTTACCCTCAAATGATGACACCGAAGGGTAAATTCTTCAAAATAAAGTATCAACATCCATTCAAATATCATTTCTAAACTGAAATTATTAGGAAATATCTGTTGAAAATGGTTGACGAATACGTCAATTTGGGTTGATGTACGCTTAAATCCTAAATCTTTTAGAAATTTTTATAGAAGTACAAGAAAACATTGCTAATATTATATTTGGATTCCATTATTTCTGAACTTAAATAATTATTAGGAAATATATGTTGAAAATGGTTGACGAATACGTCAATTTGGGTTGATGTACGCTTAAATCCTAAATCTGTGACAAAGTTTTATAGAAGTACAAGAAAACATTGCTAATATTATATTTGGATTCCATTATAGTTGTGAACAGAAAAACAATATCATTTGTTCGGGATTATGGCATGTTAGAAACTTAAGAAACTATTAAGAGAACAACATAATTCAATATATGAGAGAACTCGTATATGTCGGTTTGTGGACGACTGAGCAAAGCGCCCGTTTCACGAACGGAATATTTCAGGCTGGCTCTGTGTGCGATAGGCCCTTGTTGAGAACACCAACAAACCCGATAGCACTGTACGCTTCCTGGATTGCTCAAATGCGCTACCGAAAAATCAGTGAATCGTCCCCAGAGCGCTATGGCACTGAAGAACATGAGCCGTTTCTTGCCCGCACCAGACTCTTCCTCCTGGGCGCACTCGTAGAAAAATGAGATATGTTCAATGATATCTCTGTTTATTCTATTTTACTTTGGTATTATTTTGAACATGAGATTAAGTATAAAACAAAGAAAGTCTGACAAGTATTTTAGATAGTTCTCTTCTTTTTCACCCCAGACAAAAATTCCATCACTGGGCGAATGTTCTCACTGAATGAGACCAATATTGAAACAATTTATGTGATCTTGGGCGAGCTAACAGGCGGTATATTTTAGCGACCGTGGAAAACATTTTCTCATTCCCCTCCCGATGACATTGATGGCAAGCCATAAAAAATATCGCAACCGTCTGCACGTCTACCCAAGAAAAAGGTGATGAATCGTATAAAGACCCTTGTTTGGGGAATTTTCCCAAACGTGTCCGTGATTCCACACCGTTTCATCCGTTTCAGCAGTTTCAGCTCACCTGTATTTCCACAGTGACTCATGACTTTAATAATGCAGTAGCAGGTAATAACCGTTGTCGGCTGGAACACAGGATTTTGTGAAGCAATTTGGAGTAAAGTGGTTATAAACTCGCAACTACTCAGCGTGAATCATGATAACTAATTCGTTAATATTTTACCTGTGCACACCTATTTGAACTTTCTAATACGACCTTATTATTTATAGAATGCTGCCAAGATGATAGATAAAGTTTGTTTGTTTCCTGGGTTTATATCTCATACAGATTATTCCACGATCGGACTGATTTGATAGTAACCTTTTTCTGGCGGTTGTGAGCCATGATGGATCGAATAAAACAGGGAGTTCAACTAAACAATAATAATGGCATTTATACCAAAAGTAGTCCATTTTTCGAAATGGAGGAGATATTGTCATACAAAGCAGGAAGGGAACTGGATATGAAGGCCCTAATGAATAAATATCGCTGATTATTTCCCGCAATACGGATGACCAATGGAAAAGTTGAAAGCTAGACTGCTCTTACAGAGTTTCACAGCGATTAAATGCAAATATTACAATGTTCTTATTGATAATAATAATAATACAATATTGATATGGGTACATAGCTCTGGCTCAGGGCGTAGAGGAACAGCTGATTGTGAGTTAATTATTGAAGTCGATCTGATAAATTAGTGATCAAGTATCAATTTTTGTCGAGTTTAGTTGGGATTGGGATCAGTGTAAGTAGAGGAAAAAACTATCGTTTTTTGTCAACGCTTCGAATTTAATTTAATTTATCCTCGGGGCTTTGTAACAATGGTTTTTCAAGCAATAAACTAGTTTATACTTGCCATGATGCATTATTATGTCCTAAGTTTGTGTGAAATTGTTTGAACGAAAATAATGAACGATGCGATTGGAACATTAGGTGTGAAAGTTGAAACTTTTCCTAAAGATCCATTACCCTAACACCAATCTGATATTTTTTGCACTCGATTCGCGTTCCACTAAGAAGGTTGGCATCTTTAGGAGAAGAAAATTGTTTGGAAAATACTCAGCAAAATTCGTTTTTTCAATGTTGGAATACTAATAATTAGTATGGACAGACATAATAAATACACGAAACAAACAAATTAACGTGATCAACGGGCACAGTAGTACATATTCTCTAACAAGATAAAATGAACACTAGGGGGAAGATCCGGGATTTTTTTATGCAGATTCACACGAAAGGAAAGCCCTGTAATGTTCAAAGAACACTGCGTGAATCAAGGGACAGGAGATACGAATTAACATTTACTTTGAATTTCTGAAGTTTGTGAGCCTCAGGAAAACCTCTCTTGGCAAGGAGTTCCAAACCTCAGATATTCTACTGAAAAAGATCCCTGAGCAAGAGAGGTTAGACAGGTTTCCAAATTCACAACAAAGGAGTGGGAATTCTGTACTCGTCGAGTCATCCTTGTAGATATTGCCAAGCGAGAAACAATTGATAACAATTCAGAAGAGCATCGACCGTGGAAATATCTATAGAAGAGAGACAATTCTCCGACCCTTCTACGATGTTTCAATGAAGTGAGCGTGTCTGTGAGCGAAGAATCACCAACAAGACGAATTGCCTTTCTCTGAATGGAATCGAGAAGCCTCAATGAATGTTTTGGTGCCGAACTCCACACATGAGAACTGTATTCCATCCATCTAGAAGACCTGATATATATTCCTCAGTAAAAGTCACCATAAAGCGGGAGTACCTAAAAAATGCATGGAGACGTGAGGTGTGGCCCAACGGTGCACTAGTATCGTTTTTTGCGAGGAAGAAGATGTCAACAGAGTTACAGGATCCTCATCAGCAAGTACAACCCTAACATCTGAGAAAGAAAACATAAAGGAAGAGCATATAGAACAAATAAGGAGCAATGACTTAAGTATATTCCACTTAAATATAAGAGCACTCTCGAATAAAATTGAGAGGCTCGATGTATTTTTAGACGAACATCCATATGATATCGTATGCCTAACAGAACATTGGCTTGATCTTCAGTGTCTGAAATTATGTATCATTCCTAACTATAGGCTGGTCTCTCATTACCACAGGGATAGGAACATGTATGGAGGGGTAGCTATATACACTAACACTAATTAAAATATTAAGGTAAGACATTTGAATCTAAACAGTTATTGTATTGAACGTCATATAGAGTTTGCGGTATTGAGTTGGTAATGTCACACACAACCAATGTTGCATTGTATAGATCATCATGCTTCACGGATTATTCTTTATTTTTTTGATAAATGTGAGGAACTTCTGACTCATGTTTCTGAGAACCACACTCGAATAATTGATTTGGGTGATTTTAAACAACGATTTCTTAATAGAGACTAAAATCAGATCTCAATTACATTTTATCATGAATTCATTGGAACTAGCTTCCACCATTCACGAAAACACCAGAGTTGAAAATCATTCAAGCAGTTGTATCGATTATATTCTCACAAACATAGAAGATGGATCACATAAAACAGGGGTAATTGACCCATGCCTTTCTGATCATTACGGTTAGTTCATATTTGTAACAAATATTAATTCAGAAAGAGACACTACATACCCTCTCAAAGATGTATCACCCAAATTGGTTTGAGGAAAGCTAAAGAGTATCTAGGTGAAATAAAATGGAACATTTTCAATGCTCACAGTTCCATAGAGGACATGACCAGTTCTCTAATAAGTTGTTATACAGAAACATTTTCCTATAAAGACCTTACCTTTCAAATTCAAACCAGCAACACGCTGGATTAACGATCACAATAGGAATCTAAAAAATTAAGTTCAGGCGCTGAAAACTAGGTATGAGGTTACAAATATCCCAGGCACAAACAGGCATTTCTAACCTTAAATGGAGAATATCAGAAAGAAGTTCTATCAACTGAACGTAAGGCTTATGATGATTTTATTTTGAACTCTGATAATAAAATTTGTGATGGGTGGAAACTACTCAATCTTGAAATGAGTAAAATAAGAACTAACAGACATGATCTTAAAATTACTGCTTATGAATTCAATTCATACTTCTCCAACGTGGATACTAGCCTCACGAAAAAACTTTCAACAACTAATTCAAATTTTGTTTCGTTGTTTCGTTTTGTTTACTAGCTCCGACAAAAAAAATGCTGGATCATTTTTCTTAGAACCGATCACATACATTGAGGTTGCTAATGCTATTTCTGATTTAAAAAAATCCAGTTCATTTGATATATACAATCTGAACAGTGAACTGATAAAAGAAACTGCTTCAAACATCATAGGACCACTTACCTGTTTATTCAATGCATGCATAGAGAAAGGTCAGTTTCCTGATGAATTTAAAATTGCTAGAGTTCTTCCTATCTTTAAGAAAGGTGATATGGATGATATTGAAAACTATAGACCGATAACAATAATTCCTATCTTTGGAAAAAAATTTGAAATTATGTTGAAAAATAGACTTCATACATATTTCTCAAATAATAACCTATTTAATCCAAATCAATATGGCTTCATGAAGTCATCTTCAACTACACAATAATTTTGAGGAAGGAAAACGCTCATCGGCTGCTCTGTGCAACTTGAGGAAAGCATTTGACTGTATGTCACATTCTATTTTGGTTCAAAAATTGGAAGAATATGGAGTAAGGGGGATTGCCTTCTTTCTCTTCGAATCCTACTTATCAAACAGACAACAATGTGTTTCCTTAGAATCAAATAATATATCAGACCTGGTAATAATTGAGTGTGGAGTGCCCCAAGGCTCAGTGATGGGTCCTCTCTTATTTATCATATATCTAAACGATCTCTTCACCTATATGAATCCGTATGGTTGCATTGCATTTGGAGATGACACAACTATCATAAACTCACACAACCTTGCCACTGAGCTGGAAAAGGACATAAGAAATGCTCAAGAAAAACTTGGTTTAGGAACAATAATTTAATGCTAAGTAAAAATTAAACTCGAACAATTATCTTTTGTGCTAATGTATCTGCACATGACAGCACAAAGCTGTTGGGTGTCTATCTGGATGAAAAGTTGAGCTGGTCTGTTCACGTAGACCAACTTTGCCTAAAAATTTCCAAATACCTGTTCCTACTCAGGAAATTGAAACATATTCTCAGTTTACATGCTTAATTAACAGCATATTATGCCTTCTTTCATTCTCAGTTATCGTATTGCACAATCCTCTGACTTTCACAGATTCAGCACTCGAAGCTGTCAATTGATAAGACCTCGCAAAAGACTTCTAAGTAAAATGATTCAGATATTCAAACATGATAGTGTAGATACTAGAAGAGACACAGATGGATTAAATACCGCCTTCTTCAATTCAATAAGTCGAATGCCTGAATAAAAGAGTTGTTTCTACCATCATTGTCAATAGTTCTTCTCATGAATCAGAGAAACATTCGTATCGTTCTGTACCTTTCCATATGTTTAAATTTTTTGATATTCTCATCCTTTTTAATCTCAGATTTTCACCTCAGTGTTCATTTTGTCTTGTTAGAGAATATGTACCACTGCGCCCCTGGATCACGTTGATTTCTTTGTTTCGTGTATTTATTATGTCTGTCCATAGTTTATATTGTGAGGATTTCAACATGGAAAAAACAACTTCTGGTGAGTACTTTCCAAACAGTTTCAAACAAACTCTAAGCATAATAATGCAACGTGGCAAGTATAAACTAGTTTATTATATGAGAAACCATTGTTACAGAGCCCTGACACACTGATCCCAATCCCAACTAAACTCGACAAAATTTAAAATTAATGATAGTATTGAAAGGTAGCAGAAGTACACAAGTAGAGTTTTTTCAATTTGAAGATAATTGCGAAAAATTCATTGAGATCATAAAAACATATATACTTAAGTCATCCGCCAAGCAAATTTCTAAAAACCATGGATGTGCAGCAAACATTTTAACCGAATTAACGTGGTGCACTCGGAATATAATCGCACAATCCCAACTGAATTCAAAATTAATGATAGTATTGAAAGGTAGCAGAAGTGCACAAGTAGAATTTTTTTAAATTTGAAGATAGTTGCGAAAAATTCATTGAGATCATGAAAACATATACACTTGAGTCATTCGCCAAGCATATTTCTAAAAACCATGGATGTGCAGCGAACATTTTAACCGAATTAACGTGGTGCACTCGGAATATAATCGCACAATCCCAACTAAACTCGACAAAATTCAAAATTAATGATAGTATTGAAAGGTAGCAGAAGTGCACAGGTAGAATTTTTTTAATTTGAATATAGTTGCGAAGAATTCATTGAGATCATGAAAACATACACACTTGAGTCATTCGCCAAGCATATTTCTAAAAACCATGGATGTGCAGCGAACATTTTAACCGAATTAACGTGGTGCACTCGGAATATAATCGCACAATCCCAACTAAACTCGACAAAATTTAAAATTGATGATAGTATTGAAAGGTAGCAGAAGTGCACAAGTAGAATTTTTTTAATTTGAATATAGTTGCGAAGAATTCATTGAGATCATGAAAACATACACACTTGAGTCATTCGCCAAGCATATTTCTAAAAACCATGGATGTGCAGCGAACATTTTAACCGAATTAACGTGGTGCACTCGGAATATAATCGCACAATCCCAACTAAACTCGACAAAATTCAAAATTAATGATAGTATTGAAAGGTAGCAGAAGTGGACAAGTAGATTTTTTTTTAATTTGAAGATAGTTGCGAAGAAT
Organism: Zygogramma bicolorata; assembly: GCA_032362365.1. NCBI lineage: Eukaryota > Metazoa > Arthropoda > Insecta > Coleoptera > Chrysomelidae > Zygogramma > Zygogramma bicolorata. The sequence goes on from JAVJAQ010000699.1 coordinate 1,472,829, forward strand.
TCATTGAGATCATGAAAACATACACACTTGAGTCATTCGCCAAGCATATTTCTAAAAACCATGGATGTGCAGCGAACATTTTAACCGAATTAACGTGGTGCACTCGGAATATAATCGCACAATCCCAACTAAACTCGACAAAATTCAAAATTAATGATAGTATTGAAAGGTAGCAGAAGTGCACAAGTAGAATTTTTTTAATTTGAATATAGTTGCGAAGAATTCATTGAGATCATGAAAACATACACACTTGAGTCATTCGCCAAGCATATTTCTAAAAACCATGGATGTGCAGCGAACATTTTAACCGAATTAACGTGGTGCACTCGGAATATAATCGCACAATCCCAACTAAACTCGACAAAATTCAAAATTAATGATAGTACTGAAAGGTAGCAGAAGTGGACAAGTAGATTTTTTTTTAATTTGAAGATAGTTGCGAAGAATTCATTGAGATCATGAAAACATATACATTTGAGTCATTCGCCAAGCATATTTCTAAAAACCATGGATGTGCAGCGAACATTTTAACCGAATTAACGTGGTGCACTCGGAATATAATCGCACAATCCCAACTAAACTCGACAAAATTCAAAATTAATGATAGTATTGAAAGGTAGCAGAAGTGCACAAGTAGAATTTTTTTAATTTGAATATAGTTGCGAAGAATTCATTGAGATCATGAAAACATACACACTTGAGTCATTCGCCAAGCATATTTCTAAAAACCATGGATGTGCAGCGAACATTTTAACCGAATTAACGTGGTGCACTCGGAATATAATCGCACAATCCCAACTAAACTCGACAAAATTCAAAATTAATGATAGTATTGAAAGGTAGCAGAAGTGGACAAGTAGATTTTTTTTTAATTTGAAGATAGTTGCGAAGAATTCATTGAGATCATGAAAACATACACACTTGAGTCATTCGCCAAGCATATTTCTAAAAACCATGGATGTGCAGCGAACATTTTAACCGAATTAACGTGGTGCACTCGGAATATAATCGCACAATCCCAACTAAACTCGACAAAATTCAAAATTAATTATAGTATTGAAAGGTAGCAGAAGTGCACAAGTAGAATTTTTTTAATTTGAATATAGTTGCGAAGAATTCATTGAGATCATGAAAACATACACACTTGAGTCATTCGCCAAGCATATTTCTAAAAACCATGGATGTGCAGCGATCATTTCAACCGAATTAACGTGGTGCACTCGGAATATAATCGCACAATCCCAACTAAACTCGACAAAATTCAAAATTAATGATAGTATTGAAAGGTAGCAGAAGTGCACAAGTAGAATTTTTTTAATTTGAATATAGTTGCGAAGAATTCATTGAGATCATGAAAACATACACACTTGAGTCATTCGCCAAGCATATTTCTAAAAACCATGGATGTGCAGCGAACATTTTAACCGAATTAACGTGGTGCACTCGGAATATAATCGCACAATCCCAACTAAACTCGACAAAATTTAAAATTGATGATAGTATTGAAAGGTAGCAGAAGTGCACAAGTAGAATTTTTTTTAATTTGAAGATAGTTGCGAAAAATTCATTGAGATCATGAAAACATATACACTTGAGTCATTCGCCAAGCATATTTCTAAAAACCATGGATGTGCAGCGAACATTTCAACCGAATTAACGTGGTGCACTCGGAATATAATCGCACAATCCCAACTAAACTCGACAAAATTTAAAATTGATGATAGTATTGAAAGGTAGCAGAAGTGCACAAGTAGAATTTTTTTAATTTGAATATAGTTGCGAAGAATTCATTGAGATCATGAAAACATACACACTTGAGTCATTCGCCAAGCATATTTCTAAAAACCATGGATGTGCAGCGAACATTTCAACCGAATTAACGTGGTGCACTCGGAATATAATCGCACAATCCCAACTAAACTCGACAAAATTTAAAATTGATGATAGTATTGAAAGGTAGCAGAAGTGCACAAGTAGAATTTTTTTAATTTGAATATAGTTGCGAAGAATTCATTGAGATCATGAAAACATACACACTTGAGTCATTCGCCAAGCATATTTCTAAAAACCATGGATGTGCAGCGAACATTTTAACCGAATTAATGTGGTGCACTCGGAATATAATCGCACAATCCCAACTAAACTCGACAAAATTCAAAATTAATGATAGTATTGAAAGGTAGCAGAAGTGCACAAGTAGAATTTTTTTAATTTGAATATAGTTGCGAAGAATTCATTGAGATCATGAAAACATACACACTTGAGTCATTCGCCAAGCATATTTCTAAAAACCATGGATGTGCAGCGAACATTTTAACCGAATTAACGTGGTGCACTCGGAATATAATCGCACAATCCCAACTAAACTCGACAAAATTCAAAATTAATGATAGTATTGAAAGGTAGCAGAAGTGGACAAGTAGATTTTTTTTTAATTTGAAGATAGTTGCAAAAAATTCATTGAGATCATAAAAACATATACACTTGAGTCATTCGCCAAGCATATTTCTAAAAACCATGGATGTGCAGCGAACATTTTAACCGAATTAACTTGGTGCACTCGGAATATAATCGCACAATCCCAACTAAATTCGACAAAATTTAAAATTGATGATAGTATTGAAAGGTAGCAGAAGTGCACAAGTAGAATTTTTTTAATTTGAATATAGTTGCGAAGAATTCATTGAGATCATGAAAACATACACACTTGAGTCATTCGCCAAGCATATTTCTAAAAACCATGGATGTGCAGCGAACATTTTAACCGAATTAACGTGGTGCACTCGGAATATAATCGCACAATCCCAACTAAACTCGACAAAATTCAAAATTAATGATAGTATTGAAAGGTAGCAGAAGTGGACAAGTAGATTTTTTTTAATTTGAAGATAGTTGCGAAAAATTCATTGAGATCATGAAAACATATACATTTGAGTCATTCGCCAAGCATATTTCTAAAAACCATGGATGTGCAGCGAACATTTTAACCGAATTAACGTGGTGCACTCGGAATATAATCGCACAATCCCAACTAAACTCGACAAAATTTAAAATTAATGATAGTATTGAAAGGTAGCAGAAGTGGACAAGTTGTTTTTTTTTTAATTTGAAGATAGTTGCGAAAAATTCATTGAGATCATGAAAACATATACACTTGAGTCATTCGCCAAGCATATTTCTAAAAACCATGGATGTGCAGCGAACATTTTAACCGAATTAACTTGGTGCACTCGGAATATAATCGCACAATCCCAACTAAACTCGACAAAATTCAAAATTAATGATAGTATTGAAAAGTAGCAGAAGTGCACAAGTAGAATTTTTTTTAATTGAAGATAGTTGCGAAAAATTCCTTTAGATCATGAAAACATATACACCTGAGTCGTTCACCAAGCATATTTCTAAAAACCATGGATGTGCAGCGAACATTTCAACCGAATAAACGTGGTGAACTCTGAATATAATCGCCGAAAAAATTCTGCACCACTTTGATCCAGTTATTACATTAGATTCTCTTGTGTTTCGTTGCCATTCGTGTTCAGTATATTGGTTTCATATTCAAGTTATCAGCGAGAGATAATTTACCTATGCATCACGCAATTTTCAAGTAATACACGTGGTACTTCTTATGCAGGAGTTCCTTCACTCTAGTCTCATCACACCAATTTACGATTGGTATCGTTTAGTGACGACTATTTGACTATCGAATTGCATTCATTATACTAATCAAGTATAGTATAATATTCATCTGGTGATTAATAGCTGAACTATCAGCGGAAACATGGCCTGGACATTCTAAAACGCATATCAACATCGTCGTAGTCCTGGATATAACCAAACAATTCATAGTAATTTCCTTTGTTCAGGTACATTCTGAAACTTTTCCAAGAGATCAATTACCCTAACACCAAACTGATATTTTTCGCACTCGACGCGCGTTTCGCTAACAAGGTTAGCATCTTCAGGAGAAGAAAATTGATCAATATTGATATCAATTTTCTTTTCCTGAAGATGCTAACCTTGTTAGCGAAACGCGCGTCGTGTGCGAAAAATATCAGTTTTGGTGTTAGGGTAATTGATCTTGGAAAAGTTTCAACTTTTACACCAAAGGTTCCAAAACTCATCGTTTATTATCTATTTGTCATTCATATAACATAATCTCTGTGCTGTGAAGTCCCCCTTTAATTTTTCCATTTCAAAACGATATATTGATATATTTATACAAATTTTTGAACATCTCAAGTGGTCCCTTGGCAAGAATGAATATTTCATTAATATGTTTACCAAATTTCAAATCATTCACCCAATCGAGATACGAGAACAATTTGACAAAAGAAGACCGTGAATCTGCAATGAATTAGTCCATTTCTTCAGTGATATTGATTTTTTTTTGACACATGATTGCATTTTTCACAGAATGTGAATCATTTTTAGAAATCCATAATTATGGGTGGAAAAACACGACAAACTCAACATTTTTTGTAAACTTCGGATTTTTGAGGGATGATTTTTCCAGCAACCGAATAGTGTTCAAACTATGTACATTGTTCATATCAGGTGATAAATATAGCAATCGTTCTTAGTACAAACAAACATTTCGTATATGTCAGAAAACAGACCAAAGCGAAAACAAGCTTTTTCTAAGTGTGTTGTCTCCTTGAGTCAAAACAAACTCAGAACTCTGGAGTACGATTTCACAGAGGAATTGGACCAAAGTGAAACAAAATAAGGAATGGAATGGATGGATGGACATTTTAAAAATGCACATTTGAGGAAGGAAGTTTTGAAAAATCATTATCTAAAATAAGGAACGACACTTATGCTGAAAATTGTTTCATTGTTACTTCTTATGATATTTTGTCTGCAATTTTCCCTGGACATTCGTCAATACGACCACGATATCTCCTCATCAGGAATTTGCATAGATTGGTTTCGGACAAGAAGTCGATGGTTTTTCACAATCAAAAATCGCATTTCTTTGACGGTATCATACCTCGAATAAAGCTGAAGCTAACCACTAGCCGTCATCACAACATCTGCCTATGACGTTCCGAGTGACGTTCCAACCAGAAGCAAATACAAATCACAAAATTCCACGTACTAGGAAATGAATTTCACGAAAAGTCATTGAGCACTGAGCACACTTGAAGACTGGCTATAAATCAGATCTTCAAAAAGATCAGGCCAGTCTCAACACCTGTCCGAAAACAACTGTTACCCTGGCTGAAATCACGAAGGGCCTTGAATCATATTCGTTGTCAACAAAGGATTCTTCACAGAATAAATTTCTGCATATGCTTTCGGCGATACAATCTCCGGAAATGATTTATTGGAACGGTCACACTTCTAGGCCAGTTCCGTGCTATTTGGCCTCTCGTTAGTATAAAGTAGTTTCCATCCTCAACTCGCAGTCGATGATGTTCCACAATCAATAATCACATAAATTTGATATTTTACAAATATTCAGTGAACACACTCGGGTACTGGCTCTTAATGAAATCATCTGAGGGAACAATTCGTTTATACCAGTCTCAACTACCTAACCTTAATTCCCTGGCTGATAACACAAAGTTCGTTGAATTAGCTAGTCCATTAACCTACTGTGTAGGTTATTTGAGACTCACTTGAAGAATTGTTCCTTTAGATTATTTGATATATAGCCAGTTTTCAAGTGTGCTCACTGACTATTTGTATGAAATGAATAACATGAAATGATAAGCATTTACACCCTATGGTGATATGTGTATATTATTCATAGGTGTTCCATTCACCTCTGCCTATATGGCTGACGGGCGATAAATTGCATGAGGTCACTTTTTCTTGCTCTGTATACCAATCACTCGAAACTTGAATCAAACAGTTACCATTTATAGGGAACTTTTACACGGATTAAAAGTGGTTTGCAGAAAAACATTCAACGGGATAACTTTTCATTCTTCCACCCAGGCAATGTTTTTGTGTCCAGTGAAAAATACATGTTACCGGACACTATTTTTATGTGCCATATAAATGTGCGCATCAAGTGCTGGAATACATGCAAGGTATATACATAGGATAAACTTTTACAATATGATTGACATGTGGTCATCACATTTGAAGAAAAAGAAGCCAAGTAGGATCGAAACGCATGCCGTTAGACGTTAGACCATCAAATCAAATTTCCTAATCATCTGAGCTACTGAATGATAAATTGAAAAAAAAATTGTTTCGCCGAGATGAGGTAACATCACTGTCGTTTCATGTATAGTCGATGAAAATCAGAAAAAGGCATCATCAAACTGTTAAATTTCAGTCGAACATTAAAGATTTTTTTTTAAATAAACTGCAGTTTATATCAAACTGCATAGATTTTATACTGAAAAGATATACTTAACATGCATTTTTTTAATATTGCTTGAGATGTGGAGCATATTCTTTTCATTATAAATATTTTATGACGTATGTTTATGAAGCATGTTCCTTATTGTTGAATGTCCTTGCGAATATATTCTTCTACTCGGTGGGACTATGCATGCGCCCCACTATATCTGGTATTTGTTCTTTGATTTGTTGGTAATTTTCGGAAATAATTGCATAAGTGCATCGAAATAACTGGTAGTCATGCATGAAAGCTTGTTGTATAGCTGCATTAGTTCATTTTCATATTTTCAAGAAGAAATCAACGAATGCATTTCATAAAAACAACACGCTTGAATGAATTGATTGGGCAATATTGACACTCGATTGTCATTTCGAGAAATAATTCCATTTTTCCACCAAATGATTTTCTCAATCAACTCAAGAGAATTACACCCGAAACGGAACATTTGTCTCTTCAAAACAGTCCTGCCAGTCCATAAATATTCAAAATTGCACACCTCTTATGACATTCTTCGCATTCGGTGGAGATCTTCTTATTTATACTGCGAATGGAAAAATGAGGGCTCCTTTCACAAATAACTGCAGTATAGTAGTTTTCACAATAAATGGTATTGACTGAAGGATTATAATAAAACCAATTAGACCCTTGAATTGTAAAATCCGAGATGCACATCATAAATTTAAAAGGGCCGGATTCAGGTAATTTTGTTTCTCAGAGAGGGATTGTAGAGGATTACAGCTTACACTTCTTGTTCATTTCAGTCTTTGTATTTTATTGGAAGTGTTTACTTGTGTTATAGTAGTTTTCAAAATAAATGGTATTGACTGAAGGATTATAATAAAACCAATTAGACCCTCAAGTTGTAAAATCATAAATGTAAAAGGACCAGATTCAGGTAATTTTGTTTCTCAGAGAGAGATTGTAGAGGATTACAGCTCACACTTCTTGTTCATTTTAGTCTTTGTATTTCATTGGAAGTGTTCACTTGTGTTACGGCGTGCAATGATTTTATAACATTTATTTGTTATTACAGACATTAATAGCAAAGATTTTATACCCCAACGTACAGAATAGGCAGTATGTGGCGTCCGTGGATAAAAAGTAATAGTGCTTCTTCCAGTGGTTCGTTAAAGAAGAATCACTCATCTTGTGACGCGAAAATCATTATAAAAAATGTGTACAGTTCCTTACTTCAGCAAGGTATAACGCTGGTGCTGCAGCAAAAGTAACCAGTAATTTGACGAAGGTGCCTCTTACTCCAGTTAGACGAATTGTTGAAAATTCCATGGAATCAAGAAAGCAGTGTAAAGATTCCGGTGTCACAAAAAGTCTAGACGACTGGGAAAAATATTTGATAAGGCGAAAAATCTACACTATGTACGATGAGCAGCGTGTCCCTACAATCGTAAGTCTGAAATAGCGGCTCATCAATGACGAAACTCACATCAACTGTGGCCTCACTACTCTTTGGCGAGCTCTGTCTGCAATGGGCTTTAAATATCGCAAAATTGACAAGAGACAAGAAATAATGGAATCCACACGTTTAATATGCTGGCGTTCTGAATATATAACGTCAATAAGAAAATACCGGTCTGAAAATCAGCCAATACTCTACCTCTCGCTCTACCTCGACGAGACGTGGTTTGACACGCATGACACCCCTTCCAAAGGATGGTCTGATTCCTCTGATAAGTGTAAAACAACAGCACCATCAAATAAATGGGAGAGAATCACAATATTACACGCAGGATCAGAAAATGGTTGGATCCCAAACGCTATGTGGCTTTCTGCCAAAAATATTAAGGACTCTTGTGTTGATTATCACGAAGATACGACAGCAGAGCTTCTTGAAGATTGGTTTAAAAATTGTCTGTTACCCAACATTCCGCCAAACAGCGTTATAGTAATGGACAACGCAAGCTATCATAGTCGGCAATTGGAAAAAATTCCTGGCTCAAAGAATACGAAATTGGAGATTCAAAACTTCATGGCTGCAAATGATATATATATGTTTGTGATACAATTGCAGAAGAATTGGGACATACAGTGTTATAGTCCAGCAGCCACCGCCTGATTTTTCGAGTGATTAATAACAAGCTGAATCTCCGTGAGTAGGTTCGGTTTGACGAGAGGCCCAAGTTTTCCCTCTGTGAAAATTCTCGTTAGAGGTAGCTAACGTAGTGCGCAGGTGTGAAACATGTCGATTCGGCGGGGTGTCGAAATTGTCGGACTAATAGTGAGTTTTTTATTCACATATTGAGATATAATTGGATAATACACTCGGAAAAACAATTGTCCTACAAAATGGATGGTTTGACTGGAGCGTCCTCCACTCCGAATATGTCGAAAAAACGAGGTCATGAAAATTATCAATTACCAGCTGTTTTTTTTATGCAGCTTAGTAAATACTTGTATAATGAAATGGCCACATAGTCCTACAAATTTAGTGGCACGTTTTCCTAGTCCTACGCTTGGAAGTTGTCGATACCACGGTAACACTTTTTTCACACCTGCGCACTACGTTAGCTACCTCTAACGAGAATTTTCACAGAGGGAAAACTTGGGCGTCTCGTCGAACCGAACCTACTCACGGAGATTCAGCCTGTTATTAATCACTCGAAAAATCAGGCGGTGGCTGCTGGACTATTACGACTACCTCCCTACTACTGCGTGTTCAATACCATAGAGCTTATGTGGCACCAACTTAAATCGAGCGGGCATGGAAAAAATACTGTATGAATGAACTGTATGAATGACATTCCTACCGAGAGTTGGCAAAGTTCTGTTAGTCATGTTATAAATGTTGAAAACTCGTACCTTTCTGTAAAATCAATTGCGCCAATTATAATTAATTTAGATGAGGAAAGCGATAGCGACACTGAACTAAATATAGAATAGAATTGTAACATTTCGATAAATTACTTGTATATCTCCTACATTATGCAAAATTCAAATTTCTTAAGTTCGACCCTGTAGCACAATTGCATCTTTTACCAGATGATTTTCTACACAATGGGATTAAATCGGGTAGTTTATTGCAGTTAATAAGCCAATACAATTTACTGTGAAAAATACTACACTTACTCGATTATTATTTTTATTCCAAAGAGTAATATTTCATAAACAAGGTTACTTTAATATCGCAAGGTTTTCGGGCTTGAGGGCCGTGTATTGGAATTTTTAATTCCGGAGCTTTCGGCTACATCTGCGGCAGCCATCTTCAGCGGCGTAGTCGTAGGTCAACTCTCCTGTGCGAGTCTACTATGACTGGTGTTACATCTGGAGGTGGCGACTTGTTCTTATGAGGTTGGATCGTGTTCTGTCGGACGTCGGATTCTCTGGATATGTCGGACCGTGGCGTTAATTTATTCAGAACCGGATGCCAAATTTTGTTTAGACTTAATCCTTCTTCCTTCTTATTGAAATTATCTTTGTGTTTATATATTTCAATTGCTTCCCGGTATAAGCGAGTGGAGTAATGTTTGGTCGTTGAGAGAATTGAAGTCTTATCGAACTGGATGTTGTGGTTTTCTATAAGGGCATGTTCCGCTACAGCTGATTTTTCAGTTTGCCCTAATCGACAATTTCGTCTATGTTCACTGATTCGTGTCTTGAAGCTGCGTTTGGTGGTTCCTACATATACTTTTCCACACGAGCACGGAATCCTGTACACCCCAGCGTTAGATAGTGGGTCTCTAGGATCTTTAGCAGATCTCAGGTGTTCCTGTATTTTCCTCGTGGGTTTGTATATTGTTTTGATATTGTGTTTCTTCAATATTTTGCCAATGCGATCCGTGGTACCCCTCAGGTAAGGCAGGAAAGCGGTTCCCGTTGGAATCACGTCTTTTGATTTTCCGGTTGTTTTAGGTTGTATTGCCCGTTCTATATCTCTGTCCTGGTATCCATTAGCTCGTAGAGCGTTTCTGAGGTGATTAAGTTCATCATTCAGAAATTCCGGTTCGCAGATTCGTTTCGCTCTATCAACCAGCGTTTTTATGATGCCCTGTTTTTGTTGCGGGTGGTGATTGGAGTCTTTGTGCAGATATCTGTCGGTATGTGTCGCTTTGCGATAAACTTTGTGGCCAAGTTTACCATCATTCCGCCTCGTAACCAATACATCCAAGAAAGCGAGTTGCTCGTTTTGTTCAATTTCCATGGTGAATTGAATTCTTGGGTTGACATTGTTTAGATGACTCAGGAATGATCTCAGCTCTTCTTCGCCGTGATTCCAGATCACGAATGTGTCATCCACATACCTTAACCAGCATTTGGGTTGTTTCGCAGCGGTCCTAAGTGCTATTTCTTCGAATTTCTCCATGAAGAAATTTGCTATAACGGGACTAAGTGGACTCCCCATTGCGACTCCATCCTTTTGTTCATAAAGTGTACTATTGAATTGGAAATACGTAGTTGTCAATGTTAGGTGTAGCAGTGCCATTATATCTTCTGGAAATGCGTCCCTCAGGTATGTGAGAGCCTGTTCCAGAGGCACGTTTGTGAATAACGACACTACATCGAAACTGACCAGGATATCCCCCGGGGATACCGACAAGGTTTTTACAAACGTGCCCCTGGAACAGGCTCTCACATACCTGAGGGACGCATTTCCAGAAGATATAATGGCACTGCTACACCTAACATTGACAACTACGTATTTCCAATTCAATGGTACACTTTATGAACAAAAGGATGGAGTCGCAATGGGAAGTCCACTTAGTCCCGTTATAGCAAATTTCTTCATGGAGAAATTCGAAGAAATAGCACTTAGGACCGCTGCGAAACAACCCAAATGCTGGTTAAGGTATGTGGATGACACATTCGTGATCTGGAATCACAGCGAAGAAGAGCTGAGATCATTCCTGAGTCATCTAAACAATGTCAACCCAAGAATTCAATTCACCATGGAAATTGAACAAAACGAGCAACTCGCTTTCTTGGATGTATTGGTTACGAGGCGGAATGATGGTAAACTTGGCCACAAAGTTTATCGCAAAGCGACACATACCGACAGATATCTGCACAAAGACTCCAATCACCACCCGCAACAAAAACAGGGCATCATAAAAACGCTGGTTGATAGAGCGAAACGAATCTGCGAACCGGAATTTCTGAATGATGAACTTAATCACCTCAGAAACGCTCTACGAGCTAATGGATACCAGGACAGAGATATAGAACGGGCAATACAACCTAAAACAACCGGAAAATCAAAAGACGTGATTCCAACGGGAACCGCTTTCCTGCCTTACCTGAGGGGTACCACGGATCGCATTGGCAAAATATTGAAGAAACACAATATCAAAACAATATACAAACCCACGAGGAAAATACAGGAACACCTGAGATCTGCTAAAGATCCTAGAGACCCACTATCTAACGCTGGGGTGTACAGGATTCCGTGCTCGTGTGGAAAAGTATATGTAGGAACCACCAAACGCAGCTTCAAGACACGAATCAGTGAACATAGACGAAATTGTCGATTAGGGCAAACTGAAAAATCAGCTGTAGCGGAACATGCCCTTATAGAAAACCACAACATCCAGTTCGATAAGACTTCAATTCTCTCAACGACCAAACATTACTCCACTCGCTTATACCGGGAAGCAATTGAAATATATAAACACAAAGATAATTTCAATAGGAAGGAAGAAGGATTAAGTCTAAACAAAATTTGGCATCCGGTTCTGAATAAATTAACGCCACGGTCCGACATATCCAGAGAATCCGACGTCCGACAGAACACGATCCAACCTCATAAGAACAAGTCGCCACCTCCAGATGTAACACCAGTCATAGTAGACTCGCACAGGAGAGTTGACCTACGACTACGCCGCTGAAGATGGCTGCCGCAGATGTAGCCGAAAGCTCCGGAATTAAAAATTCCAATACACGGCCCTCAAGCCCGAAAACCTTGCGATATTACAACACCGGCCGTGAAAGCCTACATTCTTTCATAAGGTTACTTTACTTTCGTTTGGGTTTTCGTCTCATCTGTTCAAGAAATCCACTCGCTCCCTTTACGCCAAGAGCCAGAGCAAAAAAAGTAGGTTCATAATGCAATCTTCTACAGAATTGATTTTCTTGTTGGAAAATGTTTGGGGGTGTCCCCTGAATATAAATTCAAGTTGGCGGGACAGGGAGGGTTGAGCTTCAGCCGCCATCTTGGAAAACACGTTTCATCAAATATCTCGTGAACCGTGCATCGTACGACAAAAACAGTAGGGATCATTTTCGTAGGTAATAAAATTCTCTTCAACTTTTATTTAAAACTTTTTTCCGTATAGTGCATAGGTTTTCATTTATAGCGCGCCAAACTGTTCCCAGCATGGTTATTGCTAAATATATAGTGAACGGTTGATGAAACAGTATAAATGGCAGTATTTTGGCGCGCCATAAATAAAAACCTATGCTTTATACAAAAAAAAGTTTCAAATAAAAGTTGCAGAGAATTTCATTATCTACAAAAACGATTCCTACTGTTCTCATCGTACGATGCACGGTTCACGAGTTATTCGATAAAGCGTGTTTTCCAAGATGGCGGCTGAAGCTCAACCCCCCCTGTCCCGCCAACTTGAATTTACATTCAGGGGACACCCCCGAACATTTTCCAACAAGAATATCAATTCTGTAGAAGATTGCAGAAAAAAAGTACCTGGTTCTTGGACTACTTCTTCAATTGCTACACATATTTCACTCCAAAGTGATGCATTGTCGAAGAATAAAAACTATTTCCGCAACTTCTGTTACGGTTCTGAAAAACAATTTGTTGGCGATTAAAGAAGATGGCTGTTGCAGGAGATCTGTTACCAAAGAACTGTAATTCTATCATATTCGAGATCTTTTCAACAATAATTCTCGTCAAGCTATAAGTAACACCAAGTTCCCTGAAGTAGCTAATAATAAAACCGAGAAACATGATCAACACTAATAGGATTCGTGCTAGTGAATAGATCTTCAGTTGTTGTTACATGCCCGAACAATGGGCAGGAATGAATACCGTGGAACAATAATTATAAAAAATGTTATTTATCTTGCTACTTATAAGTTTAATTAGTGGTTCTGAGAGTTGAATCATGTTACCGAATTGTCCAGTCGGTTTATTAGTTTTATGGTTTATTTTATGGACTACCCAAAATCAATAATTTTTTTTTAATCGCTATCATAATAAGGAATTCAAAGACAATATTTCGACTGGAAATCTTTGACAAATTTCGTGAACTGATTGGTCGAATACAATGATTTTCATATTTTCCATGTCAGCCCTGTGACACTTCAACGGAAAATTCGGTTTACTGAATTGTTTTTCAAGTGATCGAATGTCTGTTGTTTGATTATTATTTGATTTTGCCATTGAAAAAAATAGTTTTCGGTAGTGTAGAGGCAAGCAGACACTCTTCCTTTCACTCGAGTTCAAAGAAATATATATATTATCTCGACAACGATACGAAAGAGGCATAGAAAATATTGAATAGAAAATAATTGAAATTCACCGAATATGGGAAATGTTCCTTCGAAACGGGAAAGTTGTTTGAATGAAAGTGAAAGTGACTATTATAACGCCTAATTGCTCCAACTAAAAGTCATCCACAAATTTGGGGCATTATAGGCACGGCAGCTCAGTTGTATGGTAGCAAGGTGTGGATTCGTTTGAGAGATGGGGCCAAAAGGGCGCCACCCTATTTAATAAGGCAAGAACAGGGAAAATTAAGCAAGATAAACTGAAAGACTCAATTAACTGTTTGATATATTATCTTACCCAAATATAAGTTTCAATATTCTAGGGTTCTCAAAGGTACTTACAGTATAGGCAACACAAAATTATTCATTAATTCATTTCCTTGTGTAAATGTTAATACCCCCCTTATATTGGCCAATATATGAGTTCACAAGTGATTCAGCTAGTTGCTGGTGAAAATATATAACATAAATATGTTGAAATATAACTGTAATTATTTGAACTTTTGAATGAAATTGTGGCTTATGGAATTAAAGTTCACCAAGGATGGGTCTGACCTTATTCGGAGCCTCTCATCTTTGTGATCCCAGTCGGGAGAATAACAGGATGGATTCCTTGAGGCTGGGTGGTTCGGTTTGATCTAGTCCAACCAACAGAACGGGCAGTCGGTGAAGGACTGAAGTGGCGCTTATCCTTCAGGAAATGGACAGGTACTAATAATGATGTTAGAATAAAATCGAAATTTCTTGATGAAATTTTCTCAGGTGGGAAATTTGGAGTTTTCCCCAAAAATCTCAAATTTTTTGAAATTGGGGCACGAGGCTTCCTCAAAATGGCGTCGTTAATCGCTTCATACGGTTTAAAATCCCAAAAAAGCCAACAGATCTACAAATTTATAATGCTAAAGTATGCATTAGTTCAAATTAATAACCAACTCACCTTCCAGAAGGAAAGGCCTTTTAAATAGGTGTTGATGAATGCAATGCAAAACGAAAATAACCACAAGGGCGTCATCTTGAACTTAGAAATTCTTGAAAGACAAGATTTTTTACTAAAACCTGTCCAACTCCAAAAGGAAAAGCGTTGTGAAAAAACAGTTTAAATGTGAATTCGTATTCAGCGCATCCTGGATTTCGGATATGCGACTGACAGTTAAAAATCAGGAGTGCCACCCTTTTAAAATTTCTATCGACAGAAAGATGTGGAAGTTTGTTCTACTTCAAATGATCATAATAGAAATCGCCGTGAACAAAATCCACCAGAATGGGATAATCAGTGCAATACAGTATTGTACAAACGATTTACATAAATCTGGGTAACTATTTCTTTTGGTCACCTGTCACAAAGCTGCTTCGTGCCGCTTGAACTTGAAATAATAAGACGCATCCACGGACGCCTCAGTCAATGACAGACTGACATTTGACATGACAAGATAAACAAATTAACCTACAACAATTAATTTTTTATTTTGATGGAGTCCAGGACATGAAACACTCGAAATTGAAAACAGTTGAATCAATGGTATCGGATGAGGAAATGGACCTGTCAACACACCAAAAACTCGTCAGCCTTCAGCATAATAACACAAGGAGTTGACACTTCATACACAACCATATTCATATTTTGATTGAAGTTTAGACAAACTGGTAACACCCAAACAAGGTACAAAACATGAAAGTTCCATGCATCTCGGGCTTCAAGAAAGTCAACTTTAACGTCACACTATTATTAGTTAGTTCTTCTCCCATATTGGAATCGCAATACTAACTAGTTCTCATCATCATCATTCATTGATCAACTGCGCGTCAATTTTAATTTCATCATTCGTAAATTATTGGTTTAACTAACACCTTTTTTTTCTCCATATAATAAGTTTTTTTACAGATTCCAATAGAGTTGACTATATAGATAATGGAAGTCTGAACCGATACTACTCACTCGTATGAGTGAAATTGAATAAAATGTTGCGATTGTTCATTCAATCAGTTCAAGTTGAGTTGTGGTTGAGTAGGGAAACAGCAACTGCTGACACTGCACCATTTATTCTTGAAAAAGTCCATTCATTATTTTTATGAGTTGACTGTAATTACGTCGTTTCGATTGCTTGTGTCATTGGCCAGATTCAGATCTTTGAACACTGACATGCCAGATATAATACTCAAAAATAGCCAGTTTTGTTTCAGATTTGCAGTTTCGTTGAGTTGAAAAATATTCATTTTTGTATTGATACTGTTTTTTCTGATAAAATCTAAGTGAACGAGGGCACACGTCAACTTCTATCAGAAAATTGCCACGCCACTAAACCGTTCATTTCCATTACCATTCCAGACCATTCAACGACTGTAATTGCACATGTCCACAAAAATATGAATGATAAAAAAGTTTTGAAAGTGAAACTGATTCGATCCCAATTCACATTAATACATTTCAGGGTCAGAAATTTGCCGTTCCAAACTAGGTCATATTCTTCACTAATTCCTTATTGTTTGTCATCTTATAGTAACTTAATCACTCGAAGAACTGAATGAATACCAGTGATATTTCGAGAATACAGTGATGTAGTCTCACGTTACCTGTCCTTGCCCCGATTTCCCCCAAACGTAGTGCATTTTCGGGTGTTGATAGCCTCGCTCGGCAGGTACGGTGTGAGTTTCCATAAACTGTCGGCAGATATTTAAGATCCCATTTGGAAATCTCTACAAAGTTATAACAAGCCGTGAAAGCATCCTCCTGGTTCGACAAAAGCTGCTTCGAAATCTACGCCGAAAGCCAATTTGGTATTTATACGGGGCCAGTTCACATAGGCGGGTATGAAAGGGGCGTTCTCATTCTCGAACAGAATGATCCTTTCCAGGAAGTCTCGGTTATTAGTTATTACACGCACTGTGATTAACATCAAGACGGCGGGGTATACGGCATATGGTATACATTCAGTTACAGAAGTTCCGATCCTGATTTTTTTTACTGCGGTCGTCAGTTGAATTTTTTATTGTGGTTGAAGATAGCAATCAGCCTGCGAACTAATGACTCAAAATTCCAATCGAAATTTCTCATTGAAGAGAACAACTATCGCCAAATTGTAGTAAACTATAGGTCTGGAATTTTTCAATATTCATCAGAAAATGTTCATAATAGAATGTTTTGTTAAGGAGCCATGAGTGGCAAACATAAGAATTCAGTTGATAATCTGCATCTCCAAGAATATTTGTATTATCATAGCCCTCAAAGCGACTTGAAGTGTACTCAGATAAGAGCTTTTTTCTTGTCGTCTAGCTATCCCTTTGAGAAACTTCAAATAATCTCAGATCATAGTGGTCCCATCAACAATGAAACATAGTAAAGGTTTTCAATTACTCCAAATGCAATCTTCAGTCCTTGATGCAGCTGTATTGAAGTCTCAGGAAACTACAGCCTTCATGCCAATGAAAGAACTATATTTTAACAGAATCTTATATGAAATAATAGATATTGATATGAAATTGATATCAATTGGTGTATAGTCAATCAATTACCAGGGATATTTCAGAAAATTGGATATTATTGCATTTGTATGTAACATCGCAGATCTTTCTCTGGACGCTGGTCATACTGAAAATTGGAACAGAACGCAATAGCAGTTGTGCCATTCTTCACAAGAAAATCTCAAGAATTTTTATTTCATATTCATGGGCTCATAACTTTTCCTTCTATTCGGATATGAATGAAGGAAGCGTTGGGAAGTATCAATCTGAAACTTCATTCAACAATAATTATGGAAATAAGTGAATGAAAAATGATTTATGAATCATGAAGCTTCCTCAAATTGTGGTTCTTAAGGAAATGAACCTAGAATAGATGCTGTGTTTTCCCTGTCTATCTTCGCACTCAGTCGTTGTATTAGAAAATTTTTTCATCTCTTTTCTCCTGTTTCCTCCTTGATCTTCTTCACAATTTTTCTGATCCAGTTTGAACAATTCGGTCCAACAACACAGAGGGTATTGAACAACAATATAATTCTTTGTAAAGATTCATTTTTATTGAATTTATTTTCCTCCGCTTGTTCCGTTAAGGCATTTCTTATATTTGATTCAGCAAAAAAGTCGATACATGTGACGTCCTAAGCCATTGCTTGCTTTACCCCTCTCCTATGGTGTCAGAGTCACTCCACCTGGTCTTAGATTTTGGTCAATACTTGTAGTATTGTAGTTCTGTCTTCACCGTGTCGTTGAGTGCGTGATGGCGGGAATGACTCTCAGAACTTAATGGACCACTAATGCCATGTATTCCCGATTCATCAACATCACTGCCACATCGACTGTAAACATAGGTTCGACGAATGTCATCCCCCAATCCAACTGATATTCAACTGTTTCCTGTGCTGTAAGTGCCTATCTTTATCGCTCTAACTTCATCTTCTCCGACATCTTCTAACATTTTTTCTGGCGATATAGAATCGTCCCACCGTCTCTGCTCAAGGAAATTCTCAAGCTTAGGTTTTTCTGCTCCAGGTACCTTCGAAAATCTTTCTAGCCCTTCCCTTCGTGAACTTGAAGAGGCATCATTAATTCTTTTCAGAATTGATTCTAACAGAGATGCGGTAGCGTATGATGAATTCAAGTATGCTGGAAACGATAATAATAATAAGCTGATTATCTTACACACTCTGGGTTGAAGTATAATCACTTTGAAGACATTGTAACGAAAAGAACGCTGGACGATGTCGACGAACTATAAAAACATTGTTGCGAAAAGAGTTATTCTCGCATTTGACGCAGACCACAGAAAAAAACTACTGTTTTGCCAGTATGCTCTGAATGAAGATCACAAGATCAGTATGCCATTTTACACTGATCAGAAATGTTCATGACGCTTTCTTGAGTGGCCATATGTTGAGTGATCAATTTGGTGTGAGGTTGGTCTCTGTTTAAAGTCATGTGTTCGATCTCAACTTGCCAAAAACAACTCATGGAGCCTTATTTCAAGGCAATAGCTAATTCAAATTATAGTAGGATGTATTGTGAATGAACTCTGAGATGAATCGCTTCTACATAATCGCTTCTACATTTTTTCCGGTTCCCCGGTTGGATATATTTTAGCAAAAGAGAATGCGATATGGAAAGTAATTTCATATGTGAAACTGTATGTACCCCATACAAATTGTTCATAGCCAGGCAGTGACTCAAAATTAAAAAAATTATGAAATCTAGAATGGAACTCGAAATGTCTGCATTACTTTTCCAGATTTCGAAATAGTTTTCAAAGCACATATTGAATTTTTTGGAATCTCGTTCGTTCTATAGTATAATCTCATTGTTTATACGACGAGTATGGTTTTGTTTTCATCGTTACATATATGATCAACTATCAATTCAAACGCTGTACGTTCTATCCTTATTCAATTCAATCCTGACTGAATTTCTTAGAATTATTTTACTCGGAATATTCGGCGTATTTGACCTCTTTTTCATTATCTACACACCTCATCGTTAGATCCGTCATTGCACGTTGTATGTGATCATTTTGTATTCCAACCTGGCAGTAGGTATTTTGTTCTGGCAGAAACCGTGTTTGTTTTTTCGGATCAGCATTTTCAACCCTTGAATTCTCAATAAAAATATCACTGATAGATTGAAGTATTATGCATAAAACCTGCAGAAATATCAGCTTTACCATCAACACCATACAATAGTTCATCAACACCTACGCCAATGGAGATTTATTAACAGGTAGACAACAAAGCTCAACCACTTATACCCTACTAAATACCTCAAAGAAAGCGGTACGATGCCAATACCTCAGACTAACACAATTCATAACAGTTGTAAGCACTTAGAGACTGGTCACATCAGCTTCTACTGATCGTTGACCCATTGTTGTATTATTTGCGATGGGTCTGTTTGTAGTTATCAATGGAATACTGTGGGAGTACCTCGAGTGTGAATAATTTATTGTTATAATGATCCATCAGTTGTTTTTTTTGGGGATAGACAAAAATTTTTTTTCATTATAGATGCCAGCTGATAATATTATTATGAAGATAAAAAAATTATTTATAGACCTTTGAGATTATTTTATCATCCTACTTTCTCATAAAAGTTTTGCATTTCTTTATGTGGAGAGGAAAAATTAAAAAAATAATTCCTTGAACTTCATTGTCTCCACAAAAATACTCAAGTTTTTATATAGGAAACATTATATCGTGAGGTTGCAGTCAGATTTATAGGGCTGTTATAAAGAGGACTCTCTGTTATCTGTCAAGCTATCACCAAATTTATTACTTCGTCAGGAAAACTAAAATAATACATAAGATTTTATTTTAATAATACAGAAAGATGGAACACTTACTAAGGATACAACGAAATATAGAACGGTACAAAACGAACAGAAAAAACATTGAAGATTTTTGAATTATGTCAAATTTTGAGATATGGTCTGGATACCAGGTGATTTTTCTCTATCTTTCTCTCTCTATCTTTTTCGAATTCTTGAATTATCGAGATATGTTTTTATGTTAATAGAATGTTCTTCGTTTGCTTGAAAGTGGTTGACAATGTTCCTTGCTGAGTGGTATTGATTCCATTTTCTATATTACTAACTCTATTGAAACCTGTCGCTGAGAACGAAAGGATGAAAGTATAAAAATACAAATCAGATAAGTTGATAAAATCCGAACAAAAAGGTTGAATGGATTTTTTGGTCGAAATTAAATCAAACCTTTGATTGATCAAAATAATAATGTTGTGGAAAAAAAATTGAGATATCAAAATGTGAAATATCTGTCAAAAAAATTGAGATGTCGAATAGAAAATATTGGTAAAACAATTTAAATGAAGAAATGAATGAAATAATATAAACAAATGTTGAAACCAAGTTTCATGTTGAGTGAACTCACGACGTTTCGTTTGCTGGTTTCCGCAATCGTCATCACCCGACCTGACAAAATACAGTGAGGATATCTAAATCGTAAAGTATTCAAAATAACTTTAACTTTGGAACATGATGGGCAGAGATCAATAAGCAGCCTGACCATCATATATTAACGGAAAAATCGTTCTCTTGAAAATTGAAGATAGGAGATATTTGTATATCGTTCTCGAAAAAATCAATAAATGATAATATATTAGAAGTCTCCATAATATAATATAACGTAATGTCTTCTTATAATAGAAAATAAAGGGGTGAATAGTATCAGCTGTCATGAAAACATTGCAGCATGGAAATATGTTTCATATTAATTTAAAGGTTAGTAAAATTCGTATCATTTTTGTCTACTCATATCAGCAACACTGAATTTATGCCGGCGTTTTCCATTTCACGCTTTGTTTTGATTCTCCTCCAGTAGAAGGTATCCGAAAAAAATAATATGGTTCTATTCCAATCAGAACATTCACAAAGTGCGTAAATTTTACTCTGCATCAATGATACAGCTGGAAATGTTTTTGTATAATGGTCGGTTCATACACCACACTTTTACTTTATCTTTTACTTTTACTTCAAGAAAGTTGTCACAATGTAAATCAATCGAGGCGTTCATACACGGCACTTTTACTTTTAGTTTAAGGATGAGAACTTTTACTTTAAGAATCAGATGATTCAATAATTTTAGGGACTGCGCACGCGTGCATGTGAAGTCATCACAGCAAGCAGTGCCACCAACATTATAAGGAAACGTATTCTTCTGAATATTTCACAGAAATGATTTAAAATGGGTGTTCTCTGAAATATCTGTCATTATCCGATACAAAATAGCAAATTGCAAATCAAAACAATAACGTAACCCACAATTACTTCTTCTTCGTTTGTTTTTGATCACTGCGCATGCGTCCTGTTTACTTTAACACTGGTGTATGAACGGTCTAATTCCATTCTTAAGGTAAAAGTAAAAATAAAAGATAAAGTAAAAGTAAAAGTGTGGTGTATGAACCGACCATTACTTTAAGAATGAGATAATTTAATTATTTTAGGGACTGCGCATGCGTGCATGCGAAGTCATCACAGCAAGCAGTGCCACCAACATTATGAGGAAACGTATTCTTCTGAATATTTTACAGAAATTATATAAAATGAGTGTTCTGTGAAATATCTGTCATCATTCGATACAAAATAGCAAATTGCAAATCAAAACAATGACGTAACCCACGATTACTTCTTCTTCTTCTTCGTTTCTTTTTGATCACTGCGCATGCGTCCTGTTTACTTTAACACTGGTGTATGAACGGTCCAATTCCATTCTTAAGGTAAAAGTAAAAGATAAAGTAAAAGTGTGGTGTATGAACCGACCATAGTCTACTGAATAATGTCACTTCACGCGTTATTGTACACATAGTCTGATTGAATATCCAAATATTCTTTGGAAGGTATTTTTGAATTAGTGTTCTTCAGTAGGGAGTATGCATGTTATCATGATAATTCAACAATTTCACTCTTCAACAAACAACACAGTTTCAGAGAAATGGTATATTATCCTGAGTCTCATTTCATATGACTAGCTGTTTACCGGAACACCCAATAAAACAGCATTTATTATTATCCTATCTTTTTGTTTGGGAGGAAACAATATGTCACAAGAATAAACACCGTCATTCAAAGTAATCGATGTAGTTCAAAGACAGTCTTCGAATTCGTCACGAGCTCTAATTACGTCGAATACAACAATAAACAGTGGGTGTTCAGCAAACGCGTCATACATAAAGATGAAATGAACAATTAGCCATAACTCAAGAACCATAGTATGCCACTCACCGGGAATTATATATTATTGTTTGTATGTAATGATGTTTCGTTTATTTTTAAAAAGGAAGAAAAATTTATATTGCATTTCCATAATTAGAAAGGTCAATGAACAAGTAGGTTGAGGCAAAGCGTCTGTCTCTTGTTTAGAAACTAGCTTGTTAGGGAAACAAGAGTCTGGATTATTATTTCAAAGTATGTTATATTCCGTCAAAGGTTTTTTAGAGACTAAAAAGTGAAGAACGCCATTGTGCTTTACAGTTGCATCTTCAACTACTCGTTCCAAGTTTTGAAAATTATGTTTCGCTCGCTTTATTATTTTCGCAGAATCAGTTACAATAAGTCACATTAAGAAATGATCACTAGGTATATTTGGAAATTTCAATAATTTCTGGTGAATATGTTTTGTGGAACACTGGAAATATAATTCATTTCGTCGTCAGTCATGTTTGAACAATATTTCACCACATTCTGTATAAATGCCATTCCAATGAACGTGTTTATTATTTATAGGTAGAAAGATATTTTCCCAGACATGCAGTATTCAATATATCATCACAAAATATAATTAAAATGGTGGGAATCTGAACTATATTCTTAAACATGGAATATAGTAAATGAAACGTAGCTTATTTCCTGACTTATTAATTGATATCATTACGTTTTCAGGAAGTGATACCTGGATATTTAATAATAATAATAATATCGTCTTTATTATTTTCATAATATATTTCACATTCGACTGATTTTACTTACAAAAAGATGCAGAATCAATATGAAAATAAAAGGCGAAGTTCAACTTGGTGGCAGAATGCTATTTTGTTGTTCTTCCACTTAACCCAACTTCTTGTTCAAGTCAATGCAAAGAAACAAAACTGAACACTGTTTCTAAATATTTGGTTTTACTCATTTCACAGGAGTTGATATATCTAAACGAAAATATATTGTGTGAAAAATTGACAATTATACGGAATTCTTCAAAATATTGTTAAAATAAAATCTTATCTATATATCTATGAATAAAAACAAAAAAAAAAACAAAAAACTAATATTGTAGAAGTGGATGTGTTAATCCTTGAGTAGATCCAGAGGTGCATTGTTTTCAATTCGGATGTGACCTGCAACTCTGAAAAATGGTTGTCCAGTTGAATGTGGATGAAATCCACTCTTTCGGCAATTTGCAATGATTCTTGTTAATATAAAACATCTAGTTTCATTATATTTTGGCGAGAATCTCAATTGCTTCCGGTATCAGTAACTGGTAAGGATAATTGGTATGAAGATCAACACTTGAAATGAATGCAGATTGAGTGTGAATCCATCTCATTATTATCAAATTATGTTGATCTTGATAATCGAAAATCTTCTCTTCATTCATTGCCACGCAATAATCTGAGGTTCCTTTTTGCTCTGGAAAAATCATGTGAGTAATAATTAGCTCATTACTTTCGAGTCTGCCTGTTAGAATGCCACATGTCTCAATATTTTCAGAAGTAATACTTTGTGACATAGCTTGGATTAGAGTCACCACTCCACTTGGTACCACTAGGCGTCTAAGTATATCATACTCCTCTTGGACACTGATTTTTTAGGGCTTTCTGTTGTGGTGTACTGTCGGAAAGGCAAGAAGACTTGTGATTGTTGGAGAATCGCATGAATTATTCAATAATTTTGAACCGTATATTCCAGTTGTAATTTTACATGTAGAGGAAAGCGACAGAGATGAATCTTCCTGAGATGATTGGTTGTTGTGGAAGGCTTCTGCAAATGCTTGAGCACATTCTTGTGATCGGAAAGAAACGATGTAATTTGATTGTCGGAATAGTGTGATTCGGGAATCATGAAAAATTCATCGAGACTTTTGGAATTAGGAATTGTCCCGAAACAAGAAGCTGCATTTCTCCTTTGTATTGAAATACTGATTTCTTTGAATCAAGAAACTGGTAGCTCTTGGATCGTTGGTTTCCGTGGTGATTCGATGTCCTATTTCATTTATGGATGGCTTCGCTTGAGGACCAAAGGAGCCGAATGTTTCGATTCCAACTGAATAAAAAATGAAGTTTCCTTATCTTCGATGATTCTGCAGAAGTAGCTGCTGAGCCACAGGATATGGATGTTGTAGAAACATAACAAGAACCCAGAATCTCTACGCAAGTACAATCCCACACAACAGGTTTTCCTCTACGTCAGGGAATCAGACTCATGCCATCTGGACGGTTCCCATCATTGCGACTAGTGCCTGGAGGTTCTAAGATGGAGGGCACTTTAGCTGAAACTAGGGCACGTTTGATGACATCATTGACTGCATGATGACGTGAAAACCGTCCTGCGCTGAACTTGCAACTCAACCCGTGAGTTCCTCTGGTGTCCACTTCCGCCCCACATATACATTTATGGTTGATGCAAATATTCGATCCCAGACGAAGGCCCACTGCAATTCTGAAAGACTCGTTATCCAGCAAAGTTCTGAGAGAGGAAAGTGGTAAAGCGTTCAACCACGCTCCTGACTCTTTTGAAGAAACTGATCGTATACGTGCCTTATCTGTGAGACTTGTAGTTGAATCTTATAATTTATTGAACGAAATTTAAATCAGAGGCATATCCCAAGTATTCTGATGTATTTTCTGCTCACTTGGCAATTAAAGGTCAGTTCGAGAAATTCAGAGTTCCTCAGCAGCTCTCAAGGTACTATCTATTGGAAAAGAAATTGGTAGAATTGAATCTATCAAATTGGTCACACTATGCATCGATGATATGAAGGAGGGCAGTGATACATCGGTGGTTGTACGAATACCTAAACCATCATGAGATATAGGAAGAGTGGCTTGAAGCCAAGAATTATCATCCATATGATTGTTCAATAAATTTTGCAGTGTATCACGAATGGACTCATCGAATTTGGTCAAATGTTCTTGTTTGAGCCAAGTAGGTGTGCACCTCATGAGATCAACTTAGGAATTGTCAAACAGTGTCTGAGAAGGTAAATAGCGACCTGTCTTGGAAGTTGTGAAAGGCGGGAAGACATCACTTTGAAATTTTCAAATGTTTCTTCTAAGGTTGATGAATGCCTCATCTGTAAGAGGTGCGCCGAGGAGCGTTAAGTCAAATCTATTGATAATTTTGATTCCAGGAGAGAGGTTGTTGAATTTCGCAGAAATTTTGGAATCTGGTTCACCTATTAACTGATTCCGATAAAAGAAAGCCAGAAAAAATCCTCAAATGGGAGAAGAACCATGAAATAGTCCCAGTTCCCAAATATATAAAACAGCTACTCCCCTTTTCATATTGTGCAACGAGCGTTGAACCACACGGAAGTCACTTCTTGCTCAATTTCTATAGCAAGCACAGGAATCTTGGAATAAAAAGATAACATTCATTGTATATTTCTCTACGAATGGAAAGTAGTCTGCAATGAAATTTCATTCGACAGAATAACAAAAAGTAACGAAAATAATTATATTTCTGAACTAATATTTTGAACTTGACTATCAACCTCTTGGATTCCTGATGAAAAAAACGTCACCGGGTTTCGACAATATTCAAGAAATCATTTTGAATATTCGACGGATGGATTAGATTCTGAATATGATGGCTCAAACATCGCCATGAATCACCATATTGATTTTAGCACTCCAAACGTGGTCTACATAAAAATTTTGTAACTGGAATAACTAGTTAATTTACAATTGTTTTTTTCAGTTCAAGCCAAACATTCGAATGGGAGAGAGCACAATGAGAGATCCTCATTGTGAATTCTAAGTGAATCGGGGCTTATCCACGTCTCATCTCCTCTCCTCTCCAATTCTGAAAATAGAAGGTGTAGTATGAGAATGGAATAGATCGGATACCAAAATTATTCAATACTGTAGTGAACTCTGAGAATGATAATGTTTGAGCTACGGTGAAATAAGATGGTAGAAAAAAAGGTTCCGAATGCAGAGGTTGTTCGGTTCCAGTACCTAATTGAGAATGTATGAAGCGTTGTTTCAGGAAAAAATGGAATGTCACTTATATTTTTCGATTGCATTTTTGTTGCTTCGAAAATATTTTCCCGAAGCAAAATTAGAATTCTGAATTCGGTCTTGAGAACATATTCGTTTCTTCATTTTTACAGTCAATTCTGTGTTATACGAGAATTACTGACTAATTCGACGTAGTTCTCATTCGGAAGAAATAGTTTTCATTAGTGCAGCAACTTCTTGGGGTAGACTCTAATCCAGCCTTTCTACACTCGACAATATTTAAAAATCATTTTTAACAATTTCTAGATTGTGAAATGTCAAAAACGCAAAAATAATGAAAAAAAAATGTTTCGCACTACTTATTCCATTCAGTAAAGTCAGGAAATTCTATAAGGGTCACAAGCTTCATCGTAGATAAAATAACATTATTTCATTAATTTCTGATTTGTCTTTTTGTGAGGAACAACTACATATAGCACGATTTTACCAATGTGAATTGTAGAAAGGGTCTATTTTCAGAACTGTTTTGTGTAGATGTTATTGCATGGACGTTTCACTTTTCCATTTTGATTATGAAAAGTTCATTTTTTCCCATTTGTTTATATATATATATATATATATATATATATATATATATATATATATATATATATATATATATATATATATAAACAAACGGGAAAAAATGAACTTTTCATAATCAAAATATATATATATATATATATATATATCGGTGATTCTTAACTCGGTTGAACATCTTTTCTCCACTTTTCAAAACAGAAATCAGTCAACGTGAATAAAAATTTTAATTCGGGGTGCATTTCAGCTATTCTTGCCTTTACAAACTTGAATTCTCACGAAACGACCTAGCTCAACAAAAAAAGCCTTGAATTGATCATTTGGTAACTTCAGACGGGAAGTAGTTATTCGTTTCATGTGAAATTCCTTCAGAATCTGCAAAAATATAGGGCACGTCACACAAAATTAAACTCATCCTAATGACACTCAACTACACAAATTATTTAGAATATCAAAGTCTTGCGAATCTTCTTCAAATTTCTCAACATGACATTCGAACAAGGAATGAAGAAAGTGTATAAAAGAACTCTTCCGTTCCTCTCATTCCTAACAAGATATCCGATCCTGAAACAGTATCAGCCAAATAAAAGGTGGCCACTAATGAGATATGTTGGCAGCTAATTTTCCTTATATTCAAAGAATAAGAAGCCAGCCTCGTATTTGTTTGTGTATATGGTATGGTGGATAACAAACATTGCGATCGAGGTTTCCAGACGACGAATGATTTATTTTTCTTCTAGATGAACAATCGAATTTCGAATATTGCTAAAAGTTAGTGTATTTTCAATAACCATATTAATATAGACTACAAGCCTATAACACTTTTTCAGGGAGTCAAATGTTCCAACATGAATCATCCTATATAAAACGATACCTATATTCTAGCATTGTTCAAAGAGAGGCGGTTAGTAAACCATTCAGAGACATCACGTGAAGGAATGATGGCATTAGTGAGTCATTTATTTTCAAGCCATATCTTTCCTTACATTTTTTTTGTTGATTACCTACGTATAATCGCTGTAAGTTGGCGATCAATTCAAAAACAGAAGTGAATTTTTGTCAATGTCATTGATCATTTATATTTCGGAGGTTCTTTCAATGCCTAAACTTTCATTTCTTTCATAAACTTCTACCGTCAACACACTTTGGAGATTCATCATGTTTTTTTCAACATTTCAGACAAACTGGCAGAAAGAACTCTGCACCTATTCTTCCAAGTGAACGAAAGTATCGACACTATATTGTACATGGCGTATCGAGAACGTCTCAAATCCTTTTTCATACAGACATTGATTAAATATCATATTTCTCGATATACAATGCTTTTTGCACTATGCTGTCACTTTTAGGCAGTGCAATCGGCTATATACAGGATGAAACTGAATTTCACTCCGAAAGAGGGAAGTTGCTGTCGAATTTTCTCTTACAGCTTTCTTCATTATGATAAATTTCGAAAAACTCATCATGAATAACCCAGTCGGTAAAAAAAAGGAATTAAATGAAAAATTCAGTTATTTCTAAATATGATCCATTGTAGCGCCTGAAACTGACGGCATAGAGTTGGAAGTTATTGTTTCATATAGCAGCATCGTTTCGAGAATGAATCACACTGGGCCATTTAAAACAAAAGTATTATCATATCGAATAAGAATGGCTTCAAGTCAAACAGCATATAGGATAGGTGAAAAAACTATCAAACTCTCTCAAAATTCCATCCGAAGAAGTTTTAATATTGAAAGATAAGTGCAAACCAAAAATCATGAACTTCTATTCTTATTATTTTTTTGTCAATATTCATACTCATACTCATATGAAGTGTTTCCAGTTTTCTGATTTAACAATTATCCAAGGTAACCAGAATCTGACATTACGTTTTCGAAATCAAGACGCCTTTGTATATTTCACTTGGATTCAATTTCATTCGATAGAATTCATCGATCGAATACTTCAGTTACGGTCTAATGTGCATATGAGGATCTGTATATAATTTTCATTAAAGATATTTTTATTGGTATAATATTTTGAATATAATGATAAAATTGAAATAGATATCAACAAAATATTCTCAAACTGTTCCAAACAACCATGGAAGTATACTATGATAGCAAATTATTCATTTCAATGGTGAACGCATATTTTGTTACGTGTGACACGCATGTTGTGTGTGAGATTCCCAAATGTCCAGATACTTTTTAATAAGATAGAAATGAAAATCTGAAAAAGCGTTCCCATCCGCGTACCTACTATTATTTTTATCTTCAGATTCATATGGAAGGATGAACTGCATGAAGCTCAAGTGAAATATCGGGAACCAAGGAAAAAATTAAGGTAGAAATCATTTATTCATTCATTTCGAACTTTTGATGGTGATTTGTCTAGGAAAACACCTCGTTCGACAAAAAGTTGAAAGAATGAGTGTGAAGACTGTACTCGTCCAATCAATGGAACTTGCAAAGCTGGAACTATTGGTGATAATCTATGAGAGTGGCGACCAAGAGAATAATCGACAATAACACAAATTGCCTTTTTTTGAATGAAATCAGTAGGCTTGAAGTATGTTTCGGTGCCGAACTCAACACATGGGAACATTAAAACAGGTCGGATTTGTACCTTGCAAACCATTAGAAGCTGGCGAGGCGTGAAATACTTCATTTCTGATCGGTTCAAGTTGAATTTTGTTTATTTTCATAACGGAATAAATGTTACAGTTCATTATATCTGATTGATTCCGATGATATTTTGTTTATTTTAAATTCGGTTAAATGTTACAAATCATGACCTTTCAGTATATTTGAATCAGGTACCGTTGATTATATGAGTTTTGTTGTTGCTATGTTACCTGTTTATAAACAGACCTCATCAATCGCTGTATTTGCGTTCGAAACATGTTTTTTTACGGCTGAGATAGAGCAATGGGGAACATTGTATTTCTTCAGTTACATTTCCTTACCTGTTAACACAATGACTTACTTCATTGTGTTACAGTAATGTCTTTCATTTCATTTCCTTGCCTGATTAAACAATGACTAAATTGTGTTTCAGTTGTAGTTATTTTTACACAATAAATCAAGTATCCCATGAAATGTCAAATTTCAGACAACGACAGCTCTATTTACTCATTCAATTGTACCTCAAAACAAATTTTGAATGAAATGAAGTTCATGTTATTTGTTTAATCATTTCACTATTATCTGTTATAGACGTAGAAAAAGTATAGTCTATAGCTTGCATGAAATGCTAATTTCCCATTCGTATGATTTGCAGCAAATACTCGTGGGAAATTATTATCATTCCTTGCTTCTCAAACAATATTCTATTTCCAACCCAAGTCGGTAATTATTTTGAAAATAACCATTGTATCAAAAGTTCGTGAATAAAAATTTACCCATGAAAAAATGATCATCATTCAAAAAAAAAACCGACGTGGATCTTGTCACAAAATAATAACGTACTGCACCAGAAATGTTCCTTCTAATCCAGGTAAATGCTGATTCATAACGAAAAGCCACGGAACCGAAATAATCGACACATGTAATCCGGTCAACCGTTTTTACAGATTAGTATCGCATGTCAGCGATGTGTTTCTTCGACGTTGAGACCAACAGCGACGATTTTCAGGATGACAGTGTTACGTTACATGTTACATACAGGATGGGACATAAGTTCGGTGACATTGCATTAGGGAATTTTTTTAAGAGAAAAAACAAAATGACGGCTTCAAAATGTTGACAAGATTTGCAATTATGGTCCGATTCGATTCAAATTGATATGTAGTGGTTTTCAGGGTCGGAAATCTTGATTTTTTTGTCAATGCAAACAACAAGATGGTGGCTCCAACATCCGTCATCTTGTAGCAGATACCAAGTACCAATCCACAAACAGTTGAACAATAAATTTCCATGAATTATGAATTCCAACTCAATTTTACAAAGAATTTTGAATGATAATTCGTTCAGTTCGGCTTTTTGGACAATTCAATGTAGTCATATATCGAATCTATCAGGTTGAATTTTTCATCCCATATTTCAAAATGAGAATTCCGGAAGCGGCCGCCATCAATTTACAATGCATAATAAATGAGCCATTACCTGACAGTGTCAAATACGAAATTAACTGGCACTGCACGGTTCTTTAGATTGACTGACAGTCACTCGATTCTGAAGCTAAGCAGCGATGAGTACTTGGAATGACCTCATGCAGGAAACGACCGCGTCGAAAGCCCATACAACTGCAGCAGAATACCATATCATAACTCGCAATATATCATTGAGCACAGAATGTATTGACTAAATGCCGTCCTTCGGTGGGACTCGTGAAAGATCCCTAAATTTCCGGTTAGGTGAAGGGTGCTTACCGTCGTGGGTAATTGGCCTTGGTAGCGGAAATGGGAGTTTTTTGATGTTTGGTTGTTGCTTCATAATAATTGAAACTATACTACAAAGGAGTACTTGAGATTTTGAAAATTTCAAACTTCAAAATACCATATATGTACATACCACAAGCGTTAAAATGTAACTGACTACTTCGACACTGTAGCGCAAATTCCACCAGTCGATTGCATTTGATTTCGATTGGGTAGCGTAAGAAGGCATTTTTATTTTACCCAATAGATGCAAATATATGTATTAATCACGCTTCGATCACGCATCTATCGTTGTTTGGGTTACTCTCTTTGTTGGATGGATGTAGTATAGTCTGGTGGACTATTGTTGTTGTGACGTCATTTCCTTCGTTGTCTGAGACCTTTGTGTATGACATCATTTGCATTTCCTTTGTTATCTGATCTCTTTGTTGAATGTGTGTTTGTGTATGACTCCATCAGATATTCATTTGTGAAACTTATGTGGGACATCAATGGAATGTGGAAAAGTCGTGTTATTTAGTATTTTATTGAAAGTATTCGCTTAACGGGGTTGAAAAAAGGTAGAAAGTTATTTTGGGGATTAATAAACGCACAGCCTAAACCACTGATCGTAGAGATCTGAAACTCGATTGAAAGAACAGAAAGTGCTCAACCCAACTAGCAATCATAGCTCGTGAAGCTTCCTTGGCTGATGGTAGCAAATTTCTTACCCAAATGGTCTGATCTACTACAGTATACACACCTGAAAATAACTCCCATCCTGATTGCCTGTGTGTACCTTCATGCGTTTTGGATTCCTATTCCGGCCAGAACAATTTATAATCATCGCACGATACCATGTTTTGTGGCTCGGTATAAAGCAGAGTCAAATCGTTTACTCGTCTACCGGAAGCCAAGAGTAATAGGAATGCCACCCTTCGAGATACCTGGAATAGACTTGAATCATCTAGAGGCCAAAACGAGTAACATCCCATGTAGAAGGGTCTGGAGGAGAAGCCGCAATCCCTCTGTCGGAAGTCCAATTCAACCATTCATACCAAGCAGCCAAATACGTCTTGAGCAAAGACTTCCGCCATGATGACTGCAACAAGGCTGCCTCCTCTCGTAACCAGTTTTTAATATAGATTGGCTACCCTGTGATCGCCAGGACTCTGAACATGTAATCAGAACTTCTGTGCCTGTTGATGCATCAACGAGTTTGTGTTCCAGGTTCCTGGAACGAAGCGATGGATCTAACTCCCGTCTGCGTAGATCTGCTCATCAAAATACTTTCTCCCATACCGGTACAATCAAAATATTACAGCTGAGTTCAAGTCATAATCGAGTTATAACTCGATGAATCACTCCTGGAAGGGGGAAATACCCAAGCCAGCTGAAAATTCCACCACTTGCTGAATATATTCATAAATATTGCCTAGGTATCATTCACACCCCTTCACACATGCACCAGTACAAACTTTGATCTGGTTGAGACAAAAAGGCCTAGAACTGATAGGTGTTCCTGAAACAGCGTGTTCCTGCACGGACTGTTTGCTACGCAGTTGTAAGCCTCTAGTATGTAGTTGGCTGTCAGTCATATTTCTAATTGATGGTTCCGAGAAAGCAACTCCTTCATTGAACGGAGCAGACTTTGTTCCCCCTTGCTTGTTAATATAGGCAACCACTGTTCGACTGTCGGATTTCACCATTATCGATTTGCCCAACAAGCATTCTTCGGAAGTCTGTGTCTCTGCCTGGACCGCAAATAACTCCTTATTTACATGCCAATTTTTTGCCAGTCCAAACTCTTTCCACCGATCGGTACCCCACTTCAGCGCCTCAATCCTGGCTGGAGGCATCTGCAGTCAAAAACACTACTGGTTCCCGTGGAAACAATGGTTTGGATTCCTCCCAGTTTTCCAAACACCAATGTAATTCCAACAATAGGTTACTCGGAAGCCTTGTGAAGAAGGTTGTATGGTTTTCGTTTGCGAAAGTTCAGCCTTCTGGTCCTTTTTTCGCTAATTATATTTCTCGTTCACACAAAAGGGTTTTTAAAAACTTTTTATTTGAACAGAGTAACAACTTAACACTATGAAATATAAGTACTGTCCAATATAATTCAATTGATCCTATTTATATTTAAATTATTGCCGACTTTGCAGATATCAGCATAAATAATTGATGTCGTCTTCGGGTCATCGAACAATATCTTGCTGATGTAAGGGGTTATCGAACTGTAACTTCTCCATCCCCTGGGGAAGTCTAAGGGACGAACAAGACTGAAGATGATGCTTCGTGTTCGGGAACTGGTGGATCTTCCTCGGATGGTTCTTCCTTCGTTTGCCTTTTCAATCTATAGAATATGTATAGAATGAAGATGGTGAGTGAAATATAAATGGGAGTCATCCAGAAATGGCTGAAATCAGATTGCCTGGTTTCTTCTGGGATGAGTTGTAATCTTTCTTCTTCCAGAGTCAAATGTTGTAGTTTTTCCAACGGAATCTTGTCCAGTTTCAGCGGTTTGATTTTCAACGAAGAGTTGATGTGGGCTGTCTTGATATTCGGTAGAGTGAGGGGTTCGTCCAAGATGACCGTTTTGGAGTTTATGAAGGCTTCGTTGTTGGTTTTGAATTCACATCCTGGTGGAAGTTTTATCAGGTGCACTCCCTCCAGAACCATTACTTTCGTGCTGGAACAACGAGTCGAGATCTTCGTGGCTTGTGGAAATATTCCTATGTAATGGGCTTCTGACATCTCCAGAATCAGGGTTGAATTCATCGAAACTGGAATGTGTTCACATCTTGCTTCTTCATCTGTTATTTCCAGCATCTGGGTGACACAGTCAGGGGATCTGCCAGTATCTTGAAGGAAATTTTCTTCGCAAAGGTATTCGAGGCCAATTCGTTCACAAGGTGAATTCAGGTATTGATAGAGATAAGGACTTACTGTTAAGTAAGGAGTAGGTGGAATGATTATCGTTCAATTTTGTGTAGGAATGGGAAATAAGTGGAAGTAGGTGAATGTATCGGGGAATATTAAGGGAACATGAAGGATGAAAACAATTTTACGATCCGTGTGGTAGGCGTCTATTTTGATGACGTCGTAGTATTTATGGATGTCATCCTCCTGGTTATAAAGTAACTGGTTCTCTGAGTGATAGGTGAGCAGTGTCCTTATGATCCAACTCAAATCTTTGCTTTTAAGAACGCTGTTATGGACTGTATTGACCCTTGCCAGAGATACTGCAGTTTCTAAGTCGTTCAGTGTTTGTAAAATAACTTGAAGTATCAGGTTGATTTGATCCAATACGTTTCTGGTTTCTAGATAGTGATTGAAGTCAAAAACGAGTCTGTTGAGGTCGGTTTCAATTCTTTTCACTTCTACTGAGATGGTATCTTGATTATGTGTTAGTAATGAGATGGTTTCATTATAACTCTCCATTATTTTGGTGTTCAAGCTGATATGTTGATTCAGATGGCTTATTATGTTTCTTTGATTATTTTCGAGCGAAGCAATAGCGTTCTCATATTTCCTAGCATCTTCTTGCTCCGAGTTTCCAGAAATGGCTTTGATCACACTTCCTAAGCCATCTATCAGTCCTCGTTTGGATCTACTGAGAGGATAAAGGGTCTGTAGCTTTTCTTTGGCAGTTTTCAGCTGGTACTTTAGTCCTTGATCGAAATTCTGCAGGTTGAAGAAATAAGGATCGCTTAGTCCGTTACAAATTGCTGTGGAGACGGCATCATATTGGGATTCTATGGCAAGTATCTCATCGTGGATTGGTTGAAGATCGTAGTAGTGGATGAAATCGTGGGTGCTAGTCTTGATCTTTGCTTGTCCCAGCTTGAGGGGAAGTAATCCTGGATTGCTCTTGAGGTTTTGGATCTCGATTTCCTGTCCTCTCTTCAGATGAAGGCTGTAAAGGGGCGAAAAATTTAGTTCTTATTGGGCAAATGTCTTATATTTTTCTTATGGATGTTTGCATTCTCTGTCTCTACAGTTACTGTGTGGTCTTTTTAGATGGATTTTGGGGAGAAGGGTGGAAGCAGTTTGTTTCTTTTCACTGTTTTTCTTGTGTACACTTTAGTGCAGGGTTTGTAGGTAATAGGAGTTTCTCTTTTCTTGTTTCTCTTCTGTATGATGTTTGTCTTCTGTTTCTGTAAATCTCCGTTGATTTTCCTATATATTTCCTTCGTTTTTTCTCTGTGTTGTTGGACGTAGTTGTTGATTAAGGCTCGTCTTATATCGATATCAAATGGATCTTGACTATTGAGATGTCCGTTCAGAATATCCATGGGTTTCTGTCTTGTTGCTGAATGGATGGAATTATTGTATCCTAGGATGGCGTAGAGCATCTGTTCTTTGATGTCTCTTTTCTTATGCGTTTCTCCCAATATTCTCAAGTGCTCGATCAGTGTGGAGTGGAATCTTTCAACTATCCCGTTTGACTGAGGGTTCTCTGGAGTGGTATAGTGAATATTGACTTTATGTGTGTCAACAAATTCTTGGATCAGTCCGTTTTTGAATTCCGTTCCATTATCTGTGACGATCATATGTGGTATTCCATGGTGGTTGATGAATACTAAGAGAGCGTTGAGAGTGTTGATAGCATTAGATCCCTCTATTGGATACGCTCGGCCATATTTCGAAAATGCATTCACAATCGTCAGGAATTTTTGTCCACTAGCCTGAAAGGTATCCATGTGTATTATTTCGAGAGGCTTTGTTGGGGTAGGTGTTAGCATAAACTTTGGCTTCTCTGGTCTTCGGTCATACTTGTTGATTTGACAGATCTCGCAAAAGTTGATAGCATCTTCGATATCCTTTTTCATATTGGGCCAATAGTACAATCTTTTGATTCGGGTTTCCGTTTCGGTGATTCCTCTATGATTTGTTTTTCCTTCGTGCTGCTGCGTGATTATTTCTTTTTGTCTAGCTGGGCAATTGACATCTTCCAGAAGGCGGTTGCATTTTATGAGATCGAAAGAAGAGTTCTTGAATGTCTCTCTCAGGATTCTGCACATGCTGGGGTACAGTTCTTCGTTTTCAAACATCAATCCGTATTTCTTTCCTGGGCTGATATATTCCTTGAAAAAGTTGAAAACGTTTTCATCTAGATTGTCGTTTCCTAACTGAGCGTGGTATCTCTTTTTATTCGGAAATATTTCTTCTATCACCGTTCTTGCTGGGTTATAGCTCACTCGTTTGAAGATGACTTGATTATTAAAGACATTGAGAGGTTTTTCCGATATTGGTATTTCCAATATTGGGCTTTCTCTGGCTGTATGGTTAGTGATGCCACTAGTATCTTCATCTGGGTTGGCTTCCTGGCTCCTTCGGTTGAGGGTTCATTCTGAATCTCCTGTTCGTGCGGCACCACGGGGTCTTTATCTTCATGGAAATACTGACGGAAGCAATCTTCAAATATATCGCTGATGATGTCATCCGCAGACTCAGGAACTTCTGATGGAGGATGGTTGAATAGAGATGCCTTGTCGTCTTCGTAATTTGCTTCATGAAGCTCCTTCGTGTGTATCTCTATTCTGGAGAGCGCATCAGCGTTGGTATTACTCGTGCCTTTTTTGTAGACCACTTCGTAGTCATACTCTTCTAGCTTCAGGCGCCATCGGACAAGTTTTGAATTTGGATCTTTTAAGGAGAAGAGCCACTGGAGGGGTCGGTGATCTGACAGAATTTTGAATTTTCTTCCGAAAATATACGGTCGAAAATATTTGGTAGCCCAAACGATTGCTAGCATTTCCTTTTCGATGGTGGAGTACTTTATTTCAGTTTCATTCAGGGTCCTGGATGCGTAAGCTATTGGTTTGTCTTTTCCTATGGGGCCTTGGGATAGAACGGCTCCAATGGCGAAATTACTAGCGTCTGTGGTCAGATTAAAGGGCTTTGTGAAGTCCGGGTACTGTAGTAGCGGTTCGTTGGTAAGCAGGTTTTTGCAGGTTTGAACACATTTTTGGAATTCTGGCGTATGTTCTATATGGCCATCTTTCTTAAGACAGGAGGTTAACGGTTTGGTTGTCTTGGCGAAGTCCTTGATGAACTTCCTGTAGTACCCTAGGAGTCCGAGGAATCCTCTGATCTCTTTGACAGTTCGAGGTACAGGGTAGTCCATGATTGCTTTGACTTTTGCTGGGTTTGGTTTTATCCCATTTGGAGTGACGATATGTCCTAGAAAGCTGACTTCTTTTTTCAGGAATTCGCACTTGTCCACTTGTATCTTGAAACCAGTTTCTCGTAGGCGTTGGAATACTTTTGTAAGGTTAACCATGTGCTCCTGCAGAGATGTAGATAAGATGATAATATCGTCCATATAAACCAAGCAGATAGTCCCTTGTAGGCCCTTTAGGACGTTGTCCATAACCCTTTGAAAAGTCGCTGGAGCATTTTTCAGTCCAAAAGGCATCCTCAGGTACTCGTAGTGCCCGTTTTCGACGTTGAATGCGGTCTTAGGGATGTCTGCCTCTGCCATTTCTATTTGGTGAAAGCCGCTTGCCAAATCCAGGGTAGTGAAATATTGACATCTTCCCAGTTTGTCGAGGATGTCAGAAATGTTCGGAATCGGGTAGCGGTCGTCTATTGTCTTCTCATTCACCTTGCGGAAATCCACAACGATACGCCATTTTGCTTTTCCAGAGGCGTCCGTTTTCTTGGGAACAACCCAAATTGGTGAAGACCAGGGAGACTGGCTAGGTCTGATGATACCTTGGTCCAATAACGAAGATATTTGCTTCTCGACTTCTTCTTTATGCACGTATGGATATCGGTATGATTTGGTGTAAACTGGAATTTCGTCCTTGGTTCTTATATGGTGTTTGACCTGATTGGTGAATGTGAGAGAGGAATCTGGATGGTGAAAAATGTCGGCATATCTTCTGCATAATTTTCTGATGTGCATCTCTTCTTCTGGATTGAGATGGTCTGTTCTGATTAGATCATCTATATTGTTGATTGGGTTTATGTTTCCTGATGGGATTATATCAGCGGAATAGATATGATGCTCTTGAAGATTTATGGGGTTGCTGTGTACTGGTTCGGCTAGAACTATTTGAAGTTTTTCTGGACCGAAGTTGACAATTTCCGTCCACGCTAGATGGTCACAGGCATCGGTGAGAGCTTCGTACTTGCGTCACGCTGTCTGGCTCCAATTGAATAGAGTAGAACTTAGTCTTATTGGTTTCGTAGTACTGGATTGGGAGAGAGGAGTGCTCGGTTGAAAGGAAGGATTCAGGGAAATTCAGTTCAGCTTTGAGAAATTCCACATTGTCGAGTCCAATGAGGCCATCGAAAGTTTTGTGGAATTTGAAAAGGTAGAATTTGAGAGTACCATTTGAGTTGAACTCAGGAAATATGGGAATTTCTGCACTGTGATCTTGAGAATAGTTTTGGAAAATGGAGGTGACGACAAAGGGATCCTTTTTTATGCAATCCTTGTAATGTTGGAAAGCTAAATCGGGATTGAGGAAGGATTTTGTTGATCCGGTGTCAATGAGGAGTTTGAGAGGGGGATTTGAAATGGTTATATAGGGAAGTTCTCTCTTATCGAAGGTATGCAGTTCCACTATGTTTCTGGATTTTGTCTTGGATCCAATGGAAAATTTACATCTGGCTCCTGTTGGTCTTCT
This sequence comes from Zygogramma bicolorata, assembly GCA_032362365.1. Lineage (NCBI taxonomy): Eukaryota > Metazoa > Arthropoda > Insecta > Coleoptera > Chrysomelidae > Zygogramma > Zygogramma bicolorata. Next base: position 1,511,881 of record JAVJAQ010000699.1, read on the forward strand.
TGAACCTGGAATTCTTCAGTTGTTTCTTGGTTGGGATAAAAATAGGATTCTTCATCGTAATAGGGGTTCGCTTCATATCCAAAGTCTTCGTCGTGCTGCTCAATGTTGAACATGGGAGCTGAATTGAAATTTGGTCTTGCTTGGGGTTGGGTTCTCATGCTCCTTGTTGGTGCTCCATAAGTATTTCTCGTACTGATGCTCATTGGTGTTGGTTCTTGTCCGTTCTGCCTATTTGGTTGATTCTGTGCAAAGCGTTGTGGTTGTACTGAAGGCCACATTTGTCTCTGTTGAGTGTTTGGTTGCCAATGTGGTCTGAAGGTCGGTTGTTGAAGCTGTGGTTGTGGTCCCATTGGTTGATGAGATTGTTGTACAGGTCGTTGAAAGTGTTGCATGGGTTGGTGCATCCGCTGTGGTATTGGATGTTGGGCATATTGGTGATTTGTAGCTCTTTGTGGAGTCTGGAGTGGTTTCTTGGAGACTTGTGGGGGTCCAAAGGTCCTTTGCAGATAACGGATATTATTTTCCTCTTGAATGTACTGCATAGCTGTTGCCAAGTCTAGTGGTTTCATTGCTCTTATGGTGGATTCCATGGGTTCTCGTAGTCCGGCTAGGAATGTTGTTAGAGCTTGTTGTTGGAAGAAATTCTTCTTGCTGGTCTTTATCGTATTGTCGGCAGTGTGTAATTCGATATAGTTTGATATTGTGTTCAAAAGTCCCATGACTTTTTCGTAAAAACGTTGTGAGGTTTCATTCTGATCTTGTCGCAGGTTTACCAAATCTCTTGTCAAGGAATTTTCGTTCCGTTGGTCAGCGAAGTTTTGGATTGAGGTTCCTTTGATGCTGTTCCAGTCACTACATCCATAAACTGAGATGACATCTTTGGCTCTGCCTCGTAGTTTGTTGAGTAGTCCTTGTATCAATATATGGTTCTGGAAACAACCGGGATCTTCAGTATTCCAGTATTCATTCAGCAGCATTGCTGATACGTTGATAAACTGGTATAATTCATTTGGGTTTCCATCGTATTCGGGTACAATCCAAAAATTCTTCAGGTCGAACTGGTTTGCCGTGTTTATGGAATTTGGGTTTGCCATGTTGATGGGATTTGTAGGTTGGTCAGTTATTTGAGTGATAATTGGTGGGATAGAATTGGTATTTGGAAGTTGATTTGATAGAACTAAGGTAGGAGGACGTAAAATATTATTTGCAATTGGTGATGAGGTTGGATTCATTTGTGCTTACAGGATGACGATGATGGCTCGTTGCATATTCGGTCACCAAAAATGTTCTGATAACTTATTCCTATGTCGATATTTCTTGATGATCGGTAGTGAAGAGGTATTCTTGTCTACGGCCAAAATTCTTCTTGGAGTACTTGCTTCTCTATGGAACTTGGTTCGGAGAATAGTGGATAAACGTTTGAGAACGACGAGGATCTTCTAAGGGCTCTTACACTATCGTAATGACTGCGCCAATTATATTTCCCGTTCACACAAAATGGTTTTTAAAAACTTTTTATTTGAACAGAGTAACAACTTAACACTATGAAATATAAGTACTGTCGAATATAATTCAATTGATCCTATTTATATATAAATTATTGCCGACTTTGCAGATATCAGCATAAATAATTGATGTCGTCTTCGGGTCATCGAACAATATCTTGCTGATGTAAGGGGTTATCGAACTGTAACTCGCTTGAATGCCATGATCTTTATGATCGACAGAATTGGTGACGTTTTGAAAATCTCTTCATTCACTGGTAACTATTTTCTGTTGCATATAGAGAATAATTTTTCGTGTAATTTAGCATCAGCCCAGATGCAACAGATAATCAATTGTCATTCTTACCTATGAGCGCAAGCGTCTCGGATCCTGGTCTGCTATGAGGTAATCCTTCATGTAGGCGATCACTCGCATACCCAATTTCAGTAACTCGCTTGCCAGCTAATTTCAAACTCTAAAGAAACCAGAGGCGCTGTTGTCAACTGAAAAGGAAGGCTAGTCATCTGATGAACAGTTTCTTAGTAAAACACCGAGGGAAATTCCCTGTGGGATGGCTTCATTGGAACTTGGAAATGAGCCTGACAAATCTCCAGTTTGACCAAAAAGTCCCCTTGTAGTATAAAATATCAAAAATTGGTTCAAGGGGTGAAATTTTGCTGGAGAAGGATACTGATTTGAATGTCTTAAGTTGAGGATGGGGCGTAGGCCCCCATTTGCTATGATCACCAGAAGAATCCTGAATAGAAAATCTCTGGAGCTGGGCTCAAGAATTACCTGATTGAGTATTTGATCGATTTGCACCTGCATATCGGAAGTTTAAAACGTTATCCCCTCCCAAGTGGTGACGAAGGGTATGGTGGATATTATATTGATATTCATGATACATCTGAGGGCCCATGGTCTCACCCACGCTCTATCGAAAGCCCCCAAGTGCTCCCATTCTAATATAGCTGGGGAAGAGTCATGCTCTCTTGCTCCTGCTTGGGTTGAGCTCTCGAAGGGGTAGCAGTAGAAGAAGAGTGCAGGCGGGTCGAGGGCCTAGAATCCACCAGAGGTTCCTCGGCAAACAAACACGAAGCAGAAGGAGGGAAGACGTTCAGAAGAGACGCTACATCTTTGACATGCAAGGCTTTCGTCTCGTATCCAAAGTTTCAGCTCTGCGGACACATGCGTACTGTCGTCCGGAAATCGGTATAGGATTACTCACGTAATAACTTACTTCACGTCCACCGATAGAGCCTTTCTCTGAAGAGTCACAGCTCCAAGGCATGTATCCATCTAAATTGCCTCGTCCTGTTTTCGAGAAATATAGCTGTCCAATTTTCTGACAAGCCATCCTCTGTTCGCCATCAGGGCCTAGGAGGAATGTGGCTCTTGCTCCTTTGTTGTCGGAAGAAAATCTAATAAAGATTGTATTATTTTTGCAGCATGCCTTTCATTACTGTATGATTTCACTCGCGCTCCTCCAACCAATCTTTTCCAAGAGTAGAAGTTCTGTTGGCCGCGCCAATACTGTCGATATTTAAGGAAGCATCCATGGATGGACCGGAAGGCCCTGCATTCACAGGTAAGTTCGTCTTGAGTTGAGAAAGAGCTATTTTCACCAAATTATACTGGTCCACGAAACCCCACACTCGGGCAACTAGCTCTGATGGCCCGGCAATTAACACCATACAAAAAGATCATTTCTGAACTTCCATATCCTCGAACAAACGCTCCCGGGACTATGAGCACTGCTATATACCGTGGTTGATGTTGAGATTTTATGGCAAACCGCAAGCAACGTCCTCTTCAGAACAACGACCTATTGGTCAATTCACCTATTGTTTTGGATAATTTGTACCCACATCGATAACTTTCGTACTGATGATTCTTCCAATCTTCATATATTTATAGCACAATTCATACATGGCATAATAAAATTAGCCACATTCTTATTTATTTAAATAATAATAAGTCTTATAATGTGTAATGACTCACATGATAATAACAAATAATGATTCGTCCGGCAAATTACATCGTTCATCACGACAGTCAATAAAAATTTAATCAGTCTAGGGGACTCTCATGAGAAAATGTTTCAATAGTATTCGACATCAAAGGAACATAATCGTTCAGATCATATTGGTAGATATCTACATCACTGTGACCCCATGAGTGGTGTTCGGAAAGATGCATCGTTTGTCATCGAAGTATGCAACCCCAATTTTCAATTCAGTATACCATGCAACACGCTTCTAAATGAGTTCATTTTTCTTAATATCATACTACCCTGTTCAACACGACGATAGTCTTCACGCGTCAAATAATTCCTCAACAGGCCGTTTGATGACATTAGCCTTTTTGAGTGCACCGTTGACCTGAAATTGATGTTGTGACTGCAATAATGAAATTAATCAGTATATCGTGGTCAGATAAATCGAGCTAACTTATATTATTTTTCATGAACTCACAGAGGTTGTCAGGGTATGGAAGTCGGTATCACTGTGAATTACGGAAGCATCTACTCCAAATTGTTCTTACGGATACATGAAAAAAAATCATGAATGACTGTTTCAGATATCTCTAATATAGAAAATCCTACATATACTCGTTTTCTTGATGAACTACAACTCTACTCAATTGAATAGCTCTTGAAACTTAGTTGTGATATGAGACAGCTAGTACATATATTTTCTTTATAATCGTCCAATGTGTTACGAGTCAAGTCTTTTATCTACCTTTCCTATTGTCTTCCCATGAACGCCATTGTCAGTTAGTTCATAGAAATCTTTTTCAGCTTTGGTTTGAGATCATTTAGGCATTTCAGTATTCAAATCCATATATGGATTCATTGAACACAATTGTTTGAACCTCAATACTCTACGCATATTCATCACATTCAAGCTGTTATTGATAACTTGCAGTCAGTTTTTGTATTGAACAATAAATCTTCTTTCATCGTTCAAGTTTGGAATTAATTTTTTAATTTTTGGTTATTTACAGGTGGTCATGAAATTTTAACTAGGAATGGAATATCAGAATGTTCATCATGGGGATAATAAATTCCACTTCGAATACATACACATACCGACTACCAGCACTCACATTTATTAAGATTGATAATTTGAATTGATGGTAACCATGATAATTCACCTGTTGGTAATGGTTGTGGTATACTGTATCGGTTTCTTGCATTCAAGTGTGAAATGAATAAAGAATAAAGAAGGTTCATCAAGATTAGGTTAGTTATATACAGATCATGCAACACTTGTAAAAGACACTGGGAGTCCTGAGGAGTTCCAAGACAAAATCAATAGTTTATCTCTAGAATTCTTATCTCATGAATTTGATATGGCTGAAACTCTCTGGCTGATAATTCGAACAGAACTGTTCTGATGCAAAATCCATCACAAACACCGGAGATAAATCAAGAACCTCCAAGTTGAGTTGAACAGTGAACTCATAGAGGCATCAGATATTACTTAATTTCTAGGTGTGCCTATAGATATGCATATGTTATATATTATTTCAATCTAGCATCGATCACGTGAGCAAGTTGATAGTGAATACTATGCCATGAGACAATTGAAATCAGTTTGAAAATTCCATTAACCTTGGAGTGCTGCAAGCACTTTCTCAATAGAGTCAATAAACTAATGAACTTCCCACCAACAGAGGACGCATTATCCTTCCATATGTTTCGCGCATCGTACATGGGTCGAGTGTTTCGTCAGGCTAAGGAGCAGTGCCGTCATCTGATCAGACTCTTTCCTCTGATAGATCTCCTATGCAAGTCTGGCACTGATGCCGACAAAGACTGTCACTTTTGTGAGAATTCGATATGGAAATCGTCACATCTCAGAATTTGCATGGGTACATAGCGGTAGCAGCGTCATCTAATCTCACTCGTTCTACCTTCTCCGCGAGCCTAGAGATAATGCCCACGTAGATTATTACGTGGAATAAATATATAAATAAAATATATAAATATATATAAAGAATATATAAAAAAATATTATAAAAAAGTTTTTAATGACATAAAAGCTACTCATATTTTTCTTAGACAGAACCCAGAACTGATGATAACGAGAGCGGACAAGGGTAATGTCACAGTTGCCCTGGACAAAACAGAATTTATTGAAAAGGCTTTTGGAATGTTGAGTGACAACAGTACTTACCAAGTGTTGAACAAAGATCCTACCACAAAAATACAGAACCAAAATAACAAGTTAGTGAAAGAACTCTTAGAAAACAAATATATAGATATAAAATGTGCAAAATACCTCACAAGTGAAAATGGTGTTTTCCCCAAAATGTATTTTTTACCTAAAATACACAAGAAAAGAAGGATACACCTTTGAGACCTTTTGTCAGCTTCATAGGTTCACCAATCTACAAACTATCCAAATGGATTAGTGAAATACTAAAACAGGGGTTTGAAAAGGACGAGTTTCATATTACTGATTCTTTCGAATTTTCCAATTTTATTCGTGACAAAAAAATTCCTGAAAATTATATTCTTATTTCTCTAGATGTTATATCTCTTTTCACTAATATTCCAGTCGAGCTCACAATCAAAATAATCAAGAAACGTTGGAGTAAAATTTCAGAATTTACAGCATTATCCTTGACTACATTTATCAGAACTTTTCAATTTTGTATTGATTCGAGTTATTTTGATTTCAATGGAGTTTTCTATAAACAAATTTATGGTTTAGGTATGGGCAATTGCATGTCACCAATTTGCGCCGATCTCGTTATGTCAGAATTACAGAAACAATGCTTAGAAAAACTATCATCCTCAGTACCCTTCTTCAAAAGGTATGTGGATGATATTTTCACAGCAATTCCTGAAAATAATGAATCTGAAATTCTTGAGGTATTCCAAAGTTTTCATTCAAAATTGAAATTCACTCTAGAGGAAGAAAACAATCAAACTTTAGCCTTTCTAGACACAAATGTCATTAGAACTTCGAACAACGTTTTGAAAGTAGATTGGTATCATAAACCAACTTTTTCTGAAAGATTTCTCAATTATCACTCACAACATAATTTCCAACACAAAATAAATATCATAATAAATCTGAAAAATAGAGCTCTGAAAATATCTAATCCAGAGTATCATCAAAAAAATATGGAGCAAATAAAAAAAAAAAAATTCTTCTAAAAAATAATTACCCGCCATCATTTACTAATAAAATTCTCAAGTATGACAGACAATCAAATAAAATAAACGATCCAATTATAAAATATAACAAAATACCATATGTGAGAAATCTCTCTGAGAGAATTGCAAGGATTTTAAATGAAGAACAATTTAAAAAATCACGTTTGTTTTTGTTTTCTTCCTATCAGCATTCATAAGAACTACAGCCATTCTATGAATTTTATTTCAGTATTCGTTTGTCCCGTACTCAATGTGGTTTTGTTTGTACCTAGAGTGTGTATCTAAAATGTGTGTTTTATACCTAGTTTCAATATTATTACTCGGAAAAACTGATTTTTGGTGAGTATTTTAAATTCTTTTTTTCATTAACCCTTCAACGGCTAGTGTTACGTTGACGTAACGGCTGCACTCATCTTTATTTTCATGGTTCTGTCCCAACTTTAGCGGTAAACACGATTATAGGTTATGAAAATCAGTTGTCAGATAGTCATACAATCGGTGACAGTGAGATTATTTCTGATTTTACTTTTAATTTCTGTTATACAAAGTTTCCATTTTGAATATATACTATGACTGATCACACAATGGACTTTCGGTTAGAGTAAGTACCCACATATTTATATTTTTGTGATAAAATTCGTGGTAGTAGCAAATAACACTATGAGAATGTTTGAACTTCATAACCGAATAGTAAATTTGTAGTTAACCGGTATGGTTTTGTTATACTGTTGATTTTTTTTCACTGTTACGTTATCGTAACGCTAGCCAGTGGCGGGGGCAAAATGATAAAAATCATCATTTTTATTCTAGGCGAGGTTTTACTCTTGAAGATGCGCTGAATATGGTTTATGAGGATGATATCGATGTTAGAGAGATTTTTATAGAACCTCCAGACTCAAATGTCCTCACAGATGAGGACTCTGGTGAAGAGGATGATGGCGGCATGATCGACAATCTCAACAGGCAACAACTATCAGCTAATGTTGAAATAAGAATCCACAATGGAGAGGAAAATTATAATAATAATGAAGCTGCTGGTAGTACCACACAAAATAACACAGAGCGACCGATAGCGGAGCGACCAGGTAAAACCCAGATAAGTTGGATTGAAGGAGACCTCATTCCATCTTCAAGAGAATTTCCCAAACAATCAAATAGATTTTCGAATTTTCATTTGTCACCTGTCGAAATGTTTGAAAAATTTATAGACGACGAAATTGTCCAATTTCTTGTCGACCAATCAAATAAATATGCATTATTTTTGAATGAAACCTATCCAAACATAACATGTGACGAAATGAAATGTTGCCTAGCTATTCTTATTTTATCAGGCTATGCGGAACTACCCGGTAGAGATTTTTATTGGGATGTCAACGATGATATGAGAAATCATATGGTTAGCCAAGCTATGCGTAGGGATAGGTTTCGTCAGATACTGAAGTATTTACACTGCGCAGATAATACAAAACCTGATCAATCAGATAAAGTATGGAAACTCAGAACTTTCATGGATATAGTGAAGCGAAAATTTCTGGAAAACTGGACCCCGGAGGAACACCTAGACTTTGATGAGTCAATGATAAAATATTTTGGGCGCCATTCATGCAAGCAGTTTATTCGCGGGAAACCCATTAGGTTCGGATACAAGATGTGGTGTTTGAATTCGCCATCAGGTTATTTAGTAAACTTTGACTTATATCAAGGAAAGAATCCAAAAGGGCAGAGCACTTTCGAGAAGGAATTTGGAATAAATATTTCGCCAATGATAGGCATGATTCACGAGTTTCCGGAAGCTATGAGAAAATTGCCATTCAAATTTTATTTCGATAATTTATTTACTGGTTTCAATGTTTTGTATTATCTGAAGCAGAATGGATATGATGGTACGGGAACAATTCGAAAAAACCGTATACCTAAGTCTTGTCCACTGTCAAAAAATAAAGATTTCCAGAAGCAAAGCAATAGAGGCGATCACTGCTCTATCATTGATCGAGACGATGGTGTTATTATTGTAAAATGGGTGGATAATAATGTTGTCGCTGCGGCTTCCACGTGTCATGGTACAAATCCAACTACAAGCGTGAAACGATTCTCTCGAGTGGAGAAGAAAATAATCTATGTCAGTCGTCCATCACTCATAACGGAATATAATCGTTTCATGGGTGGTACTGATTTGTTAGATGAGAATACTTCCAGATACCGAATAAGTATTAGGCGCAAAAAGTGGTGGTGGGCAATTTTCACTTGGTTATTGGATGTTTCGGTGGTGAATGCATGGAACGTTTATAGACAGCACGAAAATATCAAACAGTTGGTATTCAGAAGGCAGATAGTGCAAACATATCTCACTAAATATGCAGTTCCACCTAAAGGGGCAGGAAAGCCCGCAACATCACGATCCAGTGTGAGTCTAAACAGGGTATCAGATGATTTGAGGTATGACGGTCGCAACCACTTGCTTGTGCCGAATGAAGGAAGGAAAAGAAGAAGATGCGCTGGTGAGGGCTGTACCTCCAGTGTGATAACAAAATGTCGAAAGTGTGATATAGGCTTATGTTTAGAATGTAACGAAATATTCCATACCAAGTAATTTTATATGTCACATTACGCTAGCGTTACGTTAGGGTAACGGTGATTTTTGCTCAAAATAAACAACTTTTTCCAAAAGTATCATCTTGTTTTTGTTGAATATTCACTTATAGCTGCTCAATCAATACCTTTCAGTGATAAAATTCAAGAATGCAAATTTCGCCGTTGAAGGGTTTCAACATTTTGAACCCCTGAAAATGTTTCAATAGTTTGTTGGCATTCTCTTATTTTATTTATATTATACCACTTTAACACGCAACTCACTGTTATAGAGCCCTGATGATGAATTTATTAAAATTCGAAACGTTGGCAAGGAAACAATAGTTTTTCTTTAATTCAATTGATCCCAATCCCACCAATACCACCATTGAAGAATTTAACTCTGGATCACCAAACCTACCAAAACTGTTAGATTATTACTTCTTGTAAACTGATATCATCAACGATTTTCAGATATTCTTATAGACATCCAACGTTCATATATAGGAAAGTTACGAAATGTCACGCGTTTATAGGCGAAGGGGTACCTGAAGCTAGGGGCAGGGTTTGGGGAAATCGAAGTTGGCAATTCTGGGGTAAATTGGGTAAATTAAAAATCTCTATAGGTGGCATAACCCCATAGAACCAAAGATAACCAGAAAAAGTGCAAAGAAATTGTCACAGAACACACAAACATATATGTTTTATGTAGCTGATTCCTGATTGTCTCTGTCTCTTGGTGTCTTTGTTACTCTGTTGTAAAAGTAAAGGATTTGTTGCGTTGTCACTGTCACAGTCACAGCCCACAGCCACAGCATACATACCTGAACCTGCGTTGCGTCGTGTATTCTGTCTTGTCTTTGTGGAGTTTAGGGAATCATTTTTTAAGTATTTCAAGTCGTTTGTGCAATTTTCATTAGTGTAATGAGTTTCTTAGAGTGATATTTTACTAGCTTTGAAGTGTTTCTATTAGGATAAGTTGTTGGTGTTTTTTCTTGGGTGATTCGTTTAGCTATATACGAAAAACTTTTTGATTTTTATTATGTCGGGAAACGTGCTGTGTAACGGGCTGTTTGAACACTTGGGAAACGCTATTAAGCTCAAGTAGAGCCTTAAGTTTTCACTCATTTCCGAAGAATCCTGAGTGGATAGCATTTTGTAATAAACCCGATACGTGGATTCCGACAAATTATTCTAGAATATGCTCGGAGCACTTTTATGAAAATGATTGCGAAATAACAGGAGAGGACCAACCTAAGTCAATTGGTTGCATGATTACGAAGCGATATCTTTGAAGAGGCATTTTGTTCATAAAATCATTTGGATTCCTATATAAATTTAACACTATACATTAGAAGACGTAGATAACGTTCAAAGTATAATCAGGGTTGCGATTGGGGGCACAGTTATAATACATAGCTCAAACATTTTCTTGGCCTCGGAAAAAGATCCTTGAACGACTGGTAAACACAAATACTTTCCATTCCATATAGGAGTAATTATCATACTCTGGCAAACTTTCTTGCTGCATGAGGAACAGTCAATTTTTCATTTGCTTTCGTTTTCAATTTTCACATATATCGAGATCAGATCGAGTTGAATTATCAAACCAAACACAAATACGAAGAGTATATCCACACTTTCGCTCAACTGACATTCAGTATTGAACATCATAAAGTTAGATTTTCAATATACTCGAATAATCATAGATCTTATTAGGGAAGCAGGTATTTTTTTTGCTATCTGACGTTATCTACCAATCAGATACCAGAAACTGAAATCCACTTGCATATTAGTATATCGTGGAATTTCACCTTAACCTCATTGACGCCCCCGCAATATGGAGGGATCGATATGATGACATTTCGTAACCTTCCTCCTATATACCAACGTTGTAGACATCTAGGGCCATTACTATGGGATTAGTTCATGAAGACATCACAGACAAACTGACACTCTCACTGCACTGCACACATCACTAGTGGAATGATTGATCACTATCACCACCTGACAGACAACCCAACCACCACTACGAACTAAATGCGCTGACAGAGTTTGGAGGCACTCATAGGAGCGTCTCAGAAAGCCGCATCAACTCTCACAACTGTATGCGTTGAGATGTGCCGCGATGAACATTCAGTGATCGTTGGAGCTTCGTATAGATGTGCACAATCTTCATTACGAGAGGCATTGTGTGAGATCACATCGTTCCGTGAAACTTCATGGAGCAAACATATCTCTCTTCCATAGACAGACTATGATGTTGGATTAGTTTGCTGGTATTATGACTTTCCCAACCCCTCTCCAAACACCACAACCACCACCACAATTCTCCGTTCTGATGAGCTGTCAATAGCGAGTACGGAGTACTGCTCTCTTCAGTTGGTGCTGGATATTTGTGGTATACCGACGTGTACTATGTACAAACTTGGCAATTTGTTGGGAATACATATGCTGCGATTACCGTGTATTTACAACAAAGGTTCAACATTACAATGACGTCACAAAAAAGTTTAATTCGAACAAAAAAAATTGCAATGACGTCACACGTACACATACACACAAACCCAACAAAGAAATCAGACAAGGAAAATTTCAATAACCTCACACACACACAGACACGAAGGTATTGGACAACAAGGGAAATAATGAAACAGAACGAAGGGAATTCCAAATATGCCTAAATGAGAAGTCAGTAGTGACGTCAAAGTAGTGGGGAAACCCCCCAAACCGTCTGTATTACGCAACTAATGAATGCAATTTGAATAGATTTTCATTTCATCGATACAAACGTACACAAACACAAATTGAATTGAATTCCTCTTCTCTAGGTGGTCAATGATCAGTTCATTTAATCAAGTTCACATGTGTGAAAGTAAAAAGTTTGCTCTATGTGCAAAGCTGTACAGATCATAATACCCGTTCAGTTACACAATGCATTTCCAAATCTACATTAGTTACAGTCCCTATTGAAATATTTCTTAGGGGTACTGACCATCGAAACAAATTTGATGACAGCAGCAATACGTCCAGGATTTCTATGCCCCGTATCGAATCGCTTTTTGATTAGATGTTATTTATGGTTGGATTGTGGAAGAGGTATTCTCACCATAAATTCATTTCGAAGAGAGAAGTCCCTTTATTGAATTGAACAAATATAAAAAAAATTATGTGGGATCAATTGCTAGATTGAGGTTTGCAATTTCAAATCAGTGCCACCGCATCCTTATTAAGGGTGTTACAAAGAATATTTCAAATCACCCCACCATTTTAGCTTTCCACGTATATTATTCCCGATTGACATCTTTGAAATACGTGATTAATTAAAAAAAAAAATTTTTTAAAGCTGATTTACAAACCTGCAGGTATGTCAAGAGGATATGGGAGAGCGGGGGTTCATACAAATTAATAGATTCAATTGAAAATTTGTATCATATATATAAAACTTGTGGGCAGTGGGGTATTTCAGCAAGTAAAATGTGTACTCTTTTAAGTTAGTCCAAGCTTTCGGAAAGTTTTATTTCCATCATCAGGGAAACTACAATAACATAACATATGCGAGGTGAACTCAAAAGTATTACATACTTACTTACATGTCATTCGAGATTTGTTACATTGATGTCAATGATGAATTGATGAGACATTGGTGCAGATGAAACATGGGTGCAGATGAAACATGACACAATTGATTTAAATTTTTAGGTTAAAATGTTATTCTCTGAGACCGTTGTCACCATCATGTGAGAATGGTTCAAATGTTCAAGTTCAGGTTAAAAATTCTTTGAAATATGACAGGTTGACAATTGATATGTGGCAGAAGGCCTGAAATGTAACTGGGGTATCAACTGTACTCTTGTTTCTAATTTGAATTGAGTTTAAAATTACTATAATTTGGCTACATTGGCGATATGAATTATGCAATAGAATCATTCAAACTGATATCATTATTCGAAAGGTTCTTGTCCAGAGTCAATAAATAGAAATTGATTTCACTTAGGTCATTGATGTCTGTTCTTTAGCTAAGTGAAATATATTCAATTCAATGTTCAGAACGATTAGAGGACATCAAAGACTATTCGTATCAAATAACATTTTGAACTCATAGGACGAATACCAAGCAAGTAACAAAGATATAGATAATAGCGAGATGTTTTCCTCAACTTCTCGAAAATAGTAAAATTTTAGGATGCTCTGATTATTTCTTCTTGCAGAAAAAGTTTCTCCGCATTCTCCGCTGAGATTATAATGAAAGACCATACGTATGTTCAGGCTCACAACTTGAGATTTCGAAGGTTTAGGTTTTGTTGAGATGGTGAGATTTGTATTCTCTAACTATTGTTACGAATGTCACTTCATGAATTTCCGTATTCAGTTTTATAATTGACTTCAATGAAGAGAGATGCGGGTATATAATTCTACTTGAAGAAAAGATTTTGGTTTTGTTTTTCCCAAAAGTGTTGCAAAATAAACTTTTCGTTAAACAGTAAAGAAAAATTATGAAAAGTAATGCTTTTTTGCACGTCCAATATTTTGGAAACTGACATATATCTCGAAAATAAAAGAAATGCATTTTCTCTGGTTATACAAATGCACTACAGTTTCTGTTTTGAAATACCGCTATTGATGATGAGCTTCATTCATTCATAGCTCTGTCAATGTCCCTGAGGTTTTCAGAATTCCATGTACTATTTGATTTTGATATTGGCTGTTCTCATTAGAGCAATTTGAACAAATGGTTTCAATGCAGGTGCGAGACAGCCCACTTCAAACTTTCAGTTTTAAATGGGTAGTGTTGATTGTAAACAAGGAATATGTGTTATTCTTCATTGTTTCAAAATAATTATCTCAAATATTTGTTCGTTTGTTCAGAATTCACATGAATGCATTGAATCAAGTAAGAATATGGGAGCACTAACCTTGGTGAAATAGTTTGTTTATAACGACGCGACGATACGAAGGAATTCAAACACTATGCCTACTCCTCACCATTAACCTAAATGAGGTTTTAAAATAAAACATGCTGAAAAAATAACTCAACCTACCACGGTTATGTCAATTCACTTTTTTGAATAGTCATACAGAACAGTTTTTTTGTTTGTTGTAGATATAGGTGACACATATATTGTTTCAGTTATGCTACCGGTGAAACTATAGGATTTAGTTGATATACCAAATCATTAATGAATAGGACAAATATTGACGACCCGCATATGGTCCATGAGGCGAGTATTTTTTTATCAGGAACATATTTCACTGAAATATAATCATAACACATAACCTGTGGAAATATCTCAATTCATTGGTTACGATTATTTTTTCTTCGAAAAATGTATGTCATCTATTGGGATTCTATTGTTGTAATTAAGTTTGGGAGTGTTCACGAATTCCCTTTCCTGAGATTATCAGTATCCAATTAATTGTTAGTTGCTGATGAACTTGAGCTTATTCGAAAGGATAAAATCAATATTTGCCTCGAACATTTTGCTTTTCAGAAGTCCCTGTATATGACGATTGAGAGAACTCCATCATCTTTCAATGCTTCTAGGAAATATTTGGTTGCTGGATATGGAGAAGGAAATGACAGGCAAGTGAAGTGCATACTGACCACTATATTGTCTGATCTATTTTTCAAATTTATCTATCATAACAGTTTTATTATGTTTTTCAATATGTATTTGATGATATATACATTAAGATCGTTTCTATACCTTTTATCTGACTGAAATTACCCCGAACTATTCAAATGTCTCAAGGAAAAAACTGGGCCTATTTTTCAAATTGATGACGAAACACGTTTGTCCTATCTTTGTTCTTTGCATAAAAATCCTTTTTAATTTAATGAAATTTAGAAACTTCATGCCCGTGACGTCACGATTCTATTTTCGTTAGTAACTTGAGTGAATAACTGAAAATGAAAATTAGTACAATGTAACCATTGTAGTGGTAATAGTTATTTCAGTCTGTTCAGATGGTGAAGAATTATTTCAATAATCGATTCTTCTGGAGACGAGCAAAAAATCGAACTCGACTTTTTTACGTTATCCAACGTTAATATCTCCTTAACACTGCGATTCATCTCTGGAGTTTCTATAGGTATTCAGGTTTTATGTTGCTGTTACGTTCTGTTATTGTTCATTTCCATTCACAGATGATATCGTCGTAAATATGAACCCCCAATAAAGTTAAACCATTTTCCTGAAACTAACCTGCAATGTGTCAGTCTCAAAATGAAACTTGAGAAATTAATTCGATAGATATTCAAATATTCGATTTTTGTTAATGTTGCAGTTGCATGTAGTGAAGTTATATCATGGAATGTCACAGCTGTACCGCATCTTCAGATACATATATATTTGGAATTTACTAATTACTATGACTATAAACTTGACTTTTGTTTATCAATACTGAAGTGTCAACGAATAATACCCTTATATGAAGGAGAATGTAAGCATGCTCATTGTGGTTACGCCTAAGGTCGGAAGAATCAAATGTCGCATTTGAGAAATTATTGGATATTATTAAAGAGCATCTGTATTATTTGAAGTGGGTGGATCTGCGAGGTGTCTTTCTTTGAAGAAATTGAAATCAATCGAACTACTAATAGGTTGTGATTCTTCAGTTCAAGTATCTGGAAGGGAAATATTATTTTGAAAAATATATAACCTTCAGATTCAATGACAGGAAGGTTTCTGCATAGTATTTCTTCCGTTTGAGGTCGAACAAAAGAGAAAAATGTTGAGGAATTCCTTCACTTTGCATTCAAGTTCTAGAAAATGAATGCTTCCAAAAATCCAATGTGTGAAAATGAAAAGATTTGTACACACCTCTCTTACTGAAACTTTTTGAAGAGATAAATTACCCTTACTGATATCATTTGCACTCAATGCGCGTTTCTCTAACAAGTTTAGCTGCTTCAGGAAAATCAATACTGAATCTGATACGCATATATCACCATTTCAGGTAGTGCAGCAGCTACCTAGAAAGGTTTTTTGTGCGATATAGACTCCTTCTGTTACAACTCATTCTGATTGATTCCCCAACAATGAACTGAAAATTTTAATTTCTTCATTAAAGGTCAAAGGTCATTCTTCATTCTAACTGCAGTCCAAATATCAAAACAACTGTTAGTTTTGTCATCGCAGACGATCAGTTTTATAATCAATTGGTTCTCGATAACGCAGCTCAAAGGCAAAAAGACGCATAGAATGTTGTAGTGACTGGAAGGGTGCCGCACTACTATTATGATTTTTTTTTGTAAATTTTTTCGTAGGGATTTGTACATCTAATTTCCTATGACAATACTATGAGATATCGTTTTTCAGACATGAAAATATGTTTCCTTTGGGATCATTTAACAGACAGAGTAGTTTATCGATACCTACTATTATCATTACTATTATTGTCTGTCAAGGGCTCAGTCGATAGCTGGGATCCTTAACTATTGTTTTGAAAACCCAGCCCCAATTCATCACATGCATATGCCTGTTCGTATTTGGACTTGGACGCATATTGGACTATGGCACTAGTCTCTTCCAGTTCGGTCAGTACCCTGGTGGTGCAGCTGGCAACTTGCATTATCAGGAAGCGGTTCAAAATGAATGAGAAGAAAAAGGGTTCAATGTAAGCAATAAATACAATCATTAGTTTTCTGTTCAACGTTCACTTGTAGTTCAAACAGGGAAACAATTCACCTCATAGAAATTATCTATGGCATGAAAGCAAGTGTGAACAAAATTTTGATAGCACATCGGAATCATGGATTGACAAGCGTAGGTAGTATGTGATGAGCATACTGAAAATTTGTGGCGAATAGCAAAACTGATAGGAACACACGGTAGACAAAAATATTCTGATTGGTTAATCAGCTGGCGGCTCCTTTGAATTCTAACATATTTGATATCCGTTTTCCAAGAATTCATTGAACCCCAGAACGCCATCAGTAGATATCAGTTACTTTATGAATGCATGAATGAATTTTACCAAACATTTTGTTTGTTTATGAAAAAAAGTTCGACTGGTCGAATGAAACTTTTCACTCGATTCTTAGGCTCCTTGTTCATAATAAACCTATTACAACTGATTTATTTCAATTTTTTTTTGTAATTTTTTCTCATGATTATAACAATTTTCGCAGCATTTCAAAAAAGTCATCAATGTTTGGTGCAAGTTTGGTCAATGACAGTATTGACCTCGGAAAATGATCATTTCCTGATCAATTTCTCACATTTTTACCGAAGTTTTCACAATTGACAACTTCTCACGATTATTGATTATTACTATTGAAAAATTGTGATGATGAATCGATAAAACAACAAATTCACTAAGGGTCTGGAAATGATCATTGTCCTGCTTTTATGACTCTTCCCAATTATTTTCTCTCTGTTTGCAAATGTCAGTTCGATCAAAAAATGATGGCTTTGTAGAGACGGATGATGTACATTTTTGAAGGGCCAGAATCAAATTGGGGGTCCATACACAAAAATAGTTGTAAGGGTCAGTTTTATAGGTTCGGTTTAAACTGGAGTTCAACCTCAAGATTAAACTTCAGTTATCCATTGATTTAAACATAGTTTAAACTTCGCGCAGCAGTTGAGTGTTTTAGGGCCGGTATTATTTTAAATACTATTTTGACAGATAACTAGAAGTTAACTTGTGGAGTGACGTCACATGTTACAGTACTTCAAAAGGCATGAGTTAACTTTGTTGGTAGGAATGGTTATCAGTTAAAGTTAACTTTGTTTTATAATACCGGCCCTTATAGGTTCCGATTATAGTTGACAGTTTCTAGGAAATTCATGATTAGTCAGTTGATAGAATTGGCTCTTGGCAGTATGGTCTCATGACTGTCATGTTTATTTGCCTTAGGGCCAGTTTTATAGGTTCAGTTTGAACTAAGATTGAAGTTTAAACTACGCAATTGACAGATTTGTGCGTTTTATAAGTTCCGATGAAATAAAATCTTTAGGTGAAACTCTGACGACTGTTCGTTAACGTGATCGGTGGATTGAGCAGCAGTTAAACTTCAGATCGAGGTTGGACATGTGTATCAGCCGAAGAAATATGTTTGTAGAACTATGATAGGTATGATAGAATGAAATTGACGAGTGGTACGTAAAAATTAAAGGGAATTTAAAATAATCAAGGTTTTGTCAGTGTGTTGGTGTTTGAACTATATTGTAATTTTCATCATCTAGATATTATTATTGATGATTTTGAAGAAATATTCGAGGAACTTCTGTCGGATGATGAAGAAGCCATCATAAATGTCGTCGAAGTTCCAAGAAGACCTCGAATATTCAGAGATAGATTCGATCATGTTGCTCTTTGGGATGATACAGAATTCATTACACGTTTCAGAATTTCTAAGCAATCCGTGGAAATGCTGCTGCACCAAATAGGGAAATATAATGAAATTCAAAAATTTGAGGCAAATAAACATGACAGTCATGAGGCCATACTGCCAAGTGCCAACTATAATCGGAACCTGTAAAACACTAAACTGCCGCGCGAGGTTTAAACTAAGTTTAAATCAGTGGATAACTGAAGTTTAATCTTCAGGTTGAACACCAGTTTAAACCGGACCTATAAAACTGGCCCTTACTGCCTGTTTCGACGATGCAAGTTGTCGCTGCAACTCCAGAAAATTGCATGTGTTCATGCAAGTTTTTCGAGTTGCAGGAATCTTTTTTGGTGCGATATGTTGCAGCGACTCAGTTATTTCTATGGTTATTTTGTTGTCGCAAACTACAAATATGGGGTGGCATCATTGTAAAGAATGTTGATTTTGAACATTTCAATTATTTTTCGATACTCAAGGAATCAAGTTGAGTAATAAGGTGATTTATTCACATTATCAATTATTAGAAATGAATGAAATTATGTATCAGTTCTGATAATGTAAACGTTCAACTTGGTAACATTCAGTGCTATTTTTTAATATTGGCAATGCAAACTGACAGCTATATGACATATCTCGCAGCGACAAATTGCATCGTCGAAACGGGGTGTTATAGTTTTAAATTTCATTATATTTCCCAGTCTACGTGAAAGGAAATTTCTTTGTTATAACGTTCAGAGTGATATTTTTAAAATGACGAAAGACAAGAGAACTGAAAATTTCACAGGAGATGACGACTCTTCTGATTGGGTTAGTGAAAAAAATATAAGAATATTTTAGAATGTAAGAAAACTGATGTTGTCATGTAGAGGAAAGAAAGAGCTTGGGAGCAGTTAACAGTCGAGTTCAAAAAGAGTGCACCGAAATCACAAAGAACCTCTGAAAATTTGAGAGGGAAGTGGGATAATTTAAACAAAAATACAAAAGAGAAATTCTCTGCTGAAAGAAATGAAATTCATAAAACTGGAGGCGGTCCGGCTAAGTCAATACCGTCTATTTGCAAAGATTTTTTCATATATTTAATTTGGGCTCAATATTATTGGTATTGGGCACCCCAGTACCAGCTACCTCCGGCCGTGAAAGTTTATGTTCCTCAATATTATTGATTGTTTCCAAAAACGTTTTTTTCCAAAGTATTTATTTCAGAAGAAATTTTTGTATTTAGGGATTAAAAAATTGTTCCAAATGTATGAAACGTGTAATGAATTCTGTGTAATCCCAAAGAGCAACATGATCGAATCTCTCACTGATGGGCCTTCTTGGAACTTCGACGATATTTATGATGGCTTCTTCATTATTCGACAGAAGTTCTTCAAAATCATCAATTATAATATCTATATGATGAAAATTACAATATAGTTCAAACACCAACACACTGACAAAAGCTTGATTATTTCAAATTCCCACCAATTTTTACGTATCACTTGTCAATTTTATTCTATCATACTTATCATAGTTCTACAAACATATATCTTCGGCTGATACGCATGTCCAACCCCGATCTGAAGTTTAACTACTGCTAAATCCACCGATCACGTTAACGAACAGTCGTCAGAGTTTAATCTAAAGATTTTATTTCATCGGAACTTATAAAACGCACAAATCTGTCAAATCCGCAGTTTAAACTTCACTCTCAGTTTAAACCGAACCTGTAAACTGGCCCTAATGCAGATATAAAGGGGGAAAATTCATTTTTAAATATCAATGTCCCATGAGGTCATTTCAATTGAATGTTTTGAACACTATATCGATATTTTATGTTCCTGAATAGCCAGCTTCCCACAATAGCGAGCTGCAATATTCAGATAAGTCAGGATATAAGAATTTCATTTGGGTACCCGAGTCGCTATCTATGAAAAATTAATTGGAACTCCATCTGTATGTGGGACGTCTATGTCGATTTTCATTCTAGACTGAATTTTGATCAAATTCGTTTTTCACTGTGACATGAGTTACAACAATAGTTAAAAAAAAACATATTTGAATTCCCGCCACTGCCTTGATTCCTAGACTGAGCTGGAATATTGGTGATTCAGTTGATTTTTTCCTGGTTCAGAATAGTGTAAAACTGTCTTGTACCTTCCTTTTAATTTTTTATTGAGTTAACTCTTGCTCTACTTCTTGTACGATATGAACTAATGTTAGTGATATGTATAACGAATCCTGGTAGGTGAGATATCTAGTGAATCCACCAACCAACCCGGTAGCACTGTGGGTTTTTTGGGTTTTCCTACACTTGAAATAAAAAATGCTTTAAAGTAAAACAAGTAAGACGCTCCCGATATATTGAGCCGACCCTTGCTCACCCAAAGGGGAATATTGAAAAAAATAAATGAAGATTAGGATTAGTCTGAATAGCGATGTGAATGAGATAGATCATCTGTCACTATTGGTACTACTTCAATATTCAGGTACCTCTGGACTTACTAATTCACTGATCAGCCTGTTGTCATGTGAACTTGAACAAGTTTCGATTTGCTTTCACTAATCCTGTGATCTTCACTCATAGCGGGCTCATGCAAGAATAGCTTATAACTAATCCTGAACCCAAAACACATAACTAAGAGTTCACACAGGCAAACCAATGAATCAGTTTATGCAATCCTATAAGGTCTGATCTTAGGTATTGTTACATACACCCGCTATCAGAGTATGTTTGGCATCACTTGATTTCTGCTTAATGGACGTATCAGGTGTGAGCATTTCTTGAAACGAGATTTTCACAGCTGACAGGCTATATCAGTATATTTTCAATTTATCTTCTGGAGAATTTTTTTGAGTCAGTCATGGAAGGATTCATATATGTACTGTTCAGAACATAATATTCTCTATAACTCTAGTGTACTGCGGTTTGTATGGAATTATGACTTTGTTAAGACTTCCATTTTTTCGAAAAGTCCAAGTTAATCTATATCTAAATATGCTCATCTAGTACGTCGTAAGAGTAATCATTCGTTTCAGCTATATGCTCAATAACGTTCTTCTCATTGTCGTTCCTAACCTTCTTTGAGGTAAATGATATGTTCCTAATCAATTAATTGCAGTGCTGTTATCTAATGTTGTGGACAATATTTATAGCTCTCTGGGATGACCCTCTGAGGTTTAATACCATTCTGTTTGCACACCATGAGATGGCAGTCTTACAGTTTTGACCTGAACGGGCACACTCCCGACTCAGTGGGTAAGCTAATTAGATGTGAATTTGGGGAAACCGTTCGTAAATATTCAACTTCTTTTCGAGCACTTGACGTCAGTGTATCTGATTCGTTAATACTGTAGGTCCTCCAGACATCCCTACAATGGAAATATCGAATCCACTTCCGAAAAATTCAATAAGTCACCCCGAGACGCTACGAAAATCAAGGGGGTTGGCCGTCCTTTGCTGACACAGGCTTTGCGATAGTGTCCACGAAGGAAAAATCGAGGGGTTGACCACATGGGAATTCCGGTGTACAATTGATAGGAATTCCGAGGAATTCCGGGGATTTCCGGGGAATTCAGGGGAATTCCGAGGGAATTCCGTGGAAATTCCAAGGGAATTCCGGGGAAATTCCGGGGAATTCCGAAAAATTTCTGAAGAAACTATATGGATTATTATTAGGTTACTTCAATTTATTCGCGCAATAATAAAAAAGCATACAGTAAAATTTCAATATTTATATAAAATCATAATTCAAAAACAAAACACCGGTGTGAAGTAATCCACTTCCACTGGACGAAGAAAGTTAGGAGTTTTGTTTTGAAAGAGTTTGTGGCGAATTTCCAATTCGAAATACATTTTGTTAGCGACAGCGACAAATAAGCCTGATGACAACAATCTTCATGATTTGATAGACATCTGATATGTCCCTGGAGGGGTGTGTTAGGGAAGTTTTTGCAAATGAGTCAATAACTTCTTTCATTGAAATAGTTTCTCACTCTGATTCAAATATATGAATATGGCATGTGAAACAACCCAAAAAACTTTAGTATAACTACTTCTCTTCGGGCTTGAAGGCCGTCGTTCTTCGGAATTTCTTCCTGACGTTTCGCTAGCGCGAGTGGCCAGCTTCTTCAGAGGCTTATTCATCTCCGATGACTAAACAGTTCGATTTCTCAAGGCGTATTTATATTGATGCAGGTAGTCTGGAGTGTTAATTACTTCTGTCGGGTTCGGGGAATAATCATCATTATTAGTTGCCACACTACCTGCTGTGATTTCATTAGGTATTCTTGTTTTCCTCAGAATCGGATTCCAAATTCTGTTTAGAGTCAACGCTTCTTCCTTTCTGTTAAAATTGTCCGCATGTTTTTGGATCTCTATTGCCTCCCGCACCAGTCGGCTATGGTAACCCTGGTTGGGGGCAATCAGTGTGGCATTTTCGAACAGAATCTTGTGGTCGCCCTCACTCAATGCGTGTTCCGCCACCGCCGATTTGTCGGTTTGCCCCAGCCTACAGTTCCTTTGATGCTGGGGCAAACCGACAAATCGGCGGTGGCGGAACACGCATTGAGTGAGGGCGACCACAAGATTCTGTTCGAAAATGCCACACTGATTGCCCCCAACCAGGGTTACCATAGCCGACTGGTGCGGGAGGCAATAGAGATCCAAAAACATGCGGACAATTTTAACAGAAAGGAAGAAGCGTTGACTCTAAACAGAATTTGGAATCCGATTCTGAGGAAAACAAGAATACCTAATGAAATCACAGCAGGTAGTGTGGCAACTAATAATGATGATTATTCCCCGAACCCGACAGAAGTAATTAACACTCCAGACTACCTGCATCAATATAAATACGCCTTGAGAAATCGAACTGTTTAGTCATCGGAGATGAATAAGCCTCTGAAGAAGCTGGCCACTCGCGCTAGCGAAACGTCAGGAAGAAATTCCGAAGAACGACGGCCTTCAAGCCCGAAGAGAAGTAGTTATACTAATAACCTCGGCCGCGAAAGCCTCAACCATTTTGTCCAAAAAACTTTGTTTCATAGTTTGTGCGGCCTCGAGTGGGGTGTAGTTGGGGGTAGTTTTTCAAATAATGCAATAACTTATTTCAATGGAATAGTACCCCATTCTGATTCGAATATATATGAATTGGACATGTGAAACAGCCCAAAAAAACTTTGTGTCGTAGTTTGTGTGTTTGTTTTTGGGGTCAACCTCTGCGACTGCCATTATCTTCCTCAATATTTCAAAAATGACGTGTCTTGAAATTTCACTCTACAAGACGAAGGGACGCCCTTGATTGTGGAAGAAAGACTAGATCATAATTGGCAGACAAAACACAGGTTGTCTACATTGTTGTCAGCGGTAACCGAAATTGAAATAAGACGGTTATAACTCGCGTTATACGATCTGAGTTATATAGTCAATGACTGCAGTCTTTGTATGATTTCTGGAGTTTCTTTGCAACTCCATCGTGTTATTTGGACAGTTTTATATAATTTATCGATTTGTAATAAAAAGATGATCGGATATATTGTGGTTCACTGTCAACTGTTCGCATTTGAGTTTATACAGGGTGAACACACCGGTGAAAATTATTTTTTATTTTCCTAGTAGGTACTTACTTATTCATTCTAACGGAATCAGAACTTGATTCTATAAGGAAAAATCTCAGGAAACATGATGCTAATAAAACAAACCTGATTGGAATCAGACGATCCGTTCCCCTTATTTTACGATTGTGACGTTGCATTATATAGATGTTTTTTTTTGTTTCCGATATAATAAATACCAGCCTTAATGGAAATGTGAAAAGTGTAAAATCCGATATTATTCAGATTGGGTCATAATCATGACATGGTCTACTTAAAAGTCTAAAGTTTATGTTCCACTCAGAAATCTTGAAAAAACTTTTGTGCGAAAGTTCCGAAATATATCTTTCATATTTGGTCAGGTTTCCTCGGAATCCCCCCGGAATTCCCAGTATTTCCGTCATTTAGTTTTGAAATTTTATCGATATTTCTTCAAATTGAATTTGTTTTGTAGGAATTCCGAGGAATTCCGGTTTACGGGAATTCCAGTGTACACATTTTTCCTCAGTGGTCAACCCCTCGGAAAAAATGTAATGTATTAGAAAACAATTGACACAGTTCAAAGATGTTCATCATAACATGGCTTTCGATGCTGAATGCAGTATTAGTATAAATAGTGTCAGAAGGCCAATCCTATAAGATTCGTTATCAGTATTAAAAACGATTTGGATTTTGAAAAACGGATTTTAGAAAGTATAAAATCGTGCAGGTACTTTCTCATTCTTCCGCCTGTAATTGATATTATCAACATTAGTCTTTGGGATCAGTATCAGTTGCTTCTCATGAAGAAGCTATCTTGGTTGGGTTCGGTTGGATTGGGTAATTCTTCCTCATTGTGAAAAAAATACGTATTGTGAAATTACATGATTATTAAGTGATATCAGTTTGAACTTCTATTTTATAAATAATTTACTTTATCGAGAAAAGAATAATTGATGTTGAACCTTGAAATAATAATAATATTGAGAAAATTAAAATACTCGAAGTGAATAAAATAAAGCTGGAAATTAATTACATTTATATTCAACAAAAGGTTCGATAAAAGAAATTTGAAATTTTAAACGACAGAAAAGAATGTGAATTAGCAGAAATTTGTCAAAAATGGTGATGAAATTCAAATGAAAAATCATACTATGAAATCTGAACCAAATATGCAAAGGGATAGTTGAATAGAACTGGTCGACACTTATCAAAAATGTATTACCCACACAAGGCTCTCTGCCTTCTGAACACACTCATAATAATGTTGAATAAGAAATGAGAAAACGAATACAGATTTATGTTAGATTTTCACTTCATTGGGGTCTACCGAGATACTCATTTGAGAATGAAAACGTATAAAAAATTCCAATAAAAAAAATAAATAGAAGTTGTCGATATCCAGAAACTGAAAAAATCATTTCAGTTTTCATGTTTTATACATACCATTAATTCGACTTCATTTCCTCACTGAATTTTTGACGTTTTTTCTACTTTTTCTGGATTTCTATTTTTGATTGAATATTCATTTCGATTTTACTGTATTGAAAAATAATTGACACAGTTCAAAGACGTTCATCATAACATATGGCTGTCGATGTTGAATGCAGTAGTAGTCTGTAATTGAGGTGTTTTCTGGCGCTCATGTATTTGAAACGTATTCGTCTGTCTTCTTCTCTCTCACTTACGGCTAGCCAAATAGTAAGAGAGAGATGGAGCGACGAATACGTTTTAAATACAAGAGTGCCAGAAAACGCCTTCGATATTACCAACATAAGTCTTTGGGTTCAGAATCAATTGCTTCTCCTGAAGAAGCTATCTTGGTTATGTTAGGCTGGGTTGGTTAATTCTTCTTAATTGTGGAAAAAATACATACTGTCAATCACATGATTTATGGGTGATATCAGTTTGAATCTCTATTTTATGAATTATATACTTCATTGAGAACAGATCGAAGAACCCGAACTAAAGGAATGAATTCGAAGAAGAAAATAATTGACACGAACCTTGGAAAAATAATAATATCGTGAAAATTAAAATAATCGAAGTGAATGAAATATAGCCTGAAATCAATTACATTAATATTCAACAAAAGGTTTGATAAAAGGATTTTGAAAATTGAAACGACCGAAAAAAAAATGTGAATGAGCAGAAATTTGTCTGGAATGGTGATAAAATTCAAATAAAAAATCAAACTATAAAATCTGAACCAAATATGCAAATGCTTAGTTGAATAGAACTGGTCGACACTCACAGTAACAACAGTGTTGGATAAGGAATGAGGAAACTAATACAGATTTATGTTAGATTTTCACTTCAATGGGGTCTCGAGATACACCTTCGAGAATGAAAACGTATGAAAAATTCGAATAAAAAAATAAATAGAAGTTATCAATGACAACAAACTGAAAAAATCATTTCAATTTTCATGTTTTATTCAAACCATTAAATTGATTTCATTTTCTCACTGAATTTTTGACGTTTTTTTTTACTTTCTCCGAATTTCAGATTTTGATTAAAAATTCATTTCGATTTTCTCGTTTAGATTTCATTGTTTTCATTTCTGTTGAGATTTCCGAACTGATAAGATTCCATACAGGATTCAATAGCATTAACTACTAACACCACTGAACAAAAAACCTTGCCAAACACATCCAAATGAACAACTGATAAGTACGAGACAAATTTTCAAACTCACTACACAATTGGTGGTGAATATTACTTTTGTGATATCCTATTGTCTATTGAGTTTCAGTAAGTATGGGAAACGAAAGTAAACAAAATATTTGTACTCAATCGATGAATTAACATTGTCATCAGGACACATCATCCAGGGCTGGTAAAAATTGTATCTGTATTCAAGGGTGGATGAAAACTAGGGCACGCTGCATATGTGGAGGTTGACTCTATAGTATGATTGAAGAACTACGTCAAGTGAATAAACTTCCTCATACAACGGCAATATTTCAGCGTAATTCACCTTATTCTTGACGAAGACTATAGTGATCCATTCGTTTCTGTCGATCTTTGTGTATCTGAATGATTAACAAATACGGCATATATATCAGGTCTGAACGAGGACTAAGTGGAATGTCTTGTCAGATATTTGTCCCGGGTCGAATATTTGGTTTTATTTTATTGGTTTAGAAAAACGCATTCTCGAAACGGGTTCCGTGCTTTGATCTTTCAGTAACCTTCATTCACCCATTGTTTTGTAATGTTCATCTTAAATGGTACAATATACCCGTTGCGGTTCAAGGGCGGATCGAGAACAGGCGAGAGAGCTTAGATTAAAGTGTACCGCAGGTGAGAGGGTATTTTCGGTTGATAAATTCAGGTGGTAGTGGTTAGAACTTCCATTGACGAAATTATCGAACTCTTCTGAGACTTGTTAACTGATAGTTGGAAATGAATTGATAGAGCTTAATGAGATGTCGATACGGTTTCAACGAGGTGAATAGTGAATACATTCAAAAATAAATGAATTCGTTTCTCACTTATCAGTTCTTTTTAAAAAATCCTTTCATTTTAACAAAGTTTTCTCCATACTGTGGTTCCATTGATCAGTTTTCTTATTTGAATTTACTCATTTTCGATGTGTCAAGCTCTATTATTCTATTTCGAACCATTGCGTTTTTAGAACAGATTCCAAAATTATAACCATTCAAGAGAAAACATTGTCGAACGTTTCAAATTTGGGAAGTATCCATCTCTTCTCGAGGCACAGGTAACTTTCAGCTTTTATCATCAAGAGCGTAGCTATTTCATTCATTGCCAAGACAATGGTATACATTTGCCATGATATTTCCCGAAGAAGACATCCAATATTTCTTATCCTTTTCCTGAGTCGGGGGTCGTCTTTAATTATTATCTTGCAGTTCAGCGGCCTATAGCGGATTTACTCAGTGATGGAGATAATCCCTTGACTTGCTGCTGTGTATAAGCATCACTTTTCACAATGCTTCCAAATTTTTCGAAAAAGTTCCATATCTCAGTGAACAACACCACAATAATAGATCAAAGCGATGTATGTGAGGAATTTTGTTCTTTCTTTGCCAATGAAGCCTTTGATTTAACCTCCACACTATCAAGCTATCAAGACCATTTCAAACTTCTAATAAATGTAAGATTCAATAACATGAAATAATTTCATTTTCATCTTGTTGTAGAAGAAGATGTAGAAAGTATAGTGATACACATGGCAAATAAAAAACTCATGTGGTTTTGACAATATTCCAATTACACTTGTAAAAGACTGTCTCACTGATATAGAACAACCCCCAACTCATATCATAAATCTATCTCTGAGTACTGGTACATATCCTAACATATTCATATCAGAAATAATCAAACCTCTTTTTGAGAAAGGAGATAAAAATGTTGTTTCGAATTACAGGCCTATAGCCCTTCTCCCTGTGTTTTCGAAGATATTGGAGAAAGTGGTGAAGCGTCAATTAGTTACCTATCTAGAGAAGCATAATATACTCACAATATCACAGTATGGATTTCGCGAGAATAAAAACACCTCTGATGCTGCATTGTCACTCATCAACAAATTGATTAACAACTTGGAAGAAAAATCGCACACACTTGGGGTATTTTGCGACTTGTCAAAGGCATTTGATTGCGTTGACTTCAGTATTCTCCTAGAAAAAATGTCATTTTATGGCATTAGAGGAGTACCACATACTTGGTTCCAGTCCTACTTGGAGGGTTGCGAAATATCAGTCAGGCTTTGTGAAATAAAAGGAAACGCAAAATCAAATACTTTATCTCAGAAACAAAAAGTCAGATGTGGTGTTCCCCAAGGATCAGTGCTTGGTCCAACACTTTTTCTGATATACATCAATGATTTGACTTTCAATTCCTTACAAACCTTTTTTTCATTTTTTGCAGATGACACTGGTACATTTGTTGAAGACAAGAACTCCGAAAATTTATCTTCCAAAAGTCAAAGCTTGATGAATGAAATCATCATCTGCGAATAAACATCTTTTAAACAGCTCGAAACCTCTCAACATTTCATCTCAACATCCACGGAACCTTAAACCAAGTAGAGCCTTGATGACCCCATCTGGAGATATCAAACCTGTTGAAATTT
The DNA here is from genome assembly GCA_032362365.1 of Zygogramma bicolorata. Taxonomy (NCBI): domain Eukaryota; kingdom Metazoa; phylum Arthropoda; class Insecta; order Coleoptera; family Chrysomelidae; genus Zygogramma; species Zygogramma bicolorata. The sequence goes on from JAVJAQ010000699.1 coordinate 1,541,098, forward strand.
CTAGGCATAAACATCGACAAAAATCTCAATTTTTGCTATCATATTGAATAGAGACTGAGTAAATCAATATTTGCAGTGAGAACAGTCAGGAGGCAAGTGGGAATAGACGCTGCACTAAACGTCTATTACGCCTATTTTCACAGTCTTCTATCATATGATATTGAATTCTGGGGATCTTGCAGAACAGTTCACAGTACTCTTATTCTTCAGAAGAAGGCAATCAGAGCAATTTGTTATTGAGGGCCGAGAGAATCATGTAGATCTCATTTTCAACGATTGAAAATTTTCACAGTTATAAATCTAGACATATACAGATTATTAGTGCTGATCTTCCAAAATCGCAGTACAATAAACAGGCCCTCCTATTTTCACAATCACAATACCAGACAGAACAATATGTTAATGTTGCCCAATATCATAATCTAATCGAAAAGGGCCTCAATACACAGGAATAAGAATGTTCAATCATATACCCAGCACTATCAGGATATTGATAATTTTAAATTATCCACGGAAAAAATACGCGAACTTCTCAGTTCACATTCCTTTTACTGTTTAGATGAAATTTTTCAATGCCGGTTTTGATACAATTGTAACAATGATAATGTTGATTTATAGTTTGATTATAATTTAATTTTGTTGTATTTTGTCCAAGCTTTTCCCCACACTCCATTTGTTAAAACTGTTATATCGTGAATATATAGTTGAGTGTTTGTGATTTTCAATGTATATGCTCGCTAATTCACATTTGATGATTATGTTTTTTTTATTTTTTATAATGGATATTGGGAAATAAATTATCTATCTATCTATGAATTATCTATCAATGAACTCAGGATGAATGGCGGCAACTCGACGTGAGAACTCGAAAAATAATGCATATGCAGAGAAACTTGCATCCCAAATCGCCCGTTCCATGTTTATACCTCCTATAACAACAAGGAAGTAGTGGACTTTCCACTTTAGATTGGGCCCATAACAATTATAGTTCTGGATGTAGTTTGTTAATCATGGCGCGCCAAGACAGTGTCTTCATCGCCCTTGTCTACCGGAGCCGTGTGATGGGTATAGTGGTCCCTGATACTACATCCATATGCTGTCATCTTGTGCAGTTTATGCTGTCTCGGCCTATAGCCATCGCCATCACGAGTGATTTATCATTTTATTCGGCACTCGTATGGAATAAACAGGACACTTTTTGCTCCAATTCGTTAACGAGTCCGTATGAGGAGAATCGAGAATGCCGATTTTTTTGGAACTTCTCATTCCCCATATAGTCCTCTTCGACCACCGAAGTGAGACGATATTCGTTATTGAGTTTTCAGCCCCAGCCGATTCAAATATTGCCCAAAAAGAGGAAGAAAAACGGGCAAATATTTGGATTTCCTCTACGATTTCCGCAGGCTCCACCCGGACTGTTCTGTCAGATTGGTGGTTCTGATTATAGGTATCCCTGGTGATTGGAACTCAAGACCATACCGGCATGCTGAATTGCAGCAGAGACCTTGGTCAGCCGCATGCAGGAGGCCATTATTTGTGTTTTTTTGCGTCTACTAAGAACTCACGATTCCCGGTATCAGTGATCCCTCACCCGCGGGTTGTAGTCATTGGTTCCAAAGATTTAAAAGTATCGATCGAATAAAAGGCTCAATAGTTGGACTGAAGAGACTCAATTACAATCATGAAGATTGAAAAGATGCAATTCTTAGTTAGTTCGGATCAAGAAGACTCAACGTCGAATCACATTGATTGAAGAATTTCAAAACCAACCAACATGACTCAAACTTCAATGGCATGTACTGAAGTACTCAAAAAAATTACAAGAATCGACTCTATATCTGAAAAATCATATAGGTATACAAAAAAAATATTGTTTGACTGTCCTCTACGCAGTCCGAACACTTTCGCAGATTGCGACATAAGTTCCATATAAAAACATTTTCATGATAATGATCATTCAATTTTGACGAAATTTTGGTGAACTGTTTTCAGTATATCTAGGAAAGTTTCCTGTGGTGATATATCAATGATTATTAACTTCAATGCTAGAAACTGATTGAAAATTTGAAGTTCAGACAATGAAAACACAGAATCACAGCGATAATTCTTTTTCTCTTAGCAGTGATAATTCACACATTCAAGATACAATAGATCTTAACGATAAAATCCCATTGTTGAGAAGTACGAGCCTAGTCATATAACGTATTAAAACTACACTGAACAAATCCACTACTGAAAATAGTTCATTGATGAGTTGTGGAACTGCTATCTGAGAAATTTCATACCGCTTGTGAATCATTGGGAATGATGTATTACTTGAAGACAGTCGTGTGTAAAAGACTATTCTTCCACTAGAAAATTCGAGTAGGCTAGTTAACTAGCCTACAGTAATTTTACTCCGAATTAAATGTTCATATCCATATAATAAAACTTTTTTGATTTGAGAATTGATATTTTGTTCTCAGATCGATGCATTCGGCTGCGAATATTTCCTGAAATAATCTTGACGGATACCACTCGACCTAAAAATTATCTTAAATTGATGTCATATTTTTCAAACTTAAACTCTGTTATTTTTGAGCAATACCAATCGAGCAATCAGCATGATAAAATCACTGATCCTAAGAACTTGTGGCTTTTTCATGTTGGTTGCTCTCTTGGTATCGCTGAATAACGAAGTGTCATTTAAAAAAAATGGAGGTTCATCGACGAAATTTTGGGGTCATACACTCGATAATATATACCACGTTCATCACTCGCCAATGAGTTTAATACATGTCTCAGTTTATCAGTTCAAGATAAAACTAATATTTTTTTTGGAATTGTTGTCACAGTTTTGAATCAAAATAAAATAATGCTGCTAGTAATGATTTCAATGAAAGTAATTATAGTAAGCTCGATGTAGTCCTTCCATATCACCAGAGTAAGACGATATTCGTTATGGAGGTCTCGGTCACTGGTGTGGCAAATTTTGTCCGAAAAGAGGAAAAACTTACAAAATTTCGAGATCTCCGCAAATTATCCATAGCGACTGGCAAATTCCAACCAAAAAACTGGTATTTATAATTATCTGAACGCATTCAATAGATTCCGCAGACGCATAATGAAGGTATTAGTTATGAAACGAGCCGTTTTCAAGATGTTTAGGTTTTTCAGATCTTTTATTTTCAAATCCATATCAGAAGTTCACAATAACAATTGTCATTTTACTTGGTATGTGGTCATAAAAAAAGTTTCGGGTTGAGTTGAGAGAGCTCGGGCGGTATGAGTATTTCTTTTCAATTTGGAAATATCTAAGGAAATATTCAGGTTGGAAAGCTTTATAGCTGAACGGCACCCCATTTCTTATCATTTTTACTATCGAACAACTAAGGCAACCAAAATATAAATTTTCATTTTATTATGATTCGTTTCTGAAAAGAATACACGCTATCTATAGAAATGTATGTTTTATTTGAACCTGTGTACTTTATTTTTACCAGCAAGTTTTCACTTTGCCTTTCACTTTATTTTTTATCATATGGAAGGAAGAACCGTTGAATGTTCAAGGAACATCAAAGAAGAGGTGGTACCTACCGAAAAGTAGACGAATGAGCTCATGCTGAAATTTTGATGATTATTTGATTTTGACCAATCTGTTGAGAAACATCCATTGAGATCAAGAGCTCGAAAAATCTACAAGGTAACAAACGGTTGGGAAGATCACACCCATTCGGGGGCTGCGGCGAAATGTACACATCCATAAGATCTTTTACATATACCATGAACAGGATTGGGGTCATAACAGACCCCTCGTGTACACCTGATTCATTTCGACGTTTCTCAAGACCTCATTTATTTGGACTTTCTGTTTGCGGTCGGCTAGATATGATTTAAACCACCTGAGTGTTACTTATTCCTCTGTATATCACCTTGAAATTTTTGTGTGAAAATTTGGTGATTAACATAGTCGGAAGCTTTTTGTAAAATGCAGGAAGCTGTTGCAGCTAAATTATTACAATATTATATATAAATATAATAATATATATAAATCTTGGAGCTGCAGTCTTAAAGTATTAAAGTAAACTTTTTGTCGTTTTGTCAGTCTTCATTTCCTTCCTCAGGACAAATAGCTTGAGTGAAATGGTAGAGATTAAGACCAAAAAAGGAATATGAAATAATGTAAATATATTGGACTGACAATGTTTATTTCTTTGACAGAGAAAATGAAATAAAATTATTGAAAGGTGGAGTGTTACTGTTACTTCGTAGTGTTTTTCAACTCGACCTAGGTATTGTTTTCTCAAAAATAATATTTATCCCACGGTAGTGCCTCGACCAAACCGAAAAAGCGCTACTCACCACCAATCGGCATCCGTGTGCTGCAGCAAAAGCGTCCACAAAGCGACGGAAGCTACGAACCGCGCGCCGCGACGCTTCATGCCGCCGCGGATTTCACAGAGACGCACTCGGACTACTTACTCGCGCGCGAATTCGTTCGGAACTGAGTGCGGCCAGAGAGCGGCACCGCTGCGGGGCGGCGCCCGCTGCGATCTCTCTCTCATTGGGTGAGAGGACCGAGCGACACGCCCACTTTCAGATTTGATCCGCGACGACACGTGCATAATTCTGGATACTGTGCTCCTTTGATTTTGTGAGGATTGGGATCGAGAGGTCCTGTTTGCGATGAAAAGATTATCCGTTCTGGGAGTCTCAGGGAAGTTGGGAAGTAACCACCTAATCATGAAGAAAGGGAGGTACTGAATGTACTCCTTCATGTCACTTTTCTGAACCTTTTTCTAGTGATTGGATTGTCATATTTAAGTGAATGATTATCTGCTTAGTTATGAAAAATGGACCATCTTCCGGACAACCTTCAAATATTTCGTGAAGGTAACGTCACCAAAAACTATCTTTGTCTGGATGATATCAGCCCTAGGACATATTTCATTAATTGAACTTGTTTACGAATGTAGGCCACTTTATTTCCACCGCCCCATATACCTTCCTGAAATGATAATTTTCCATGTGTAGTGAGAATGGAACTGAAGTTAATTGAAAGAATGAATTAGTCATTGAAAAAGGACATTGAAGGAACAAGAATTACAGTATTTTACTCGAGTTTTTGGAAGTGAAATCATCTATAATATCAACATAGTTTATGGTGTTCATTCTGCAGAAAAATTTTTAACTTTCGTCATTCGCGAAAAAAACTGTTTCATTTTTGAACTAGGATGCACTGTTTGTGTGGTTTGAACCGAACGGCATTTTCCAAGATGGAAGTATTAGATCACTTCAGGGGGCATCCCCACGTTATTTTTTGCAATTCAACTCAACTGTTTTGGAGTTTCGATGCATGTCTTCCGGAATATATTCAAACTGTTTTCGTGTTAAGTGTAAGGAATTTGAATGAGGTTTCGGAGATGATTTCAAAATATTAGCAAATAACTGATTTTGTCTTTGATGGAATTATCGTTAACTCTCACAAATCATGTTTTGCTTCCAACTCAGATACAATCAACTATTTTGTTGTCTACCTGATCTCTAATGCAATATAGATCTGTTACCAGAAGTATTTTAAACTAATTATTCTCTCCCAACACTAAACGTTTTCACTCTAGCAAAAAATTTTAAGAGTTTCTAGTACCTTTCGAATGGTCAGTTTATATTCTGTTCATTTCTGTTAGCGAATCAGAAATAACTAGAAGTTATTGAAGCGCTAAAAGTCAAATATATCTTAAATCACGAAGCATTCATCACATACAATCATCAGTATTTCACTGGCAATCATAACGTTCGAGTGTTTGTTTGAAAGTCAACAGAATTGGATTTATGTTTCGCAGAATTTCCAAATGAATCAAAACTACGAGTTTATAACTTGCGGCTGCCAAGAGAATGAATCGATGGGATCACAATTATGAAATAGCGGTAAATGACTCATATCTAGTTTCCTACTGCCAATTGGTGATGTTCTAGAGTAATAAAAACTAACACCGGAGAAGGTTTCCCAGTTCTCGAAAAAACTGACAGAAGTTCATTCGAGAATGCAATTCTCTCAGTTTTTCTGGGAACTTTAGATTCGAAGTTCTCTACCGTCTTATTTGCTTCGTATTGATGTGATGTTATATTCAGTCTAGAAAAAGTCGAAGAGCAATTCAACAATACAATATGATGTACTTAGTTTTCACTAATGATACTGTTCACGAAATTGAAACTCAAACGTTTTATTGATGCTATGCTCTTTGGAACATCAAAAAACTTATATCACAAATACATTACTTCCATTCTGTACAAGCTTCATGAGCCTTCACCAAAAACTTCATTTATATTGTTGGTCAAGCTGGAGTAACCTCCACCAAATCGTAGATGTTTCGAACGTTTATAATAATTCAGCTAAGATTGACTAATCAACATTCGCTTCCACCTGGTAGTCAACAACATGCTCGTAAGAAAATCATTAATTATATCTCATATGTCATTCGAAATGTACCTCTAGAATTAGTATCTACTTCAAAGTCAATAGCATGTAGTCGATTTGATTCACCCTTCATCTTAGAATCCTATGCATTCGATGTCGTGACGTTGAATTTCTTGTGTACGAATTGAGTTGGATGAATAAACCGCTCTCTTTTTCGGACCGAACGTATCTTTTCTTTATTATTTTGTCCCCACTTTGAGAAAGGATTCATCAGATGGCAGACAATTGGGGCAACAAACAATTAATCTGACATTGACTTTTTTCACCTGACATTTGTCAATTTCGAACCGGTTTATCACGTAATTTTACTTCTTTTCAAGGCAATCAGTTGGGTTCAGTCCTATATTTCATGGAATTGACTTGAGTGGTCAATCAAATCCGAAAACTGTATATATCGATAAGGTGGATCAGATCCGGTACTACCCATGCGGATACAAAGTTTTGAGATGAATGTAGTCATTGGTTGAAATTGCAGAATCTGACTAATTGAACACATTCATTCAGAAGGAACTTTTTTTGAATTATCGCAGCAACTTCTCGGGGTAGATTGAAAATCTACCCTTTCTTCACTTGTATATATTCGAATATTAGGTCCTATTTTGTTAGATTTTGGTAGGTTAAAAACCCAAAAAAGCTCACTATTGAAGTTTATTCGATGTGATCATTCACTGGTATCCATGGTAAGTAACTAAGGTCATCACAACCCTACGAAGACGAAGACTGAAATCGAAATATCATGAAACGAAATTATTTCTATAATATCCAGTCTCTATTGTTTCAAGAATGATTTACTATTTTCATGTTGGTAACTGAGTCACAGGGCATGCAAAGTTATATAAGTGAACAATTTTTGATCGTCACAGACCGATAACCTGTAAAATCAGTAATATCTGAATTGGCCAAATGAGCCAAGTGAAAAATTTTTAGACACCACCGCTGCCATTGCCTGAAAACTTATCTAAAGGTGCGGCTGTTTCCCACATTGTTGGGATTGTTTTGGCGTGGCCACTCATCCTTCGAAACGATGATAACGTATGAATCATCATCTTCACATGTACTATCTATAGAGCTGACCATTTTGAAATCCATTCAAGTTCAGTTGTGAAACGTATCAGAAAATTGAAAGCTTGTATCCGCATTGAATGAACTTTCAGTTTTCATACGATTGTAACAAAAATTGTATGAAACTCGTACAGAGAATTGGAAAGTGCCTATTGAACGCGACGTGAAATTGTCAAACTCGGCCTTTGCAGTTTTTTTCATAAATAATGATTATGTCACGCCAGTTTATTATAATTTTTCAATTGCCAAGTTACCAATAAAATAATAGTTTACTTCTTGCCCGTGCATGAAAAAAAACAAAAAATCATACAATCATACATTGACACTGATTTCCTGGCAACGATAGTATTCATTTTCATAATATAAAAAAGTAGATGGATTTTCGGATTTTTTTCAGTAACCACAATAGAGTTTTTATGCACTACGGGTATCAATAGATGGCTCACAACCCTTGGGCCCTCGACTGTGAGATCGTCGACCACAGGGCATAAAGATCTCCTCAACAATATTGATACATTGTTATTGTATACCAAGAACATAATGATGATGTCTATATACGAAGGCAAGAATTCAGAATGGCGATGTCTTCTGGTCTCATATGTGATGGAATAGCATAAGCATAATATTCTTGGAGCTCTCATAAATCATGCTGTCAGCAAAAATTACGAAATGCGAAATCTCATGAGAAGATAGTCGAGAATAAATAACACAAATTTTGAAGATAAAAGAAACAATTATTACGTTCGAACTGTCAGTATGATATTTCTATCAGAAAATTATTAGGAATTAATTTAATTTTTTTCACATTGTTGGAGCAGTTATTGAACACAGGTGCTTTTGATATTTGTTTATGTTCATGCAATAAAGTGAACCATATTCAGTTGAAAAACTGGTCTATTACTGCACTATTGCAGGAATAGATAATATACATACACATTAAGAGCTATATCCCAGTCTACCGATCTCGCACAATCGAAGTGTAGAATATGATATTTCACGTCGTAACAATGGATATTTTCCAAAACTCAAAGTTATCCACAAAGATGAAAGTGAAATGGATGTTTGTGTATTCTCAGAATTGGAAATTTCAATTTCATTAAATTCGAATAACAAGGGATCTAATTTGACTAATCACGTCATCACCACTATTCCATTGTAAAATTCATGATCAACCACAAAGAATTCTAAAATCAAGTTTAATTGAGAAATATAAATATTTCAAATGTATTGGTTTCGTGGCATTCTCACGTTCATTTCAATAAATTGGATTTTTCAATTGAAACTGGAAATACAAAATCTGGTTTTACCATTTGAGTGCACCGAGATAGTCCCTCTCGAAACATTTGAAAAAATCAAAAAAAAATTCATGAAATTAGTTCAATGTGAATTGTTTACTAGTGCACCCATGATGAGTATCTTACCTCACTACAGAACTACGAAGACGCAGATGGAATTTTGCGACTGATGAGGAAATCAAGAGATTCAAATAATTTTCAGAATTTTTGGAGATTCATTAAATTGCCATCAAATTACCCTATTGTCGCCAGAAAGATTTGCGATGACTTTGTTAACAACAGTGTTACTTTGACACGCAAAGATCATATAACCGCTGCTGCCGTAATCCCGAAAAAGTGGTGACATTCGGACCTTTGTGTTCTGAAAAGTGGATAGCCAAATGTCAACCAAGTCACAGGCCAATATTGTACGATCAACTGCTGTGAGTTTTCGTGTTTTGAAAATCAGCAGTAATTTAAAGTTTTCCAGGAAACCACTGTCACTGTGTGTACCGGGTAGTACTCGGTTATTTTTAGAGCATACCCTAAGTATGGTACCTAGGTATAATCCATGAGAATTTCCGGATCATTAGAGACTGAAAAACCTTAAAATCGCTGATATCCAAATGCGTTGTATGCTATGGACATATACCACCTGTACCATGGGCTGAGAACAAAATTCGAGATGGGATTATTTTTAAAATTGTTAGCATTGAATTGGTGTGACCACTTTTCTTGGGAAATGATGAAAAGATACGGATCAATATCTTCAATTGTGCTATCTGGACAGCTGTTTAATCTTTCATCCAGTTCATAAATTCGATTTTTCTGCAAGGGTTCAAAAAGTAATTCTTTTATATCGCCGTTCAATGAAGCTTCATTTTTCACATAAACTTAATAAAAAATATTCGATACTAGTACAGACATACCATAGACCAATACGGAAACAGCATGAGAATTATTAGGAAGGAAAGAAAATATTGTGCAAATAACGGTAAAAATGAATTGAACTCGATCTAAGTTATGTGTGGATAAATTTGGGTGTTTTAGGAAGGTGAAATTGCTTTTCACCATACCCAGTGAAACTATACATTTTATCGGTAATGTTGAATGTGAAAGTTGTAGATGATGAAAAGATCCACTACACCTTTTACATCAATAATTTTCTCACCTCCTCTATAACTTTCTGGAAGAAAAATGTGTTTTCTATCCGAAAAACTAATTAGTTTGTCACAAAATTTGGTAAAACTCACTCCACGGTGCTATTTCTCGAATCGAATCGAAGTTCAGTATATTACGTAACGAGGAGGGTAAGTGGCGTATTACTCATGAGCGGAAATGGCAATCACGAGGCAGAGCCTAGTGCACGAGTTGTGTACTGTACTTTTTCTACTTTCACCACGCTTGGGCCATGGAATGTCGTCATTGGATCAAATTTATCAGGTCGAATGTTACATATCGCATCTTTTTAAAAAACAAATCTGTAAGCAGCCGCCAATAATTTAAAATATACTTGTATTCCAAATGAGCCATTACCCAACAACTGTCAAATACGTGAAGTTTCAAAAGTTATTTACAAATCTCACAATCTAAGATAGTTCAGGTTCCTCCAGGTCTGACCAGGATTTCGTGTATTGATTAGGCATAGGTTTAGAATACGTCAATGCAATCGTCAATCTCCGTGATTTTCTTTCTCTTTTCTCTTTCTCTTTTAGACTTTCAAAGTACGTCGAGATAGGTTTTGGATAACATTACAGATTCAACATTTGGTTTGAAAATGCCTAGTTCTGTCACATTTAATTCAGTTTATTGTGTGAGCTTTAATAAAACGAATCAATTCAGTCAAAAAGCTACCAAAGTTATTCATTGTACCGATTTCAGTTGATGGCGAAGTGTCAGTGGCTCGTAAATAGAGATGTGGACGAATATTGCATTTTCATGAGTCTGCTTAATTGCTGTTGTGCCGATTTTTACCGTTACATTTCGTTCACTTCTGACTTGTTATGTCAAACAAAATATTTTTGCTTGTTTCAAAAAATTTCCACTACAATTATTGTACGTTACCCATGCGGGAAAAAATATCAAATAAGATACCTGACTTGCAGATAGTTGCCACGGTAACGCTAAACAAAATACACATTTCATTGGTCGAAAACTGTTGGTGTGGAATTTTCATTGAAATAAGGCTTTTCTATGGTTTCCGCACAATACTTAATATTAGATCACCCATTAATTCCAAGGTGCCCTGAAGGACTGATTGTCATCAAAATCTAAAATTTGACGTGTTCTACACCTTTATCAATAATTACTTTGATAACTCCATCAACATTGAAGTAAATAGCATGCTTATAGGGATCTGGTCTTCTTCGCCATTCCTACTACTCTTACGTTCAACTAGGTCTATACTCTCTTAAGACTCGTATCGTGGACATTGCACATCCTCGATTAGTCTCAGATTGCTTTCATTATTTCTCCACTGATTGTCTAGAGCATGCTGTGCGACACTGGACTTTTCACTCTTCCGTTTCTTACATATGAATAGTGTTCCTCGAAGCAGGTTTTGATAGCTCGTCAACTCTGGCATTGTCACAATCTTGACAACTGATTTTCTATATTCTCGACCTATTTGTTTTCGTATCTTCTTTTTGGATTACCAAGGAGATGCCGTAATTTATATTCATATGTAACTTCCATATTTTCCTTTTCGAAAATCTAGTGAAGTGTCCTCCTACGATCACAAAATACTTATGTCTACACAAATCTTCGCGAGAAATCAAAGATTCGAAAAGTGTTTATATGATTTAACTTTTTTTGATAATATTGTCGGGAAGGAAGAACGAATTATTGCGTCCTTCCTGATAACCAGAATGAAATCAATTGGTGAAACCATAAAAACAATCTCTATTAGATCACTCCTTCTCTCCAGAAATGACAATCATTCATTAAAACGTATACTAACTACCCAATAACACTGAATTTCCTAGGGCAGACTACATTCTTGTTGATTTGTTGATTTCTCAATCATTAAAAGGCCGATTAGATAGTATTCGAATCAGAGCTACGATACTTCTTATATAACACATTCGATTTACTGAATGTGACGTTGTTTGCCCAAAACAGTTAGGGCCGGTTGCATAAAAGCCAATCAACTATTTGATGTCACGTTGAATATTTAACATGACGTTAAATGCCAGTTTGGGTTGCACAAAAATGCTGATCAGTGACTTGACGACACATCAATTTGATGCCACGTTAACTCATGATTATGGTTATTCAACATAAGATCTCTGTTGCATAAAAGCCAATCAAGAGCTAATGTCAAATCAATTCGAATTTGATCAGGCATTATCTTAATCACCGCCGCTCCACTGATTAAGGTACAATCAGGAACTGACAGATGAAAATTCTGTCAGAAATAATTGGAATATTCTTGAATTTTCGGTGAAAATTGTCGACATATTCAGTTTTTATGTGAATAAGTTTATATAAGGAAGGTAGGTATATGAAATATAGACACAATTAAGGTTGGTGAATATATATTTATTATTACAGAACATGTCTACAACATCATTATCTTCATTTCCAAGTATCTTTTTTTTGCAAACATATCTACTTACCTATTACAGGTACAAACTATATTTTTTGTTTCAAGTGAGTTATTTCAAGAGATCAGGAAATCAAACCCACATAATTACAGAGAACAGATATACTTTCTTTGATTTTATTCGGTCTCGTGAGTTATTACTTACATTTTCATCTGCAAGGGATTTTTTCGTTCTCCTTTTTGAATTATCCCATAGTACTTTCAACTGCTTTCACTCTCGTGGAACCCTAGGAGCTATTAAATTCATTTTGAATTCTCATCCATATTGCTCTCTTTTTACTGATGGATATAGTATCTAATTTTTAACACCTCACAATATTCCCCTATCTGAAAAAAAGTGAAAAGAAAGATCACATCTCATATAGGTATGTATGCATCAACTGAAAATATAGGTACCTAGGTACTTACTTTTTTATAATTTCCGTCAGTAAAGTTTTTTCTCCCTCCGTATAATTTGCTCCCCATTTTTTTTGTAGAAGTCTCCATTTCTCTCTATTATTTTCAATCTCAACGAAACCACAATCAAATCTAACCTATAAAATCACAAATTTGACAAAATCGAGATATGAAACATGAAAATACGAGGATTGTTGCACTGTCTCCAGAATAAATATCATAGACTGATATAATGATTTTTACATTTATTGATTGATTTTATTGAATTTCATACAGAGTGTACTTGTGAAAATAATATATTCCATTGTATTTTTAATGTTCATAATCGATATTTTACATTCCATGTTATAAGATAATTGTATTCAGTAGCTTTGTAGCTAAATAAACTCATTATTATTGTTGTCACATCTTTCCCTTGATTAGTAAATGAATTGGTTATATAACGTGGAGTAGGTTTTATGCAACGCATTTGATATTTAACGTAACATCAAATTTGATGTGTTGTTAGTTAATCACATGATTAATTTTTCTTTATACAACCGGCCCTTTTAATCTGCTATATAAATAAAATACTGCCCAATTTACATTTTATATTTCCTTATTCTTTCTTCTTGCCACCCTGGTTTTGAAAAGCAGTCATCTTCTTTGATGGCGGCTGCATTCTTCTATGGACCTGTTTGACTTTATCCTGATTACTGAATGGAATGGACAACTTCAAATATACATAACTGTTCCGACTTTCTGGATACTGTTCAAACAACACCTTCATGAGAATGAAAGATTGGGCAACTGACGAAATCGGCCAGACGTGTATTGATGCAGTGCTCCCTTGCCATTCGCTTTCGACTTTTTCGATATGTGGCTTGTGTAATACTGCCGGAATGGACCGACATGACGGCATATCTCTTTCAGCTTCAAATTCTTGACGCTCACATGGACATTACCATTCGCAAGACTGTTTAACGCTCATGGGTTTGGTTGCAACTGATCGTTGACTGAAGTTCACAAATAGACAAGTTGTACCGATCCCGCTGATCACCTGTCCTAGCTCTGACCCTCTACATACAGCACGGATTCTGTGAATTCATATCAAATGGTCTATAGACTCTGCTCTCGGTGGTAGCATCTTTTTGGATATTGGGAGTAATTTTACATGGACAGAAAAGTAAGGGGCAGTTAAATTTCATAAAATTCAGTTATTTAATAAGAAACTATCTATTCATTCATCTTCAATCACAACTCGAGAAACAGAACAATCAACGGTCATGACGATTGTAATGATCATATACTTGTATTTTTAAAATAGCGGCTTGAACTTCCGGTGCCATCCTTAGAATAGTTCTGGCTACGGACTGTCCTTCTGCTAACCGGAAAGGCTGGCCATATTTCTCTCCCTTTTTTTCTTCTCTCCCTAGAGGAGAGTTAGGAGATTTTGTCGGAATCGGGTGCGAAAAGTTGCTTCAAGCCTTTGAAAGTTCTGGAGTCACCGCCGGTATGGAAAGAGGTCTCCTTCACAGTGATGAGGGGGTCCGAGGCACCATGGCCAGAGGTGATAGGTTTCCATATAAGGAGATAGGAAATGAATGCGGACGAAGTAAGTCAGATGGTGTATCTCCAAAACCGCATAGTGCTCGTCTGTACCTGGTAGCACCTGGAGACGAAAGACGGACCAAGAGGGTGGCACTTTATCTTCAGGGTCAGCCAGGAGGTAGCCAGGAGAAATCAGGCTGGAACTATATTTCCAGCTGACAGTGCGTCGGTTTGGGGTGTAGCAGCTGCCTCTTCTAGGCCGGCCGGGGAGAATTAGGCCTTCTCTGAATCATGAAGTTATCGACATGGATCAAATAAAGATGAGTCAAGTCAACCTCCAGCACAATCTCGAGCTGAATATAGGTGAAAGCAGAATTGAGGTTATCGTAGGTAGTGTGTACCTTCTATACGATGCATATGTTCCCACGCAAGGGTCAAGCGCCCGTTTTCAAATGCGGAGGAAAATAGGATACCGCTAATAATAGGCTGCGATGCCAATGCACACCATACAATGTAACATCCGATGTTAACCCCTTCTGAAGTGCCTGTCAACGACAGACCAGGACATATGATACAGAAGAACCGAGCCAACTTTCATCAGTAGAATATGAACGGAGGTTATTGATATAACGATGGTGTCGAGGGAGACAGAGGACAAAATAAGGAGGGTGACTCAGGGCATGGCAATGTCCGACCATCGCATGACGATTGGGATAGCTCTCGGAAAGCGAGAAAAAATTCCGAACGAGAATTACCACTTGGTAAAATTGACAGTTGGCGAGCATACTGTGGCTATGAGAGTCCGTCAGACTGTCCAAGAAACCGAGCGGTGAGGCGAAGTGCACAATTGGATCACTCGAAAGACAGGATGAAACGAGTACCTATTGGAGATTCATTTTCCCAGACAGGCGAGTGATAACCGAGAGTGAGGAGAACCGACCATCAACAGGATGGATGGAAATTTTGCTGAAGAAGTAGTCACGGAAGAGGTCATTCGGTGGGCAGTGAATGAGTTCAAACCATTGAAGGCGGTAGGTCTGGACGTATTCCCAACATTGCTGGAGAAGGCTCTGGAAGGCATGGTGAACAACCAGAGTAGTCTTCATCCCATAATTGGAGAGAAGGGACTACACTCAGGTAGAGAAAACAGAACATTACCCTCAACATTAAAATAAAAAAGTATATACGGCAGAGATAACCAATTGTCTAAATCAATTGGAGTGAAATATGGCTCCACCAAGGTGGAAGTGGCTGAACCAAAAATCCAGTACAAATTCAGAGATACTCTGGGACTGAAAATGATCAGTTGCGTCGAATCCATGGCTGCTAACTGTGTGCTCGAAAAGTAGTCAAGCTGACGGACTGAACAATGCTCGCGTCCATCAAACCAGGACTCCTATAAAAAAACCAATGGGTTAGACCTTGAAATTTATGATGAAATAGAATGGGAGGTTGAAGGTCACAGCTCATTAGACCCACCCGGCACCCACTCGGCACCGCCTCGCCTCCTGTGGCTAGCATTCTTCATATGGACTTTTATGGGTATGCGCTCACTATATCAACTCCGTAGCGTCACCGGATCGTCTCGGTCGTAAGCCCTTCGCGCGCGGACGGCGGGTGGACCACTAGGTAACAACTCGCTGCTCGCATGCTTGCCTTGCGTTGACTGCGCGTTGCCAACGCGCGGGTCCCGAGTGGACCGCTCACTGCCTGCGAATGGTTCACGCGAGGACGATACTTGGCGATGCGCCGCTCTCCCCACCCTTCCTCATTCATTCCCAGCCTTTCTTTCGAACGTGTCGGATGTATCGTTTTTGCTTTCAAAGTGAATAAAGAAAAACTTGAAAAAAACGTGTAGAACTAGTGCCAATTGTTAACAGACTGCTCAAAACTTCGTGGACCAAGCGACGTCCACTCGTTGACCGCGCGGGGTCCACTGGTTGACCGCGCGACGTTTATTGGTGATGACGCGGCGTTCACCTGTCGGCAGCGAGTGGAAGCCGTGCGACGAGGCGGTGCGGGGTGGTTGCCGGGTGGCTCTAATGAGCTGTGACCTTTAAAACGCTGATAAAAACCACCTTCAACTTCAATATCCAAATCCTCACAGCTGATTGACCTATCGAACCGATCCCACTATCGAAAACACCAGCCAAGACTCCTACGACATCAAATGTAGTGACAACGTATGCGAAACCAACCATTTGGGAGGTTTGCAGTAGGACCACATCGATATCTCGAGTAAATCAACATGAAATTCCAACAGCAGAAACGACTCGCCAAGCCGAACGCACCACAATATTGTTCAGCATCCACGGGGCTGCCATCCCATAACCTTAAACAATAATTACCCCAAAAATGGCTAGGAGATAATATGAATATTTACGTATAAAAGATGAAAGATAGAGATGAGGTGAAAATACAAAAAAGATATATGAGGCTGGAGCCAAGAAGGTAATCTGACAAACTCTCAATGGTACATAAAACATGGAGGCAATGAAGGAATGCGAAAAGGTTAATTTCAAATCTCAAGCAAACGAATTCGAAACGCCAAAAAATAAGAAATGAGAAAAAAGGAAATATTATAATTGACAGATTAGCACGAATGATACACCAAAGTATTTCTTAGATAGATGCATCACCACTAATATTTCACAGACAATTAAATCGAAAATTCTCAGATACGATGCAACAACAACAAGGCACAAAAATATGATTCTAGTTTTTCACGAACCCATACTGATGTGGAAAAGCTACTTCATGACTTACATCACCCCATACATCTCAGAAGTAATAATCGATTCGGTAAAAATAATACAGTGGGGTACCCTAAACTTGGTGGAAAACCCAGGCATGTTCTTCTCAAAGAAAGCCGATCCATCATTATCTAGTATTTAGATGTCAGGAGTATCTATTGCAAAAAAGTCAAGTATCTCGATGCTGGAATTACGATAGGTAAAAATCTCTCATGGGGAATCCAGGTGAGATCGAACACAAAAGGTGCTTCCCAAAATACTTGAATTTCCATTTCGTGCGAAGAAATACTTCACTTCTCGTCAGTTTCTAATGATCTACAAGTCTCAGATAGGACCTGTCTTGAAACACCAAAAAATTCTTTGAAGCTTCTTGATTCCATTCAGAGCAAGGCAATCCGTGTTGTTGATTGTTCTTCGCTCACAGACTCGCTTACTTCATTGGAGCATCGTAGAAGGGTCAGAGACTTGTCTCCCTTCTATAGATCTTTTCACGGTCTGTGCTCTTCTGAATTGTTATCAATCGTTCCACCCTTGGCAATATCTACAGGGCTTTTCCTGAGGCTTACAAACTTCAAAAATTCGAAGTGAATGTTCACACGGTGTTCTTTGAACATTACAGTGCTTTCCTTTCGTGTGAATCTGCATTGAAAAAAAAAAATTGGATACTTCTGGATATGCCGCCTGGTATTCAAGGGAGATGATTAGAAATTCATGTTTTTTCGGAAGGAATACTTCCAATCCTAGTATTTCAGATGAAAATTCCGAAAAATCCGTTCAAGTTTCACAAATTATCCGGATTAATGATAAAAACCACAGTCAAAATTGAATGAAACCTTTCTCCTTAGTCATTTTGGCTCTCAACCTACCATAAACTGGAAAAAAAAGATTTGTGAATAAGTTTCGAAAACGATAGCAGATTTTATTCCCAAATGTTAAGATTTTGCTAATTATTAGTATTTGTATTTGTTGAGGCAAATTTGAGTTATGATGGCGGGTACTTTACGACCTGATTAACAGTCCCTTGAAAAATCGGCGCTTAGGCTGTGCTTTCACTCTAGCAAATGACAGGATGTGTTGTCAATTCTCAGCACTGATTATTTTACCGGACTGTTAATCAGGTTGTAAAGTACCCACCCTAGGGAAGTAGCCGACCGATAGAACTTGTTTCACTCAAAAGGAACTATTTTTTAATCGACGCAGTAACTTTTCAAGGGAAATAATGCCTCTCAAACAGCACTTAGATGAAACCATTTTTGTTTGGTGATGGTTCAATTCAAATATATTACAAGGGACTATAATTCAGCATATCATACATGGCGGAAAATGTTTTAAGGCGAATGTTTTACGAACCTGTGGGCTCATGTCTGAATTTGCGATTTTCACATACACTATTTATTTTCACTTGCATATGTTACTTCTTGATTATCATGTTAGTTAACTACTCCTCTATATCTTTCCTTATCTAGATTATTGTACTATACTTCAGTTGACTAAACTGAAATAAGTTAACTCTACAATTTATCGTCCATCAAAGTATTTCATGACGAATTTTTCAGTCCTTCAACCGATTACCTATATTATATCAATTTTTATTTACGCTCAGTGACAAATATTCTCAAACAGCTTTTCCAAGAACTACTTGCCGCCAGTTTGTATATTTTAGCCCTTGGAACACGCGAGTGTGAAGTTTTGAAGGATTCAACCTATTTTGGTCTTCTGGCGGCACTTTGATATTGTTGAATGTTTGAATATGTAGAAATGCTTTGTTTGCCCAATGTGAGATGTTTACTCGAAGCGCCCTGCGTTTATTTCAGATTAAAATCTCACGAAAGTTTGAGATATTTCGACACTTGACATTCTTTATTGGGAAATCATATTTGGGAGACGACAATTCCAAGAAAATGATGGATGATGGTTTGACGGTGTTTGATCCATGAATGGAAAAGGTATTCAATTAGTTGGGTATATGATGACAGCAGATTTTTGGGAGTGGAATTCCCCCTTGAAGACGCACCCAGAAATTTTGGGGGGAGGTGAGCTTAGAAAATAAAAATTATGATGTGTTTTGAATTCATCATTAGGAGGTTATTGATAGAAAAGCAATAGAACTTGTGTTGTCGATTAACAGTTTTGTATTGATACGGCATCCCAAATTCTACCTACTTTCGAAAACATCACGGAAGTTACGGAAGCGGAAACATAGGTCGAAATGAAATTATTTTCGACTCCCTTGGGTCAATATCACTAGAACCAAAAAATTTTGCGATAGATGTCGAAATTTTGACTTGAAAGTTGATATTTGAAAAAAGTTCAATTTTCGAAATTTTGGAATTCAACTTGAACGCTACTATGACTGGTGACCAGTCATAGTAGACTCGCACAGGAGAGTTGACCTACGACTACGCCGCTGAAGATGGCTGCCGCAGATGTAGCCGAAAGCTCCGGAATTAAAAATTCCAATACACGGCCCTCAAGCCCGAAAACCTTGCGCTATTGTATATTGTACACTTCCCACCACTCTTGAATAGTTTCAGAAATATTTCACATAATATATAAAAAATTGCATTCACGGGTCGTTTTTTGGAAAAGATAGAAATAGTGTGATATAATATGGATCATGCAAAAATTTGGTGGAGAATATAAACCTGCAACGAAATACGAGTTGTTTTATTTCATCTAAGTTGTACCTAACTTCAATCCTACACTACCAATATTCAATCCCCTATCGATTTATTTCTCGAAAATTATTCGAATATTTTTTTATATTCTCAGATAAGGTTATTCAGAATTTCCTGATGACAAGAAATTGGTTTTGGGGACGACAGTACTCTACCAGTCATCTTCATCGGTGCTCGTGAACTGTTGTCGGTCCTCTCCACCTGGAGCAAAGACAGGAGTGATAGTACACAATCGAACCCAGATCGGGAGATATTTTCGCTGCTTGATTTTGAGGTTACGCATCATTTAAATCAAATTTGCTCAACATTGACTAATTGCACGGGAAAGCATCAGAATAATAACCTACCGACGCCAACGTTTGATGGAAATCCGGAAGACTGGCCAATTTTCATCGATAATTTTGAACGTACGACTGAAATCAACCGCCTCACTGATTCTGATAACCTTGTACGACGAGGAATGCTGTTCATCCCTCATTGATGTCTGCCACGATTTTTTCTAAAATAATTGAAACTTTGAAAATTTCCTTTGGTCGTCCTGAATTCATAATTTCCATTCTAGTCAAGAAGGTGAGAAATGCGCTCCCACTGAAAGAAGGACAATTCGAAACATACCTTCTATTCTCAAATATTGTCGAGAATTTGGTGTGCACAATGGAATCATTGAAAAGTACAGCTCACATGATGAATCCACAACTTCTTAGTGAATAATAAGGTAAGCTTCCACCATATCTGAGGCTTGAATGGGAAAAATTAGTTATGAACTCCACTAAAACTGATCTCAAGCAATTTTCTATTTGGTTTCGAGAAATTGCTGTTGCTGTTACTTCATGCATGGATTCTACAACGAAAAATGAATCAAAAATGACAAAAAAAGGTTGAAATGGTTTTTTCACTGAAAAGTAAAACGTTTTTTCACTAAAAAGTAAAACAAATAAAACCATTCTGCCCAATTTGCAACGAAAACATTCACAGTTTAGAATTTTGTGAAAAGTTCAAAGAATTGAACGAAGATGATAAATGGCAGCGGGCTACATCCAAAAACTTGTTGTGCTTCAGCTGTCTCAAAATGGGACACAATATTTTCAAATGCAGAAGAAAACAAAAATGCGTGATCGATTATTGTGGAAAGTATCACAACTACTTACTTCGTAGTAACAAAGGAAATCGATCCCAAGAAAAAAGTTCAGATGCAGAAACCGAGTCGATAAACTATTCCCATACGCGTAACAGTCAGATATTACTGAAAATTGCACCTGTTTTATTGAGAGGACCAAAAGGCGAGATGTCGACATACGCCTTATTTGACGAAGCTGCAACTACAACCTTGATAGATTCTAAGGTTGCGGACAAATTGGTCTCATTGGACCTGTTGAATGGTTATCAATGGTTGAATGACGTAACGAAACAAGACGAACATTCGATGAAGGTGACTCTAGATATATCTGGTATTGATGAAAATTCAAAAACGTTTGAAATATCTGGGGCAAGAACAATCAATAATTTATGTTTGCCACGACAATCGGTAGACGTGCGAAAATTGAGCCAGTATATCTCAAGCTTCTTTGAAATCGATGGAGGATGCACAACCATTAATTCTCATTGGGCAGGATCAATGTAACTTAATAATTGCTAGGAAAATTTATCAGGGTACTTGGAATTCTCCATTTGTTTCAAAAACTCTTCTTGGATAGGTAATACATGGAAGAAATAATACACAGGGTGGACGTTTGGACAATGACATTGTTTTCCACCTTTGCCGTAATTCGCAAGAGAGAAGTGATGACGAGCTTCATAATCTCGTAAAAGCTACATTCACGCTTGAAAACTTCGGAGTGGAGAACGAAACAACTGGTAGATCAGAAGAAGATAGAAGAGCTTTGGAAATATTGGAGAAAACTCAAAAGCGAATTGGATTTCTTATAGACTCTTATGGAAAAATGAAAATTGTTTTTTGCCAGAAAGCAAAACAAATGCGATCGATAGATTTATGTGCCTAAAAAAAATTGGATAATGACGAGAATTTAGCAAATCAATATTGTTCGAAATTAAAAGAGTATGAAAGTAAAGGATACATTAGACAGCTGAACTACGAAAAAACAGAGAGAAGCAACGCTCGAACATGGTATTTACCACATATTCCCATTTTCAATCCGAGTAAGCCAGGAAAAATTAGAATTGTGCTGGATGCCGCTGCTAAGTCACATAGAACCAGTTTGAATGAGTATCTTTTTCAGGGACCAGATCTGATGACTAGTTTGATTGAAATTTTGTGGAAATTTCGACAACGTAAGGTGGTATTTTATGGAGATTTCAAAGAAATGTTTTATCAGGTACTGATTCGCAAAGAAGATTGTGATGCACAGAGGTTTCTTTGGAGATGCATGGACAGAAATTCGAAACCAAACACCTATGAAATGAAGGTTATGGTTTTTGGAGCCACTTCATCATCCTGTATGGCCCTATATGCAAAAAAAATGCCGAAGAACATCTTACAATATTTCCTCAAGCAGCAAGAGCGATTTTAACGAAACATTATGTTGATGATTATTCAGATAGCAGTGACACAGAAGAGGAGGCGCTGAAACTTATTCTTGAGGTGATTGAAGTTCAAAAGAGAGGTGGGTTCGAGATTTGCAATTGGATTTGTAGCTCAAAAGAAGTTTTAGATTCAATTCCAGAAAGCCTGAGGGCGTAACCAAATGATAACCTTCATTGCTTTTTTCAACAACCCGTTGAGCAAACTTTAGGGTTATATTGGATACCGACGAGTGATTGTTTTACTTTCAAATCAGATTTTTATAAAATAAATCCCAATATACTGAACGGTACAAAATCATCAACGAAAAGAGAAGTGCTGAGACTTGTAATGACAATTTTTGACCCATTGGGTTTTTTGTCAAAACTCACTATTAGAATGAAAATTCTGGTGCAATTCATTTGGAAAAGCGGCATTGGATGATGATATTCTTCTTGAAAAATTGAAGGAAATACCGAAAGTTCGTATTCCAAGATGTTATGGGCCAAATTTATTCGATCAAGAAGTGGACCAATTACATGGTTTTTGCGATGCAAGCGAACAAGTATATTCCGCTGTCGTATATTTGGGATATAAATCAGAGAATACATATGAAACTGCCTTTGTGAGTGCAAAATTTCGTGTTTGTCCTACCAAGATAATCACTATTCCAAGATTAGTATTACAAGCAGAGTCGGTTGATGGTGTCTATTAAAACAATTTGGAAGTAAGAATAGATTCTATTCACTTATGGAGTGATTCAAAAACAGTATCATGCTGGATTCGCTCTGAGTCGATAGGGTTTAAAACTTTCGTTTCTCATCGAATTCAAGAAATTTCACAAAACACTGATATATCTTGCTGGCACTGGGTGCCGGGACAAGAGAATGTTTTAAAGGATGATACCAACTGATGTTTTCAAAATACACGAGATTGATAAGAACGACATGTTGGATATTCAGATTAATAGAAAATTGCAGAAAACAAATGAAACTATTTGGACCCATGACATTCGAAGAAATTGATGATGCGGAACTAACTGTGATTAAGAAAATTCAGGCTGGATCATTTGCTACCGAAATAGCAAATTTGTTGAATGGAAATTGTTTTTCCAGAAGTAACATTTATACTTTAACACCATTTGTAGATGAAAATGGACTTCTATGTACTGGAGGAAGATCATCAAATGCTACGAATTTGGTAATGTATCAAAAACACCCAATTATCAGAGGCGAAAAACAAATTCACCAGACTGTTAATAGAGAATTTTTACATCAGACTGGGGCATCAGGGCGAAGAACAAATTATAAACGAAATTCGTCAAAAATTTAGTTAGTACGATTGAGGAATGCTGTGAAAAAATGCAAAAGGGATTGCAACTATTGCAAAAAAATGCTAAAATGGCTTCACTACAACCTTGTAGATTACAAAGTTTTGTGAGGCCTTTCAGTTTTACTGGATTAGACTATTTTGGTCCTTTTGAAGTAACTATCGGAAGAAGGCATGTATAGCGCTACGGTGTGATTTTTACCTGCTTGAGTGTAAGAGCCATACACCTAGAATTAGCAAGTTCGCTCACCACCAATTCAGCAATCATGGCAATACGGAGATTCATTGCCAGAAGAGGTTGTCCCGTAGAATTACTTTCTGATAACACGGTACTAATTCTCGAGGAGCTGATGAAGAATTGAGAAAATCTCTGAAGGAATTGGACCAAAACAAGATGCAGGATTATTTGTCCATCAAAAGAGTTCAATGGAAGTTCAATTCCCCAGCTGGTAAAACTGCCCTTAGAGTGACATTGAAATGTGGATATCCGCGTGAAGAAGTTCTGCTCACATTGTTTGTGGAAGTGGAAAATTCAGTGAACAGTAGACCTCTGACTCACGCTTCAGTAGATAGTAAGGATTAGTGATGGGCTAATTCGGATTAAAAATAATCGATAAATCAATTATCACAACAATTCGAGATATCGAATCGATTATCAAGACAATTCGAATTAATGTAGTAATCATTTTACACTGGATATGTTCCGTATATTGTTTCACTCAACTAGAGCCGTTCTCCCTCTCTCTTGAATGGAATCGGCCAATATCTTAGAGAGAGAGAGCACCGCTCTGGTTCACGGAAACGATATACGGAACATATATCCATTGTAGGAAGGGGTCTATGAATAGGGTCGGCTCAAGATATTTTCAAAATTAACGAAATTAAAATCTATTCCAAAATTTGTTTTACTGAAATGTTCCCAAACTGAGGACGATTTCTTTGGACCTGGTCTCATTTTTCGAGGGAATAATTCCGTGGATTTCAATTGAGAATATTTTATCTTGCAGCGCAAAACTGAAACAATTCGAAATCAATATAAACAGAACAAACCTAACCTGAAACATACTCGGTTGACGTAATTCGAGATAAGTAAACATTCTATTGAGTGTTTCGCTTGCGCATTGCGAGTGATCTATAATTCGAATGAAAATTCGATTATTCAAACAATTCATTAACTATAGTCGGGCTGTTCAAAAGATAGAATTCAAGGACGCGTGAACAGTGAATGCCTGCATCTATATTAGCCTGCGCGGCATAGCCACGCCTTCTAAACTGAAATAAATGAAGAACTGTTTACACTGTACTGTACTCATTTGTGCTTTGTATTTACGTGTGTTACGTTAATTAAATAACTCCCATCCCATCTCCCAATCGTAGCAACCAGTGACTAGTTTAAATCATTATCTCAATAATACCACCAAAATCATCGAGTGCTATTATCAAAATGTTCGTGGGCTCAACACCAAAACACATGAAATATTGTTATCTGCATTAATAAATGATTGTGACGTCATTTGCCTTTGTGAAACCTGGTTAAATTCTAATGTGGCTAACAGTGAAATTTTTCCTGTCACAACTACTGTTCATCGTCAAGACCGAAATTTCATGGCTACGAATAAATCGCGTGGTGGTGGAGTACTTATAGCTGTGAATAATCCGAACTTCATCGTGGAAAGACTGAATCTTCATCAATTAAACTCTACCTGCCCATCGATCGATGCGGTAGGGTGCAAATTATCCTTAGGTTATTATGTAATGTTTCTGTTTGTTATTTATATTCCACCTGACACAAAGTTAGAAGTCTTGGAAGTATTTTTAGATATTTTTTCACTTGTCAGCTCTGAATGTAATGGAAATATGCTGATTGTGGGCGATTTCAACAATTCCTCTTTTTGTTCTGAACAACCCTATGATACAAAATCTGTTTTATTGAGGAACTTTTCTGAACTTATGAGTTTGAAACAATTCAACACAATTAAGAATACAAACGGTAAAATCTTAGACCTGGTTTTATCTAGTTTTGAATGTTCAGTAGTCAGATCGGATGCTCTCCTGGTTGCCGAGGATAGCTATCATCCCGCTCTTCAGTTCGATTTCTTGGCCTCCTATAAGCATTACGAGCAATTTGCCGTTAACAGTAATCAAACAAATTCGTTAAATTTTAGGAAAGCTAACTATCCAGCTCTCTACGCATCTTTGATCGACGTCGACTGGTCACGTGTATATCAACATACGGATGTGAATAAAGCGTGCGATGTCTTCTATGAGACTTTGAATGGGCAACTTCAATCTTACGTTCCACTAAAAATTCCGCGTCGTCGGCGTTTTCCACCCTGGTTTGACAGACCAATCATTGACAACATTCGTAAAAAGGAAAAAGTTTATCGTAAACATAAAAAGTCACACGACATCAATCTACTAAATCAATTCAAAGAACTGAGAACCCTTATTAAATCCCAAATTAATGCATCTTATAAAAAATACCTGCGAAATGCTGAAAATTCTATTGTAACTGATGCCAAAGGCTTCTGGTCAATTATCAGAGAAAAAAAAGGGCAGTCTAGAATCCCTGGGTGTATGAGAGATGGCCCTGTCGTCTACGATGAACCTCAGAAAATTGTAGATGCTTTTGCCACTTATTTTGAAAGTGTCTACAAACCTCAGTCTAACTCAGACTACTCCCATGATTGTGAAGAAGTTAGTAATGAAACAATCGTCATTCCATCTATTACTCCTGATCAAGTTATTCAAGCGTGCAGAAAACTTAAAAATAAACTCACTTCAGGTGTCGATCAAATTCCGAGTTTTTTTGCGAAAGATTGCCGTTTAGTTTTAGCAGAACCCCTATCTTATTTGTTCAATCTAGTCCTTTCTTCCAGTATTTTCCCGAACCTATGGAAAATTGCTCGTATCTGCCCGGTTCTAAAAAAAGGAGATCCCTCCATGTTGAATAACTATCGTCCTATATCTATACTGTGTTCATTTGCTAAAATCTTGGAAATTATAATCTATGATGCAATTTATACCCTAACTAGGAGCTTGATATCGAAAAATCAGCACGGTTTCATGAGCAACCGATCATGTGTCACTAATTTAGCATGTTTCACTCACTTCGTAACAAATTCCCTCGACAAACGGAATCAGGTCGATGTTATATATAACGACTTTCAGAAAGCCTTCGACCAAATTGACCACTCAATTCTACTAAAGAAATTGCGAAGTTTTGGTTTCTCATCTAATCTTATTTTATTATTCAAATCGTATTTAAATAATCGCAGACAATTCGTTGAATATGAAAACTTCAATTCTCGTTTCATCGCTCCCACGTCAGGTATACCACAGGGGTCCAATCTTGGACCACTTCTGTTTCTCTATTATATCAACGATCTGATCACCTCATTAACTTGTCAAAAGCTTGCTTTTGCAGATGACCTGAAAATCTATTCACTGATAACTTCCTCTCATGACTGCTTTTTATTACAGTCTGATTTGGATAAAATTATATTGTGGTGTGATAAAAACAAATTGAGCCTCAATATTAGTAAATGTTTCGTGATGAGTTATTCAAGATGCAAAAACCCGGTAACTTTCAATTATTCCATCGATCGAAACATATTAGAACGTCGCTCAGAGATTAGAGACCTGGGAGTTATATTTGATCATAAACTTTCATTTATTCAACATATAAACCAAACGGTATCGAATGCTCTTAAAGTTCTCGGCTTCGTTATCAGAAATTCTCATGGTTTTGAAAACACAAAAACATTGAAAATATTATACTTTGCATTTGTTCGCTCAAAATTAGAATACGGGTCATTGATTTGGAACCCTATTTACGAATGTCATTCTAAAGAAATTGAATCAGTTCAGAGAAGATTCCTCAAATTTCTGGTATTTCGAGAAGATAATAATTATCCTATGAGAGGGCTGCATAATGATATTTATTTGAATAGATTTGATGTCACCTCTTTATCGAACAGGCGAATCATCGCTGCCATTTCGTTTCTTCATAAATTGATTCATAACAACATAGATTGCCCGTATCTCTTGCATGAAATCAATTGGTTTGTGCCTCGCCTAGAGTCCAGACATACTGTTACATTCCATATCAGTATCTCGCGTACCAACATTTCACTTCAGAGCCCTATTAGTAATATGTGTCAAAACTTTAACCGTTTTTCTAGAATATGCGACATCAATTTCGACTCACTAAAATCTATTAGTTCCTTGATATTGAGTGAATTGTCAAATAATTGACTTTTGTGTCTTTTGATACTTATATACTTATATTATTCACTTAAGGTTTGTGAGGTCAAAGTTTGGATATTCAGAGCCTGTGTTGAGAGTATACTGGGGTGGTGGCTGGAATCAGATGTCGCCCCTTTGTCTACCACCTTGTTCTCTGACTTGTCGGTGTATGCTATACTTTTTTTTTACCCCCCCCCCCTCTGTGACAAATATTTTAACACATATTTATGTATTTATTTATTTTCATCTAATTCCTTTGTAAAATTGATAAAAATTGTGCTGCTATCGATAATTATTTAATACTTTGTATTTTTGTATTTTCCTACAATTGGGTTTTTTGTACCTGTTGGAAATAAATGGCTTATTATTATTATTATTATTATTATAATATGGATGGAAACAAAGACATTTAACTGTAGAGGAAAAAGGTGTAATAATGAACACTTATAAAAAAGCATCCCAAGAGTTTATGGGAGAACAGGGAAATACTGTTGAATTCACTGCTGAGGCGACGTTTTTGTTGAGTGGTGTAAATTGGATTTGTAACATTGGGAAGAGGAACATTCAAAGATTGCGTGCCGTTCACGTGATCATTCTATCTTTTCAGCGGCTTCACTAGAATAATTCGATTCTCAAAATAATTCGATTATGCCCATCACTAGTAAGGATCCGGAATGTCTGACACCAAACCACTTCATCTTTGGATATTCCAGCGAAAACGCACCTCCACCAGGAATATTCAAAGATGAAGAGATAAATCTTCGAAGACAGTGGCGTGTCTCTCAAGTCCTCACTGAAATGTTCTGGAGAAGATGGGTTAAAGAATATCTCCCACTCATCAGTAAACGGCAGAAGTGGCAATATGTTGCTCAGGGACAATGCATTAAACTATCGAATTTGGTGGTGATTTGTGATGAAAACTCACCCAGAAATACGTGGCCCCTTGGTATTTTCACTGCAATCCATGAAGAAAGAGATGGACAGGTAAGAGTCGTCGACGTCAAAACGGCCGCAGGAACTCACCAGAGACCAGTTGCGAAGATTTGCAGATTAAATATCGAGCCGAACAGAGAAGAGTGATTCACCCGCTGGGGGTTGATTGTGATAGATATATCCACTTATTAAATTTAATTCAGTTCATTAATATATATTTTAAAATGATTACCCGGTATAGCAAAAATTTGTTTATGACGGGACCGGCAGTTGAGACAACCAGAGAGAGATTTAATTGTAATTTGACTTGAAATAGAAATCTATTGAAAAGTTTGTCGAAAAATCTATATAGAAATATTACAGGGATAGAACAGGCGGCAAGAATTTGCTAGAGAGAACAGTCAAGAGTAGCAAGCGAGAATCACCTCCGGAACCGGAGAGGTTCTCCACTTTGGAGGGCTTTCGAGGTCTTAAGGTGGAGAACCCAAGCGCTTGCAGGCCCCGACCTTCGAAAAAGCTGTTAGTTTTCGGCAGGATCTGCTGCGGAAGATGCTTCGAGCCATGGAAAGTTCTGGAGGAATTGACCAGACACTGCAGCTCCAGTACCGGAACTCGAGATTGTTTGAACAAGGATGGTTCCTGATCTCTGCCCAAGATGACCGAGTCCCCATGGCCAGAGGTGATAGGCTTCTGAATAAGGGAACTGGAGTTGAGTGTGGACAAGATACGTCGATTGGTGTCTCCAGAATCGGGCACTACGCGTCGGCACCTGAGTGCATCTGGGGACGACAGGCGTACCAGAATGGTGGCACCCCATCTTCAGGGTCAGCAGGGACATTGCTGGGCTATCAGAGAAATCAGGCTGAGAACTCATGATGACATGTACTTTCACCTATGAAATAATCAATAATCCAGAAATTGGCTGATACAAAGCATTTCCGAGAAGACATGCTGGAGTGACAGTTTGGAAAGCTGAAGGGTGAGAAATAGTTCCGTTAATGTCAGTGAGACCGATATTAGGAAATTGTTTGAACATGGGTCACAGGAATAGTAAGAACTGGCGTGATAAGAATTTTCGAGAACATGAGTGGAATTGATAAAAATAGTCCCTTTTTCACTCTATATTATGGAAACATTACCATCAGGACATATTATTCCCATTCCCAAGATCTCATTGTTATCGCCAAATGGAAATTTCAGTAAAAGTGTTGTTGAGGTCAATTGATTTATGGAATTTCACAAAAACTGACTGTGAAAATTTGGATATCACTCAAATCCAGTTGGGGAAAACGGAAAATTGATATGATATGTCTTTTGCACCCATCCTCTACTGAAAAAAATATACCCTTCATACCAGATGTAACCATTGTAAATTATTTTCATTATTTGAATACTTCTGGAAGAAAAAGAGAAAAGGAACGGAGAAAGCTTCATACATAATATTCTTGATCATATCTAAGGAAGGTTATCAAGGGAAGTGAAGAAAAGAAAAAAATAATGGAAGTAGAAAAAAAAACGGTATAAATAAGTTATGGAAGAAAATATAAAAAAGGATCAGTGAAAAGAAAAAAAAACTGTACGAACATGCTATTTACTCACACTTTACAGTATTCCTCTAAAAAAAAAGCTGTCAGAATAATCGGTGGTGTTCGGTAATATACCAGGTTGACTTGTTCTCTATATGTTTGTTCATTGACGGAAAGTTTCGAACTCAGAATATATAGAGAAGTAATCTCTACTCTACAGTTCATATGGAGTGAGATGGCGTTTTTACAATTTCAGATAATTTTTCAGACATTTTCGCTATGGTGATTTATGGAATATTTATCGAGAATACTTCATCATTTTCCATAGTTCATTCACCAACCATAACATTTTTTTGATTCACACATTTGTCAGGAATATACTATAAAACATTCTGTTTTTATAAATATTCAACACTGCTCTCGACATCTCGTATTCGATAGCTGAACGAATCTACTCTACTATTGAGGGGTATGTAGAATCCTTTCAGATGCAATGCATTGCATTATGAGTTCTGCCACCAGGTGACAGCATTGATTTCCTATACATGCAGTTCAAACATTTTTTCAATAATTTTCTATGTACCTCCACCGATTCTAATGATCAACGTGTCATTCGATTCGGAATGGCATTCAACAACTGATTCAATAATTAGAATTTCCGCGCAATAAATACAAAAGTTGCCAACAGCGGGCGAAATTTCCTACAGAAACTTCAAGAACTCTGCTATCAATATGCATACCTTGGTAGCACCAATCATGTAGGTTTTCTCAATAAAAATAGTAAAAATATGCAAAATTTCAAATTAGTGAAATTTTCCCAAGACACTATTGGTTGTTCTTCTATTCTCTTCTATTGAAAAAATATTGTACGAAAATTAATCTTTTGTTTAAAATAATTCGCTGATTACTAAAGAAAAAAACATACATTCTGTTTCTATATTGGAGAAGTTTTTTGAAATCAATATTCAGTAAAAATCAATAAACAAATTCGTTCGTTAGCAATATAATTTCTTTCTTCGGAAATCTCTTTTTCCTAAAAATTATAACTTTCATTATCTGATTAATTGAATCGCCGGAAGAGGAATCCCATGAATGCATTCAGAAAACTATATTCATACAGTCAAACAGAAGATAGCCAGTCACTGTGGAAAGAGTGTTTGATTCAATCGCGCGTGACATCTAGGCTCTTTCCATAGAATCTTCGAAGAATTGCATAATTTAAGACACTGTACTAGTACGCCACCTAAATGGAATGTGAAATTCAAGAGGAATTCCTTGCATGTTTTCTTAGCGACAATTTAATAATTAGAGGATTTGCTCAGACAGGGCCGGACTAATATATTTGGAATGTGTACTTATTATATATTTCTGAAAATAAAAATGGAATTTGACATTGCTGTGATGAATTAAATCTACAATTTTTAGTAGATATTTCACCGGAATAGTTATACTTTTACACTGGGGAAATGTTTCGACATGCCTTTTGAATTTGGCAATGATTGGAAGATACCTTTGCCCATATGTAGGAAACATTCCTGGCTGAAACGTGACGAAAACTATATATAATATGTTATCTGTATCGCATGTAATATTCCTGAAATATTCAATTAGACTAGTAGTTCAAACTCGCAAAATAATCCGCATATGCCAACAAATGAAAAACTCCAGTCATATTTCAGAAAAATTTCTCACTAAACCTACGGTAATTGTTGAAATTTGATTTGTTTTGAATAAAGAAGAATGAAAGTAAGTCAGGAAGTAATGCTATGATGAAATGAAGTTGAAATCTGTCT
Organism: Zygogramma bicolorata; assembly: GCA_032362365.1. NCBI lineage: Eukaryota > Metazoa > Arthropoda > Insecta > Coleoptera > Chrysomelidae > Zygogramma > Zygogramma bicolorata. Next base: position 1,573,199 of record JAVJAQ010000699.1, read on the forward strand.
GGAATATTCGCCAGTGATGAATTGGCTTCCTTGTAGCGCCAACTCTGGTTAATGTTGAATTGTATCTTTTCAAGATCTCTTTGCTTTGAAGTATTGCATGTATACGTATTGGATTGTGAATTGATTTTAGGAAATAAAAATGCTATATTTCGTCTTTACAAAAAAAAAAAATATTTTCTTCTTTATTCATTGCCATGGTGAAAATGAATGAATTGTTTTTCAACATGATTGGGAAATGAATTATGAGACAGGATGATCAAATTTGATTACAACATTGCAACTTCGGATATGAAATTAAATACTATTATAGTCAACATACACCCCCACTTTGAAAGACTGGTCTTTCAATAAATTAATATAATAAAACATATTGAATGACCTAAAACAGTAAATTGAATTGAATAATCGCTAGTAACTATTCACTTTCACTGGATCTGTCTACAACGTCATGTTCTAAAGGAAGGGGACATAAATTGATTACGGCTCGTTTGATAGTTCCTTTAGACGTTAGAACTGATGCCACTCTTGCGATGTTATCGACACCAGGATGTAAAGCTTGAACTCTGCCCATGGCCCAACATAGACTAGGTTGGTTTTTCTCTTTGATGAGAACCATAGAGCCCACTTGTAATTGATCCTTATTAACCTTCCATTTCGAACGCGATTGGAGTTCACTAATGTATTCCATGGACCATCGAGCCCAAAAATGCTGGATTATTTGTTGAATTCTCTGATATGAAGACAGGCGATTCTCGGGAACACTCCTGTAGTCTGGTTCTGCTACGGAAGTTATAGGTCGACCAATGAGAAAATGAGAGGGGGTCAAGGGAGAAAGATCATTCGGATTTTGGGAAAAAGGACATAAAGGACGCGAATTCAATATTCCCTCCACCTGAATAAGAAGAGTTATAAATTCTTCATAGGTCAAATGTGCATTCCCCATGATACGTTTTAGATGAAATTTCGTAGATTTTATCCCGGCCTCCCATAAACCACCGAAATGAGGTGAATAGGGGGGAATGAAGGACCAACTTATTCCTTCTGATGAACATGTTTCAATGATATAATTGCAATTAATCGAAAGAAAGAAAAGAAATTGAGCTAAATTATCGAGTTCATTTTTGGCACCTACAAAATTACTTCCATTATCGGAAATCAAGCGTGAGGGTTTACCTCTTCTAGCTTCAAATCGTCGTAAAGCTGCAACAAAAGTTTGGGCTGATAAATCGGTAACAAGTTCTAGATGAATTGCCTTAATACTGAAACATATGAATAAGACAACATACCCTTTCATTATTATACAACCCCGTCCCTTTTTATCCTTGAGCAAAAAAGGACCTGCATAATCAACGCCTGTTACGTGAAAAGGATATGACAATGTTACACGATCAACAGGAAGATCGCCCATTATGGGTGTTATACTATTGGGTTTGTTTCGGAAACACCGAATACAAGAATGTACAACTTGTTTTGCAATAGTTTTGCCATTGATTGGCCAGAATTTCTGACGAACGGTTGCAAGAAGTTGTTGAGGACCAGCGTGAAAAAGTCTTTTATGCTCGAAAATCATCAATAACTTCGTGAAATAGTGATTTTTTGGCAACAAAATTGGATGTTGCTTGTCAAAATCAAACTGCGAATGTCTGAGTCTACCCCCTACCCTAAGAACGCCATCTTGTGACAAAATGGATTGAGAGATAATAATGAGCTTTTTGTATTCAATACTTTTCCTTGAGATAAAATAGAATATTCAGACGAAAATTGTTGTGCTTGGATCAGTCTAATGAGTACTATGATAGCTTTATCTATCTCATGTGGCATATTTGGTTGAAAATTCCTATCTGACAATTTAAGTCTGGAGTTATGAAAGAATCTGAAAATGTAGGCTACACTACGGATCATTCGCATATAATTAGAATATATGTGGAATGGAAATTGAAATGACGGACTAGATATAAATGTGACTTTATTTTGTTTCATTTCTGGCAGTTCAGGATATGAACTCGATTGTTTTGGCCACGAATCTTCGGTATTGACTAACCATGAAGGGCCATGCCACCATGAATCACACGATAATAAATAGTTGGGATTAATGCCACGACTTGCTATATCTGCTGGATTATCTCTGGAATTCACATGATACCAATTTTCAATATCTGATTTTGATTGAATTTTGCTCACACGATTAGCTACGAACGTTTTCAAACAACTAGGTGCAGTACGAATCCAACCAAGAGTTATAGTTGAATCACACCAATATTGAATATTATCAAATGAAAATGATCTGATGACCTTATCCATCAATTTTTTCAGCATCAATGCTCCGTATATAGATACAGGATGGGTAAGCTTCCTGAGACGCATCACAAAACCCATGTAATTCTGAACGAAAACTTTCCCTGGATCGGATGTGTCTCACTATTTTCATACCGTTCAAATTTGAGATTTCCCTTCTGAAATTCGCCCATTTTGTATGGATATCAAAAGGTACAGATTCATCCCAATCAAGCTTCTCACTCCATAATTTTTGAAGTAGAATTTTGATTGATATTATGCGAGGACTTAAAAGTCCCAGAGGGTCATAAATTTGGGACACTCCAGAGAGAATAGATCTTTTTGTACTAGATTTGGAAAAAATCGTATGTTTCAATTTTATATGATAGATTATCTTCTTCTGGTGACCAAAATATTCCCAATGTTTTGCAATTTTCTGTGGTGCCCAATTGAAGTAATTGTATTTGTGAATTTGAATTTTGAAAAGGTTTTGTTACATCAGGATCATTCGATACCCATTTTCGCAAATTGAACCCTGCTTTACCCAACACATTGAATACGTCCACACAAGTTTGTGTAAGCTCTTGTTTGGAATCCGAACCGTGAAGAAAATCATCTACATAAAATGAATGTTCTATAGCTTGAGATGCATTTGGGAATTTTTTTGCATTTTCTATCGATAACTGCTTCAAACACCTTATAACCAAAAAAGAGGCACTTGTTGTTCCATACGTTACAGTATTGAGTTGATAGATATTGAGAGGAAGCAATGGATCTGTTCTCCAAAAAATCTGTTGCAGAAATCTCTGTTTAGGAGAAAGCCAAACACAACGATACATTTTCTCAAAATCTGAAGATACTACAAATGCAAATAGTCTGAATCGTAAGAGTATAGAAAACAAATCACTTTGTATATTTGCACCTGACATTTGTATTTGATTGAAAGAAATTCCTGAAGTGGTAGTACATGAACCGTCAAATACTACTCTTAGTTTAATAGTCAAACTATCTTCTTTCAACACACCATGATGCGGAAAGAACACTTCGACATTATTCGATTTTGATGAATCAATCATAGACATATGACCTAATGATATGTATTCATCCATGAAATGTACATATTTCTTTCTGAATTCCGATTTATTAGAAAATTTGTGTTCTGAGGCTAAAAAACGGTTTTTAGTCTGATTTTTTGAATCACCCAATACATTTAAATCTTTTTTCAATGGAATTTCAACAATAAACCTTCCATCTTCATGCCTTTTGAAAGTAGAAATGAAATGATTTTCAAATTGTTCTTCCTCCTTTGATAGAACTCTCTCTGGAAAACCGCAATCATCGATTTGCCAGAATTTCTCTAATTGTTGCTGAATATCGACATTTTTGTTGAAATTGCAATGTGAAAGTTTTGTGGGTGTCATATGATTATGTATAGATCCAGAAATTATCCAACCGAATTTAGTTTTTTGGAGAATTGGTAATCCTGGACCTAATCTTATTTGTTGACCCACACACAAAAGTGTATAAAATATTTCAGCTCCAATTAGCATATCTATGGAAGATGGAATGTTATATTTTGGATCGGCAAGAAAAATGTTTTTTGGAATTGAAATAAGATTTGTGTTTATCCTTTGAAAAGGAATACGATCACAAATTTCAGAAATAATCAAACAAGGAACCTTCGTATTGAAACCATTGTGTTTAGAACTTATAACAACATAACATTTTTTTGTTATAGGCGAGGAAACATGACCTATTCCCATTACAGATATATTGATATGAGTTTTTGCTAAAGAAAGAGCATTGCATAAAGCTTCTGTAATGAAATTAGATTCTGAAGCGCTATCAAGTATTACTCGACATTCACGAATTTGACCCTGACTATCGAGAATATTGACTATAGCTGTTGATAATAATGTATGCCCTCTCCAATCAATGTGAGTTGAAAATGATACCTGAGGAGAAACACTAGAAGTGTCTGTATTTCGTATATTTGGAGTGGAATGTGAATCTGGTGTTATTGATTCTTGAATATTCGAGTGCAACAACGTATTGTGTTTCAATGAACATTTCTTACAGGATCCAAATCTGCATTCAGTTTCCGAATGTCCTGAATTCAAACAATTTGTGCAAAGTTTGGCCTTCTTCATATGATCCAATTTGGAATGTATGGAAAGTTTACTGAATTCGGGACAGTGGAACAGTTTATGATTTTTTTTGCAAAACGAGCATGAAAATGAAGTTGCAATTAAGGTTTTTTGTGAAGTTTTATTCATAACGTGACGTTTTTGATCATTCGAAGGATTGAAATATTTGTGTTTAGAATCAGCAGATTTGCAACTGTTTGCCTGAATCGTTTCAAGTAAATCAGCCTTGTTTGTTAAAAATGTTTTCATTGAGTCAAGAGTTACCAAATCTGATGATTGTTGGGCATTGCCTTTATTTTTGTATGTCTCTTCCTCCCATTGGCGAGCTGTGACATAATCTAGTTTGCTCATTATCATATATATTAACGAAGGATCCCAATTTTGCGAACTTTGCCCTAATAGTTCTAGAGATCGAATATTTTTAGTGAGATTATCAACTGAATTACGTATTTGTGATGAGGATTCTTTGTCAATTTTTGGTAAGTTGAACAATGACCTTATGTGATTGAAAATGAGCAATCGTTTATTCCCGTATCTTTCATTTAATAAGTTCCATGCTGCCTTGTAATTATCTGCCGTTGTTTTCAAAGAACTTATGATTTTTGCAGCTTCACCACTTACGGATGATTTCAAATAATGGAGTTTCTGGACATTACTAATTGATTTATTTTGATTAATTAAAGAATCAAATGAATCATGAAACTCGAGCCATTCATTGTAAGCGCCTTGAAAACATGGAAGTTTGATAGTTGGTAATTTGACATTGACATTAGGATCATTTTGAAAATCAGATGAAGTACTAGTAGTAGAATTATATTGCTGGTTTGATTGAAGTTGTCAGTTGTGACAGAGGATATGAATAATAATTGAAACTTCTAAAAATGAATTGAAGAAGTGATTGAAATGAAACCTAAGGAACTGGTAATAATTCCTGTGAAAAGGAATATTGAACTGCAAGGATAGAGGAAATAAGGAATGAATGGATAATTGGTACGACCTTTGTTGAGTTATTTCCACTTTGGTGCAGGTTTCGTCTAAGGTTTGATTTGATGCTGTCTTCCTTTGTGTTGTGTTGTCCGCTTATCTGTGACTGAATAGAAAGCCTTTTCTTGCTGAGCTCTTGAAGAATAGCAGGTACGGAAGCACGTCGGGGTCACCAAATTTTGTTGTGATGAATTGGCTTCCTTGTAGCGCCAACTCTGGTTAATGTTGAATTGTATCTTTTCAAGATCTCTTTGCTTTGAAGTATTGCATGTATACGTATTGAATTGTGAATTGATTTTAGGAAATAAAAATGCTATATTTCGTCTTCACAAAAAAAAATTTCTTTTCTTCTTTATTCATTGCCATGGTGAAAATGAATGAATTGTTTTTCAACATGATTGGGAAATGAATTATGAGACAGGATGATCAAATTTGATTACAACATTGCAACTTCGAATATGAAATTAAATACTATTATAGTCAACAGTGTCTATATGCCAGAAACATTTTCTTTCCACTGGAAATCCGTTGAATTTATATATGTTCAATTTGACATAGGTCACCAGACTAGTAAATGAACGATTAACGGTAGTAAGTGATTTTTCTTTGTGGTTTAATTTTTATGTGATTAGTTATTTGATAAGTTTAGTGTTTCTATAATCGATGTACTTCATAAAAATATATTTTTTATGATTTTTTGTATTATGAACCTCCGAAGATCAATAAGTACCAAAACCCAATGAATGAACACCATTGCCTACTAAATGGACGGCAAACACCCAGTTAATGAACAAATGCTTTATTTGTTCGAAAACAATGATTATTTTGTTTTATACAACGCTATTTGATTTCATAACAGAATTTCAATTCAAAAATAAGTTTTATCTACACGCGTACTCTAATAATACACTAATATGCACACAATCCGTTTTATAATGAAATCCATTACGATACAGATTTTCATTACGATACAGATTTTCAACCAATAGAAACCCATTATTTTTCAATCAAGCATGATGTGCAAGCTTTGCATTTTGACGTTTGTCAAGTCAAAATCAGTAGATATTGAATTTTTGAAGAATTTAGTCAATTTTCGATAATCGAATGAAAATGTCTTTTAGCAGTGATATAGAAGAATTACCAGCGAATTCTCACAGATGTCTTAGACAAGAAAAAAATATAATCGAAAGGATTATATTTTCCATTTGACATATGCAACACATATGTTTTTATTTTCAACCAAATAGAATGGGCTATCATGGCCGAGTGGTCAATGGCGAAGGCGGTCAGCTGAGACACCCGGGTTCAAATCCTGACCTCGGCAGAGATTTTTTCTCATTTTTTTTTCTTTTTATTTCTCATTGTTGTATTTTCCGTGGTTATACCATTGATTATAATTTTGTAGAATTTTTCAAAGAAATACAATTGATTACCCACTATTATTGTGTTCAATATAAAAACCAAATAATATAATATTTTTAGTTCTTCATTATTTATTGGATGTAGATAAAATAGCGTATGCAACTCCCATGTAATGGTTATTAATACACTCGTATAAACCATACGAAACTCACCTTATGCTCGTTTCGCATCCCGGTTTATGCTCATGTATTAATAACCATCATTACACGATCGTTGCATAATATACTATTAAAACATAATACTTAGTGATAGTATCAAATTCAATTGATATCAACATTGAACATTCCACGTGTGTTATAACGAACTGGAGCAGGAATTCTTTCTTTAATTTCTGTTCTCTTGTACCAGATTTGGTCAATAGGTTTGGGCCACTTCCATCGTTCTTTTGGAGTTCGTTCCATTACACTGATATCTTACTCATCATCTTGACAATAACTATTTATCAACCCAGGTTATTCTCTTGATTCATATCCGGCTTGGGCCAGTGTAGATGACTCCAAGAATCCCTGGATTGTTTGCAATTAGGACTTATTATTATATGAATATTACGTTAATTCTCGTCGATTCTTTGGATCGACTTATGATTTCAAACACAGCTTCTATAATAATCTCAATAATTTCTTGACATTTTATTATTATATCAGTGTCGTTGGAGACAATATAACCAATTTGGATTGGTCCAGTCCCTTCATCGGCGACGGTGAGATGTTTGTATAGCACACCATTTATTTCAAAAGGTATGTTATTCAAATTTTCCTCAGCAGAAATCATCAAATTGTCTTCGGCTGGAAGTATTGAATTTTCCATTTGGTTCTGTGTTTCAATTGGACTCTTGGAGTCGCAAAACTTCCAAAAGGAATATAACTCAGGGTCACCGCCATCGTTGTTGTTATTTGTAGATCCTACTTGGTAGTCTCTGATTTTTGGGGTTCCCACAAACTTTTCTAGAACTTTTAGACTCACTCTGAAATCTTCAGACGTCATTTAATGATCGGTTGAATCGTTTGAAAAAATGTCTTTGCGTCTCCAAGATATACATTTCGAGTAATCTACTGCATCTGGGTTCAGCGGTTAAAGTCCACAAACACGAAATCCGTTAACAATAGTTTCTGGTTCAGCAGATCTTTCAAACACCTCCTTGAACAAAGAGCAAAAATTGTGCCTTGTAATGGTGCATCCTGTAATTTGCTTATGTCCCTGACAACAGCTCTCCATTCAGTTTTCAAAGGACGGAAAATGCTGACATCACACGGCTGAAGAATATGCGTGGAATTTGGTAGTAAACAATATAATGTTATTTGTTTTTCTGTACAGAATTCGTACAGCTCCATATTGTAGTGGGACTTGTGTCCGTCAATAAACATAATTATTGGAAATGTTACACTATTGTTTAGAAGCCACGGATAAAAAACATTAGCCATGTATTCGAAAAATGTTGCTGCTGTCATCCAACCTGAGTCCGACCTTCCAATTGCCCACCCCTCTGGTACTGACAAAGCAAGTTCTTTTGGAATTCTTTTGTAAGGAAACATAACCATTGGCGGTACTACTATCCCTGCTGCTGAATAATTGCCCAGATTACAGATGCCCAGGATTTAGATATAATTTCTGTATTTTTTCTTGCAATTTGAGGATGTTTACCTAAAAATAATTTATCGCCCGGTCTGTTATCTGTGAAGGGGTTGGTCCGACCAATATCCTGTAATATTTTTTTTACGGCATACTTCACTTCATCTGGATGCATTGGGAAACCCAATTTTGCCTTGGATATAACCCATTCTTCTACTCGTTTCTCTTCGGTTGGAGTTAAAATGGGAGAAGGGCCCATTTTTCTTATATTCGGAACTTTATTCATTAATTTTTTGTAAAGAGTAGTTTTGGGTATTCCATATCGCTCAGAAGCCTTATTCAAAGAAATATTCCCGCTTTTGATGTCTGTGATAGCGTTGTTCAGTGTTTTCTCTGAATATCGCAACCGTTGGTAGTTTTTTATTCATCTGAAATGAAGAGTTCTCATGATTTCTTAAGCAATATAAAAAACCCAGTTTCTGCTAGAGAATGAACACCAATTAATGAACTAAGGGAAAGATGTTGTTCATTTGCTGGCACTCTCGCCCTGTGAATGAACGTTATAAAAAGTCCCGTTCATTTACTGGTTTCAGGTTGATTTGAAAAAAATCTTTCATCAATTATTGAAGCACTTATTTCACATTATCATTAGGTTCATTTTCGCTCATTTTTATATTCCTGCGTAGATCGCCAGTGAATGAACGGCTGTTCATTTACTGGATAAATCCGTTATTTTGAAACTAGTCAATGAACACCAAAATTCAACTGTATGCACATGAATAATATAAACTTTCAATAGAGTAATATAATCTTTCGATTGTTTTTTCCACTATCTCGATGTTAGATTTGATAATATGTTATGGGTAAAACTATAAAATACATCTTTTTAATGCGTTGATTTGCACTTACCTCAACAAAAATGGCGCGCACTTGGTCTTATCTGACTTTGTACCGATCTGACGATTTCATGAGCAATCACTGTTTGAGGTTATAATTTTTCCAAGGTATGAACGAAATGGTCCACGCCGTTGCCGTATTCACGAGCGTTGACTTCAAATTCTCATAGTTGAAATAACCTTAAGAGTGAGAGGCCCGGTTTTGCCGGGTATGTCTGCAGACACGTACGCTTTATCAAAATGTGTAATGACAGATAAGTTTGAAGGATTTCTGCTTATTTCATTAAATTCAGAAAAGGGCATGAAAGGTTTGGACGAAGAGATTTTTCAAAAAAAAAAAAATACTTTCACAAATATTATTGCGTGAAATGTCTTGTTGAAGGAGTTTTATTGAACTTCTGCACGGGACAATGCTTACGAAAAATTCAAATATCTCTTCGTCCGAACCTTACAATATCTGTGTAGATTACAATGAGACACTCAGTTTTCAAAAAAAAAATTATAAGGTCATATTTTGCAAAATTAAATTTATAAAAACGCCACTAGTTAGGCAAATTATTTACAGCAGATCATCGCTAGTTGACTGAATTCAGGCCAGATAGAATAATCAGAGAAAGTTTGTGGTAGTAGTCACGCCCCCAGAACAGCGGCGGGCGAAAGCATACGGAAATTATACGGAATAAATATTTAGGACTGAATATTTCACAGGTAGTGGGCAAAATTATAATTACGGGTTAGAGCGCATAACGTGCATTTTCAAAAGCTTTTATTATAATTACCCAACACGCTTGTATTAGGTTCACTTGCAGGTAACAAACTAACAAACAATGTAAGAAATCGTGCAAGTTGAATTTGATCCGCAGTTCTGATCATCCGATTGATTTGAAATTTTGCAGGTGTACTTACATAATTCCGGTGATAATGAAATTAAGAGAAAAATCAAAAAAGGCGGCTTCACTATGGCGCACGAGATTTGTGATTATAGTCCGATTCGAATCAAAATTGGTATCTAGGGGTTTAAAGGTAGGAGATTATGATTTTTTTGAAAAAAAATAAGATGGAGGCGAAATAAACGAAAAAAATGTTGTTTGTAGTTGTTAATAACAAGAGAACTAAAAAGATAAAAAGTATAAAAAAAAACGTTTTCAAACAAAAGCTTTTATACGAACACACTAAAAAAAAGGAAAATAATTATTCATTGTTTGATCTAGGTTATTCAGTGAGTTTTTCATTTCAAATTATATACTCAATTTTTATTTTAGATATTCAACGTGTCGCAATGCTCCATATAGAAAACATTTTTATTGTCGATTTCTCAGTAAATTTTCTTCCTAATAAAAGTTTGTGTATTACTCGAAACCCAATGTGAACTACGTGCAAATTCACACAGAAACAAAAAAGCAAAATATAGAAACTTGGAGATGAGTTTAAAAAAGTTTCAATAAGAAAGTTAAAACATCAGAACAATTTATTTGCAGTAGAACAATCAATTAAGGAATTATTAAACTTCTAATCTCTCAGTGACATATTTCTTATTTTCCTAGGATCAACCAGTTCCTTTATTAAATGGTTGTCGAAGAAATTTTGTAAGGGACCCTGCATTTTACTTTCCCAAAAATTTTCGTCCTTTTCGATTTCCGTAATTTTGATTCCCTTGAAAGTCCAAACTCCGAATATACACTTTTTATATCCAGTTACATGCAACTGGCCTTGTATTTGATAATACCATTTGTGACTCGTATTGACAGCTCCAGTTTTCTTTCTCCAAAACGTAATCTTTCCACTCTCGATTCCTTCTTGAGGAGTCATCGATTTTGCCGAATATGGACATTTCACTTCTATAATTGCAGTACCGTCTTGCAAGACTCCATCTGGTGATGCACCAAGAAATTGTTGATCTTTATCAACGTAAAGACCACATTTCAGTATTTTTTGCTTTAGTTCTATTTCCATTGCCTCAAGGGCTTTTTCTTCGTATTGCTTTCCATGCATTATTGCTGGCGTAGATAGGTACTTGGGGTAAATTATTTGTTCCACTAATCGTTTCCTGGATGTTTTTGGTAGCATTTTGCAGACATTTCCAAAATTTGATGCCGTTATTCTTTTGCCCCTTTCGTCATGCCATAATTTGCATCCACTTTGGGTTTCAGAAAGGATTTCTATTTTTTCCAGCTCTTCGACGGTTTTTTTGAAATGTTGCGATTACATCTGATTCCATGGCACTTGAAGACAACATCCAATTTTTGAAACAGCGATGGGGCTTTGGCTGACTTCCTTTATTTAAATGTTTTTTACACAGAACGCAATCTTTATTTCTAACACCCATGCTAATGACTTTATTAGTTTTCGCACCAATCACCACACCATAACCAGACAATGATGTATAGTTCCTTTTATACGACCTTTTGGCCCAAAATCCATCGCATTTTACAGTAATAAATGGAATTCCGTTAATAATATTTCCAGAGTCAATAGCAATTTTTTTTTCTTCTTCTATTGCTTCATCTAATACTTCTTGTGATTTCTCCTCTATCTTATCACAAACTTTATTGTGAAATTTATCGTATGTTCGATGGGACCCATAAGGAATTTCTAATGTTGCTGCGATCTTTTCAAGATGTTTGTATCCCAATCCTATTGACATGATCCCCAAAACCGCTTGTTCATTCACTCCTTCGGCATCATAATTAGTTTTTATATTGTAATATCTTTTGCACATGTTACATTTCAATTTAATAGTCGATGCGAATCCAGAACGACGTTCATGAATAACAATAATATTTTGCAGAGTGCATCCAGTACCAGCATCATGATTTTCTGGAAGTGAAATTATTTTCAGTGCATTAAAGAAATGGTCGACATCTATAATTCTTTTCCCAACCAAAATAATTTCTTTTTCAACAGTGTCTTTGAAATTTCTTTTTTTACATTCATTGGTTCTACCATCCATTTGGGTATTTGTTACTTCACCAGAATTCGTATCTGATGATGATATCTCTTCGTTATCGCTTTCCAATTGATCTGCAGAAATATTTTCTATATTAGGATCGTTATTCTCATTATTTTCCAAAATTAATGGTAACTCATTCGTTACGTTGTTTGTTTTGGACCTGAAATAATAAAGAATTAGACACATATTTAATATTTATGAACGAGAAGACATGAAAGATATTTTGTGAGTACAAAAAGTGTAATTCACGCCCTAGTGCATTAAGTTGAACTTTATAAACTACGCGTAAAATTTGTACTTTACGTATTTACGGCGTAAAAAAACTTCACTTCTCCAATGAAATTCTAATTTCGGTTCACAAAAGTATTTCTTTTGAAAATACAAAATTTTTACTTACTTGTATTTGGATAGCCTAGCGATTCTTGTTTTTGTACTAATGCGCCTAATACTCAAACTTATTCTTTTTTTAGGACCATCGTCTCTCCAACAACGTTTGCTTTCCTTATTCATATCGTCCAACAGCCTCAAATCACTAATTGTCTTTTAAAAATGTATTCTAAGCACAACTTATACTTTACGAACTGAACTAAACCGAAATAGAAGAGCAATAATCCAACCGAAAAACCTAGAAACACACGATTACAACGTATTTACGTACCACCACTGTCGAGTTGCTTCTGTGCCGATATCGTTTTTATGGGCATATGTTGGCTACCTGCAAGCTCCACCTTTTCCCTTCCTCCCGTCCGACCCTTGCACCCCTCATAAACTGTTCGTAGAAGGCCTGACAGTGTTA